>JABMCL010000046.1:200000-262500 GCA_018857735.1 Alviniconcha marisindica | reverse complement strand
GACTTTGCATGCACTGTGAAATGGTAGCCGGGATAGCTCAGTGGTAGAGCGACAGACTCATGATCGAAAGGTCTCGGGTTCGAGGCCTGGCAGGAGCGGCAGGAACATTTCCTTCTAACTCAAAGTCGCACACGATTAGGGCGCAGAATTGCCCAAAATTGCGAAGCGCACCTCGAGATGAGGGGGAGGGCGGGTAGGGGGTTGGGGTGGAGGGGTGTCATGTAAAATTTAAAAAACAAAAACAAACTTTTTTCTTCTCCAAAATGGGAAGCTAGTGCAGCTTTTGTAGTGTTTAGAGAGAGAGAGAGAGGCAGTATACTTTCTACACAAATAGAAAGAAAAAAGAAGAAGAAGAAAAGAAGGTAATGTCAGAGATTCCTTTAACCTCGGCCCCAGGTCCTCACCTCTAGCTTCATTCGCATCGCAGCTGTGTTGGGCTGGTAAGTGAAGAGAGCAGTACTGTAGTCACTACAACATGTCTGAAACAGAAACCAACACGTGTGCATCAAATGGCCCTACGGGCGCGTGCAACCATGCCACGCTCATTTTTAACATAGCTTCTCCCCCCCTCCCCACCTCCTTTCCTTTTCTACTTCTTATTATGATTATTGTTTGTTACCAGTGTTACCAGCGAAATGGCAGTGTTTGGTAGTCAATGCGCATGTACGTACTTCGCCGAAATAGGTGTCTTTTTAGTGACTGCCGTTTATTTAACCATTTAGCTACATCGACACACTTTCCGAAATATCAAGAATCCAAACTGTTGAAGTTTTCTCGGAATCAAGACCTTTCAAATTTTGCTCTGTGTATACACCATTTTCAAGGGCACGTGAAAGAAAACATCTTTTATCTGATTTGAACGAAAACCGACTGCGCGTTTGCTCTTTGTGTTGAGACTTTGGGTTGCATTGTGAGTAAGCAGAAGTGGGCGGTGGCAGTGGCTGTAGTTTGTCACAAACCACACACCATGTATCCGCGTTCCTAACTTTTCAGCCCAGCGAGGCCCAGCCGGAGCAGGCAAGAGCGAAACGTCAGTCCAGGTAAACTGCACCGAATCACGTCAAATGTAGGTATTACACCTCTAACCGAACATCTTGGTTGGAATGGGGATGCTTTCCCGTATCCTGTGATGAAAATCTATTGATTTTTTCTTCTTTTTCTGTACACTTCACAATCACCACTTTCATTTTAGATTTCGCTCTTTTGGAGGCAAAACTGCACTTTCTTCAAAACGACAGGAAAACGCAATCACTTTGTGTATTTTGGATATCGTCACTTGATTATCAAATCTATCATGATCGAGTGATACGATGAAGTATTCCTGTCTTAAAAGTCACGTTAGAAGGGTAGGAAAACACACGCCCAGTTTTCCTGTATTCCGAACTCGGGTGCATGGTTGTTCCGATGTTGAGCTGTGCCGTCTTCTGATTCAGAGCACCTTCGGGACGATTTTTCTTCTTGGTAATTAACATAAACCATGCCCGACAGATAACTGACGAGGTCTGAGGATTCTGTGTTACTGATGGAGGCAAGAAACATGAACTACTTTGTAGATTTTCGCTGAATGGAGATATTACACCCCATCGAAACAAAGACATCTCCTCGTGACCCGTTATGTGTGTGTGTGTGTGTGTGTGTGTGTGTGTGTGTGTGTGAGAGAGAGAGAGAGAGAGAGAGAGAGAGAGAGAGAGAGAGAGAGAGAGCTGTGTGTGTGTGTGTGTGTGCATCAACGAAGACTTCTAAATACTCCTAGACTTCATGATGTCACTCATGAGATATTTAATAACCTAGTGACGATAACCAAAATGCACCAAGTGATTGCGTTTTCCTGTCGCTTTTGAAGAAAACGCAATTTTGCCTCCAAAAGTTCGAAGTCAAAAATGAAAGTGTGGATTGTGAAGTGTACAAGAAACCAAATGTCAAAAGGTTTACATCACAGGACATGGGAAAGCATCCCCGTTCCAACGATGATGATCAGTTAACGGTGTAATACCTACATTTGACGTAATTCGGACTGGACTGATGTTTCACTCCTGCCTGCTCCAGCTGGGCCTCACTGGAACGGGAAGCTCCGGTTGAAAGGTTCAGAACGACGCGGATACACCGTGTGAACCAGAGACTCACTTGATAGTCCGATGTTGTGATGATCCAGATATATTTAAAGGAGTAATCTCTTCTACTCCCTTCACTCTTCCTATCGCTCAGGCTATAGCACTGAAACTGCCCTTCTGAACATTGTCAAGGATTTCCTCGCTGATCCAGATGTCAGTTATATTTGTCCGCTCTCTCTGCTCCACTTGTCCGCCGCTTGTGTCAACATTGTCAACATTATTGGACCACTCCACTCTACTCTCTAGACTCCATTATACTTTTGCCATTTCTGGCACTGATCTGTGTTGATTTCATGTCGTTGTGACGGATGTTTTACAAAGATCCTGTACAGCCTGTGGTGGATGCAGTTGTTGCTGTAGTCGACGTTTCCGACTCGTCCCAGACATGTTCAGCTGGTGACAGATCAGGGGAAATGGCTGGCCAGGGCAAGGTCTCGATGTTTCTGACCCGGAGTTAATTCTGCACCGACTCTGGAAACATGAGGACGGCACTGTCCTGCTGTAGCAAAATCCCTGGTCCATGGTTCTGCACAAACGGCATGATGTGGTTCCTCACGATCTCATCCTGGTGTTGCAAGCTGGTGACCCGGGTAACGAGGTCTGTCTGGTAATTGGCGCAACGACCCCTTCCACTGCAGATTGTACCGGAACTTCGTCAAGCAGTCGTCCAGGAGTGGCAGAACATCCCACAAAAGAAGATTTAAAAAAAATCATTTGTTGTGGTAAAGTTCGTATAAAATGTTTTCAAATAATTATAGATTTCAAATCCATATCAGATGCACTTTACATTTCACATGTGTCCAGCTGTCGGTTTGTCACAACTCCATGAAAAATGTTCACATGCTTGTGCATAGGGATAGGTGGAATGGTATCAAATTTGTAACACTTTGTAAAACAGCAAATGGCCATTTAACAGTAACTTGCTTTCACTGTATCTATTATAATTACATTGCATTCACGTGAAGATTACAGTTATGATTACATTGCATGTAACAAAAAAGGTTAATGAGACGTAAAAGGTAAAGCTGAACATCATCCACTGAATCAGATGAAATATTTGCCACTTTCGAGCAGACTAACTGCTTAGTATGTCTTTCTCTTATTGAATTAAAATAGCCGTATATTTGGCTGTGGAGGTTCATCGTTTGATTATATGTTTATTCGGCTGTGGGGGTTCATCGTTTGATTAGCTGTTTATTCACATCAGCCTATGATTACTACTGGTTGCTTGCATTTTGGTTGTATTTCGGTATCGTTTACCAAAACTGATTCTTTCACTCTCATCTTGTGATGGACGGTTGATGTTTGTTTTTACTCTCTCCTTCACGTCCCTGAGTCTCTCTCTGTAGATGGGACACTAAAATCAAAGAACTAGCTCTCTCTCTCTCTGCTGATGCAGACATTATTTATAGTGTCTCTCTGTTGATTGAAAAGCCAAAACTATTAAATGGTCTCTTTTTCAAGCCTGGGGTAGGTTAGATATATTTATAGTTCTACCCGGGTAATGAAGGGTGAATGGGGAAGTATATTGGAATCACCGTGTCTGTGCTTCTGAATGTCAGTTTGTTCAGATTTGATCCAAGATGATATCGTCTGAACTGCCCAACCTTTTGTAATGAAACTTAGTTTGGTGGTGCATCGTTATGGGCTGGAGGGTCTTGTGAAAGATTTGCTATCGGTAAGGTCAAGGTCACAATGAAGGCTCATTCTACCTTGTCTTCTGAACCACTGATCCTTTTACAACCAACTTGGTTTGATGGTACAGCATCTTGTGAAACGATTGGAGTGTTGTATGTAAGGTCAAGGTCACAGTGAAGATTCACAATTTTAGTTAATGTTTGTCCGGACAATATCATCTAAACCTCCAGACCTTTTGTAACCAAATTCAGAATGGTGATGCATCATAAGCTGGAGTATCTTGAAGATTGAAGTCACAGCGAATGTTCAAAACATCATCTGGTGGTTATCAGTCCCATATTTTCTGTATTGATCTCTTTGTACTATAACCAGATCAAGTGCAAATAAAGTAGACAATAACAAAAGTATCACTATATGCACACAATGGAGGGTATTTTGCTGAAAAGGTGACAAACCTGGTTTTGCATGTTTTGCCTGCTGCCATGAATTATACCACATTATTTTATGCCGTTTCATTTCAGTCAGTGTTTATTTTTTGTTTTGTTTTCCTCCAGATTATCTTCAAATATAAAGTGGCATTTGCCATGAGATATCAGTTACTGTTGTGATCTGACCTATTGTATATGTTCATAATTTATGCATATAGATGTTTGATAAACTTGGATGATTTAAAAATAAATAAATGTGTCTTGATGCACTTTTCAACGCTTTTTGGTGGACTGTGGCTGGTTGTCAGTTGTGGATGGGCACAGTGTGGGTCCCAAGTAAATTATGCTTGGTTGTTGTTTACTAGTTGATTGTTGGCGTTTGTTGTTGACTTCACACATAGGATTGTGTGTGTTTGAACACTAAATCAGACTTGTACTACTTGTACTTGTGTTTCACCCAGACGTAACTGCCTTGAGTCACATGGCAAGTCATTCTGTCTCTTGTTTGAATAAATGCTTTTACATCATATTTTTTGACTCGCATGAAAAATGTGCTTGCATAATGATGTGTTCAGCTGTCCTAGCATTTTGATTTTCTAGAACTGTACTCAGTATCAGTCTGGGCCTGTTTGTAGTACTTACTGACCCCTACCTATATAGGTTGTATGGGCCTGCCTCTAACCATGACTTTAGTTCAACTTCAGTGGCACCAAACAGTTGAAACTGCGAACTATTACTAGGAAAATTCATATTGGATTAGTACTATAAAGTTTGCATGATTCTTGAATGGGGAAGACCAGGGCTAGTCTGTCGATTTCAAGCCTTTGTGATATTAGTCACATGACTATCTTCAAACCATCAACAGCGCTGACCTGGGGACCATGTGTAGCTACTTCATCCATTCAGAGCCAGTTCTGTTGACTGAATGTGAAATTTTGTTTCATTCAAATGTCAACACTTTTAAAACTGGCATCAATTCAGGGTGCTGACAAAAGCTACTGATTGGATCTTACGTTGTTGCTCTATCGATTGTCAGTGATAGGCCTTGATGCCACATGTTTTCTCACTCTGATATGATTTGTCGCTAGTGACAATTAATGTCAAATCTGATGTTTTGCCAACTTGATTTGTCACTCTGACATGCTTTGTCATCTCATGCAGAAAGGTTCACTCTGTACATGATTTGTCACTCCTTCATCATCACCACTGTAATCTGTCTTCCTTCTTCCCCTTGGGTGTGTGTGTGTGTAGTAATTTGCCTTGCCACTCTCATTGATTAACTGAAATTTAGAGTATTGCCGGGAGCGGGCGGGGGGTTTGGGGGGGGGGGGGGGGGGGGGGGAGGGGGGATTAAGAGGGCAGGAAAGCAGACATGGGAGAAGGCAAACAATGCATAACATACCAACAGGTAAAACAGCTAGTTATGCATCTCTCTCTCTCTCTCTCTCTCTCTCCTCTCTCTCTCTATATATATATATATACACACACACACACACACACACACACACACACACACACACACACACACACACACACACACGCACACACACAAAGGGGTAAAACAGCTAGTCGTGCATGCACACACATACATATATATATATATATATGGGTCATTCTCCTGAAAACTGGACCAAAGAGGGTGCCGCTTTCCCGATGAAATAAAAATTAATTAAAACATGAAACTTTTAAAACTACCGCTATATTTCTGATGTAATGTGTTTGGAGAAATAAGGGAAATGCCACAATATATAAATGCATCATTATTTCTTGTGCTGTGAGTTTTTTTTTTTTAATCATGACATTTTCAAGGCCTTCATTTGTGACATGGCTAAGGGAAGGTTAGCTGATCGCCTATACTTCCTTGAAATCATTCATGATTGAATAAAAACACATTTCATGAGAAAGAAGGTGGCTAGTCCTTACATACAAATGATATTTATTGTGTGTTGCTTCCTACTAACAGCTCCAAACAAAGAAAAGATCATCCGTGTCTCGTATGTTACCGATGGTGTCTTCTGTGTGTGTATCACGATACTGTGACTTGTCCATAACAGAAACTAAAGAACTTTCTTTTTTTCATCTGCTTGGTAGATAACCACATTTCACCTTATTTTTAATACTTGTTTGATGACATGAGAGTAGATACGAAATAAATCACAGTCATTTTTCAGGGGTGGTTGACGTGGTGTCTTAAAATGGTGTAACGTGCGAGCACACAAAAGAATTATTTCTGGTTCAAATGAGCGTTTATTTATATTAACACGGACACACAGTATGTTGACAATAAACGTTTCGTTTGAACCTTTTTGTGTTTGGACCTTTTGTAACCAAACTTGGTATTGTGGTGCACCACCATGGGCCGGAATGTCAAGCGAAAAAAATGGGATTCTATCTTCAAGGTCAAGGTCACAGTGTGGGCTTATATAATCAAAATATCTATAACTTTTATTAGTTCTAAACCAATGAGTCTTTTGCAACCAAACTCGATTTTATAGTAGATCATCATAAGCAAAGAAGTGTCCAGTGAAAATATTGGATTGCTGTGTCACAGCCAAGGTCAATGTCACAGCCAAGGTTAAACAGTTTAATTAATGTTAGTTTGTTTGATATCTTATGAATCACTGAACCTTTTGTAACCAAATCCAGTATGGTAATACATCATTATAAGCCAGAGTGTCATGTGCAAAAAAATGGGTTGCTGTCTTCAAGGTCAAGGTCACAGTAACTGCGTTTGGGTTCATACAATGAAATCATGACTAGTTCTATTATATGTTCTCAACTGCTAATTGTTTGGCGACCAACTTAGTTTGACAGTGCATGTTCACAAGCTGGGGGGTCTTAATTGTGAAAGGGTTGCTGTGCTGTATTCAAGGTCAAGGTCACAGTGAAGGTTCTGAACTTCAGTGAATGTTTGCCCAGACAATATCGGTCAAACTTAGTATGGTGGTGCATCATCATCAGCCAGAGTATTACTTAGAAATATCATTTTGCTATGTTCAAGGTCAAAGCCACAATCGTCTCTACTAGATCTTCAGAAATACTGAATCATTTGCAATCCAAATTAGTTTGATGGTACATCATCACAAGACAGGGTAAGACACTGTGAAAAGATTTTCTTGCTTTTACACAGGGCGTGAGACAGAGAATACGGCTTTGGTGACTGTCGACGCTTGCACATATCGAAAGCAGGGGTCAATACCGGTTCCAATCAAGAAAATGTGGCAAGAACATTGCTTTTGTAATGAATATACTTGTTTATTAAGTTTTTTGGTCAATGGTTCAAGTGTGTGATTCTTATATCCTTTTGTACTTGTGATGTCTTAATAATAATAATAATAATAATAATAAAGAGGATTTCTAGAGTAACACTCTCTGCTTGAGTGGTGAGAAGGTGTCATGTGGAACTTATATGCCTGATTTGTATGTATGGGGCTTTACACGTGTTGCTTATGTGTTGAGACATGCTGAGATTCAAGCCCAGGATTACACCAAGGTTTTTAACAGACGATTCAAATGGGACATCGGCGTCTCTGATGTGAATGACAGACGGCAAAGGACTGTGGACAGACATTCTATTTGAAAGTATGATCATAGCTTCAGTTTTGTTGTCATTTAGTTGAAATTTGCGGTCATCCAAGACTTGACATCTGTAATGGAGTTCTGGAGAGTTTCTATCGACTGGTGAATTGTGTCTAGTGTACTAATCTTGTAGAGTTGGTTGTTATCAGCAAAAGCATGGTGATTGACTGCATACTTGCTTACTAGGTTAAAGAGAGGTTGGGTGTAGAGTATGAAAAGCACAGGGCCTAGTACAGAACCCTGGGGAACGCCATAATGGAGCGTAGTAAGCTGTGACTGCAGACTATTTATGGTGACTGCATGTGTAAGACAAGAGATAAGACAAAAATCAAGATAAAGCTGAGCCAGACATGCCAAAAGAGTGCTGAATTTGGGTAATGAGAATTTGGTGATCTTTTGTATTGAAGGCTGCCGAGAGATCTAAGAGTGTCAGAATGCATATCTTGTTGTTATCCACAGCTGTTACAAGATAGTTAATGATCCTGAGCAGGGCAGTTTCAGTGCGGTGGTTGGGTCTGTAGGCTGACTGGAGAGGTCTGAGAAGGTTGTTGTGGTTCAAATGTTCATTTAGCTGAGACAGAACTATTCTTTCTAAGACTTTTGACAGAAAAGATAAATTTGACACAGGACGGTACTTCTTTAAATCATTGGGGTCAAGCGAAATCTTTTTCAAAAGGGGTTTAACTTGCGGAGCAGACTTGTAGACAGATAGGTAAACACCAGATACCAAGGAGTTGTTGCATACAGCAGTAATGCAAGGTAACAAAGAGTCAAGGCATTAAAGTAACAGAGGGGTAGGAAACGCATCAAGTTCACATGTTTTTGAAGGCGAGCTGAGAATAGTGCGTCTGACAAAGTCCTCGGTTACAGGTCTGAAATGAGTGAGGGGTCTGTTGCGGCACGTTTTGTCACTACGGCACGTTTTGTCACTAAGGTGACAAAACGTGTCATATTTGATGCACAGCACGTGATGACAAAACATGCCGAAAGGTCCACTCGCTGCACGTTTTGTCACTCCTTCGCCAGCAACACTATAACCTGTATTTTCCTTTCCTCGTTGTGTGTGCGTGTCAGTTTGTTTGTGTGTGCGCGCGCTCACGTGTGTGTGTGTTTGTGTGTGCCCGCGCGCACGTGTGTTTGCGCACACGAGCACGTGGTGTGTGTGTGTGTGTGTGTGTGTGTTGATGTGCATTTGTCCGTGTCAACGCGCGCGCGCCCACGTGTGTGTTGTTGTGTATTGTGTTGTGTTTATAATCCCCGCCTCAATCAGCCCTAAACTGAAATTCTGTATTGCTTTGAGTAGACTACGAGGCTACTGTTTGCCCGTAGCTCTGTGAGCTGTGTGAAATATGACTAAAATATAGAGATATAGAGACTGAGTGGAAATGTGGTTTAATTGTGTGTTGTGGATGTCCTTGTTTAATTGAATGGCTAGTATGGGGTTCGATGAGATAAAAGGTAAACGTGGACTAACTTTGGGTGTGATGTTTTATTCCATGCAGCGTCTTGTACATTTTGTAGCATAATATGTGCCTAACATGTTTTTTCTCGTTCTCTCTCCCTCCCTCCCTCTCTCTCTTTCTCTCTCGCTATCGCTCTCTGTGTGTCTCTGTCTCTCTGTGTGTCTATCTCTCTGTGTGTCTGTTTCTCTCTGTCTCTGACTTTTTTTTATCTGTCTCTGTCCCTCTCTCTGTCTCTGTCTCTTTCACGCACGCACGCAAGCACGCACGCACGCACGCACGCACGCACGCACGCACGCACACACACACACACACACATACAATATCACATGTACTGACATCCAAGTGAGAGAAAAAAAGGTGCAATGCCTGCACGATTTCTCACTACTTCGTTAGTGTCAAAACGTGCGCCTGCACCTTAGTGACAAAACGTGCCGTAGTGACAAAACGTGCCGCAACAGGGTCTGCCATGGAAAGAAAGTTCAGTGCAAGCAGGTGGGTTAGATGAAAGGGCATAGTTAGTTTCTGATAGTTTCAATCTTGTTTTTGAAAAAGTTGAGAAAGCGTTTCAGAAGATCGATCAGAAGAGGAGATGGCTTTTTGTTTCCAAGCAATTGGTTAGCCACACTGAACAGTTGTTTACATGACAGACTCTTGTCGATCTGATTACAATAGTAGGTAGTTTTGGCTTTGTGAACTAGTTTGGTTACTTTTTTTCATTTCATTGTTGTACAGTTGCTTATGAACTGTCAGTCCCGTCTTCAGCCACAGTCTTTCTGCACGGCGTCTCTGCTGCTTCCAAAACCGGACCTCCTCTGCAACACCGCTAAACCAGGGCGCATTCTTCTGCGGATGGACTCTGCGGCGCATAGCAGGAGCATAGTCATCAAGGATGCCTGTCAGCACAGAGTCCAGTCATCAGCGCTGGGGCAAGGGAGAGACATGTAGCCAGGTCTGCTTTCAGGGCAGCGTGGTCGATGGTGCGGATATTTCGCGTCACGATGTATGTAGGCTGGGAGGAAGGAATGGCGTGTTGAGGTGGCAGATGACGCAGGTGTGGTCAGAGGCGATGGAGTGGGACACGGAGGTAGACTGCACAAGATGGTCGTCAGATGCGTGCAACAGTCAGTCGTGGCCTTTGTCGTGAGTGGGCTGACTGACAGCCTGGGTCAGATTGAAAGTGGTTAGGAGATCCATCACTCTAGAAGTGGTTGGGTTCAGGGGTTGTCATAACGCATGTTGAAGTCACCAAGGATGATGGAGGAGCCATGTAGAGAATTGCAGTGTTCGAACAGGCTGTGGAGCTGATCAATGAACATAGAGTCAGTCTGCTTGTTCTTGCGGCTAAGCGGGGGACGATAAACACAGAAGAAGTTGACAGTCTGCTGGGTCATAGCTAGAGAGACAAGGGTGAGTTCTAAGGAAGAGTGGTCAAAAGGGAAGGAGGTGGTGAAGGAGATGCGAGAGGAGTAGCGGTCGTGAAAGATGACGGCCACATAACATATGTGAGACAGATTACTAATTAAGTGCGAATGGTTATTAATTTTAGAAAGCAAGAAACAAATATCCCTCTGATATGTATATTATATATATATAGAAGGTTCAGAACAAGTTGGTGCAACACATCCCCCCCCACCCACCCCTACCCCCCTCCAAACTACTCTGGAAAAGCAAACAAAGGAAAAGAAATGTGCGATCTATTTCGTGCATGTCTGTACTTCAAAGAAGACATTTTAAACCAAAATCGTTAAAGAGGCAGGAAAGTTTAAAAAAAAGAAGAAGTCAAAAGTGACAGATATTCCTTCATTAATTAGGAAATATTGTATAATAAAAAATATTTAAAAAGGCAAGAGTCAAACTGGCCACTGAGCCGACTCTATTCATGCATTTCTGGTGTCTTCTGTAACACGCGAGACACTGACCTATGACGTAACATAATGCACAATTAACCAAGTTCCTGTCACCCTGTCAATTTATGTCTTAATATTTATGTACACAAGAGATGTCAAGCTTTCATTTCCAAATAATAACATAAAAAAATCACACTCTGTCACAGTTTTGACCAGTTTTCAGGAGAAGTGTTCAGGTTGAGTCAGTGATCACGCGCCTAGCAGGACGCGTGTGTTATGCTCTGCTGTTTTGAGTTTTTTTCCCTTACTTTCTCATTGTTTTGGATTATTAACTGTGGCTGGTGTGTGCGTCATGGATTGGATTACCTGGTGGTGTGTTCTTTGTGCAAATCTGCCGCCGCGATCAAGATTAATTTGTGTTTGTTTATTTTTTCATTGGACTTTTTCCCTGCACGCTCAGGGTCACAACGCGTTCGCTGATCCGTGCTTTGCTTTGCACGTGCGACAGTTGTTCTCGCCACCTGGCAGTGACAGTGTGAGCTCTTGGTCAGCTGGTAGGCTAACTCGTTCTGTGAAGTCGGACTGCAATTTCCCTCGCCCAGCGTTTCGTTTCTGCCATGATCAGAGTCAGCCCCCGTCGATCCCGGCCTCGCCGCTTGATCACCGCCCTGCGAATCGTCTCTGCTATGATCGGAGCCCTCGCCCTTCTGTCGATCCAGCCCTCGCAACTTGATCTCTCGCTGTCCTCTCGTCTCCGGGAACTGGGCTTCGGGTTTCATCTCTCCAGTAGAGGCGGGAAGAGGAAGCAACGCAAGATCAGTGTTGTGTCTGGCGTCAGAGCTGCATCTACAACAAGCAATGACGTCCGTCGATCGCCAGGAACGAGGTCAGTGGACTCCAGACACCTCGCACCTGTGACTGACGTCGCCGCTGACGTGCCACCCCCTCTCGGACTTCCTACAGTTAGAGGGGAGTCAGTTTTGCCAACATGATTCCTGTCAGTGTACAGGTTTCTACTGCCACCTCATCACCCCCCACGCAATCGAAGACCATAAAGGTACTGTACTTTAATTCTCAGTCCTGTCGCCAGAAAGCCAGTGACATTCATGAAATGATCCTCGATGACAGCATTGACATTCTGCTAATGACAGAGACATGGTTATATGCACAAGGCGACGAAGCCTGTATTGCTGAAATGACGCCTCGAGGTTATGTGCTGCGACCGTTCTGTGCTGCGACCGTTCCCTCGACCAGGTTACCTTCATAGTTCGGGACGCTTTCTGTGACAGTACATCTTTCAAACCCCTGTCCTTTCAGTCTTTCGAGGCCGTCGAGCTTCATATCTCCGGCAGGAACTTGTCCGTATCGGTTGTGTGCCTGTACAGACCCCCTCCCAGCAGGAAGAACAAACTCTCCAATCAGTTGTTTCTCCAGGAGTTCCCCGAGTTTCTCACACACTTTGCAGGTTCCCACAGTGATCTAGTACTGCTTGGCGATTTTAACTTTCACTACGATGACTGCGCTGATACCCAGGTGAATCGTCTCAAGACTGTGCTTATTGACCACGGTTTGACACAGCTCGTTGACGTTTCTACACATAGGTGCGGCCACACATTGGACTGGGCTGTAGTTCGCTCAGACGTGAGTTGTCTCGTGCTTGAGAGAGTGGACGACATGCCCGGCCTCTCCGACCACAGGAGACGATCACAGCACCGAGCAAATCAAAGCGTACTGTCACATCTCGAAACACCAAGGCTGTGTCTCTTCCTGATTTCCAGGCGGACGTCAAGCGTTTCGCAGATCGCTACAGTCAGTGTCCCGACAGAGACCTTGCGGATAGCTACAGTGCTGGTCTCCGTGCAGTCATGGACCGCCACGCCCCTCTGGTCACCCGCTGCGTCAGCCACCGAAGCTCAGCCCTGTGGTTGATTGACGAGG
Organism: Alviniconcha marisindica; assembly: GCA_018857735.1. Lineage (NCBI taxonomy): Eukaryota > Metazoa > Mollusca > Gastropoda > Provannidae > Alviniconcha > Alviniconcha marisindica. Next base: position 249,496 of record JABMCL010000046.1, on the reverse strand, counting down.
TCAGAGAGGCACGCAGAAGAAGACGACAGGCAGAGCGTCGCTGGAGGTCAACTCGCCTGACTGTCTACAGGGAAATCTTCGTCAAGGAGCGGGCCACGGTGAAGAGATGCGTACGGGACGCCAGGAAGCTTCACTACAGCAGCAAGATAGACATCTGCTCTACCACTAAGCAGTTTTTTTCCTGTGTCTGACGAACTGCTCGGCAAAGCAAAGACTACCTCTCTGCCATCGAACATTCCCATTGCAGACCTGTCACAGCGTTTTTGTGACTTTTTCGTGATCAAGATTAAGCAGATCCGTGAAGACCTTGACTCTTGTCCCCATGACCCACCGTCCTTTTTTAAGTTCGACGGGCCTCAGTTGTCCATGTTTGAACCTGTGACAGAAGAGCTAATCTGTAGACTCATTTCTCAGTCACCAACGAAAAGTTGCACCCTTGACCCCATCCCCACTACTCTGACTAAGCAGTGTCTGCATGACCTAGCCCCCCTTGTCACGAGGATTGTCAATGTTTCTTTGTCCACCGGCACTGTCCCATCTGGGTTAAAGCAGGCTCTTGTGATACCCATACTGAAGAAACAGGGTCTTGATGCCAATGATTTAAGAAATTTCAGACCAGTCTCAAATCTCCCATTCGTTTCGAAGATACTAGAGAGGGTAGTTCTTCAACTGCAGTCTCATCTATGGGCAAACAGCTTACTCGAAATTCGACAGTCTGCGTACCGAAAATATCACAGTACCGAAACTGCTGTTTTGAGTGTACAAGAAGGCCACCTTACAAAGTCTGATGAGAAATTTGTGTCAATACTTGCACTGTTGGATCTGAGTGCTGCTTTTGACACCCTTGACCATGTCATCCTATTAAGACGACTTGAGAGCACTTTTGGAATCTCAGGATTAGCGCTGTCTTGGTTCGAGTCATACCTAAGTGACAGGACGCAGTCTGTTGTGGCTGACGGTTTGATGTCCACACCAATACCCCTTGTCTTTGGTGTTCCTCAGGGATCGGTCCTCGGACCTGTACTATTCACCCTGTATTCACAACCCCTGTCTGATGTCATAGCATGTCACAGCTGTGACTATCACAAGTACGCTGATGACACAGAAATCTCCGACAGTGCACCACCTAGCGATTTCACTTCTGCTCAGTCCAACATTCAATCCTGTATAAGCGATACTTTGTCATGGATGCACAGCAACAAATTGAAGCTTAACACAGAAAAAACTGAGATGATGCTTGTAGGTTCGTCAGTGCGTATCAGTTCGGGCGGCTGCGAGTCTGCAGATATAGATGGAAGTTGCATTCCTTTCCAGACTACCTTGGAGTGCATCTTGACCAGACACTGTCAATGAAACAACACATCAGTAGCCTCTGCCGCACTGTTTCTCGCACTCAGGAGAATCGCCTTTATCCATCCATTCCTATCTAACAGTTCCATAGAAAAGCTCGTTGCGTCTATGATCACGTCAAGATTGGACTACTGCAATGCTACGTTCGCAGGAGTAGCCGATGAACAAATTGCGCGCATACAAAAGATCCAGAACAACGCCGCACGGCTCATCTTGAAAAAATCGAAGCGTGATTATATCACACTGCTTTTGAAAGAACTCCACTGGCTCCCAGTAAAATACTGCATTCAGTATAAGCTTGCAACACTCGCTTTCCGTCACTTTGACGGCACTCTTCCGCCATACCTGTCTTCTTTTCTCTGCACATATCAACCATCGCGCTCCCTTCGTTCTTCGACAGAAAGACTGCTCAAAATTCCAAAAACAAACCTGAAAACCTTCGGTGAACGTTCTTTTGGTTACATTGCTCCGACTGTCTGGAACTCGCTGCCGGCCGACCTGAGAGCTTCTCCCTCCCTCCCAACTTTCAAAGTTAACCTAAAAACGCATTTCTTCCGCCAAGCCTTCTGATTGATTTGTACATGCCAACCGCTACCTGTTTCATATTCATGCGTGCGCACGCGTGCGTGTGTGTGTGTGTGTGTGTGTGTGTGTGTGTGTGCATGTGTGTGTGTGTCAGTTGGGGGCGGGGGTGGTGACTGGGAGAGATGGACTTATGGGTAGGTAGTAATATAATGATTCATTTTCTTTATATATTGCTGTTTCTCATATGGCACATGCACTTGTATATTATACATTGTTAGTTGTCATAATTATATGTATTATGTTTGTGAAACTTAGAAAATGTTGGAGAATGTTGTAAAGCGCAGTGAGTTTGGGTACACCAGAGAATAGTGCTATACAAAAGTGATCTATTATTATTATTACTAAATAAGTAAGTAAGTTGGTGTTTTAAGCCCAGTCAACTGGTGCGGTTATATCAGGGCGATTTTCAGGAGAATGACCCATATATATATATATAAACACACACAAAGGGGTAAAACAGCTAGTCATGCATGCATATACTAAGGGTAAACCAGCAAGCCATGACTAGCTAGTCATGCATGCATATACAAAGGGGTAAAACAGCTAGTCATGTATGCAAATATACAAATGAATAAAACAGCAAGTCACGGATGCATATATACAAATGGATAAAACAGCTAGTCATGCATGTATATGTACTAAGGGTAAAACAACTAGTCATGCATGCATATAGTAAGGGTAAAAAATCAAGTCATGCATGCGTATACAAATGGGGAAAAAGCTAGTTGTGCATACTAAGGGTAAAACAGCAAGTCATGGATGCATGTACAAATGGGTAAAACTGCTAGTCATGCTACAAACTGCACTAGGCACTGTACAATAAAGAATTCTGATCAAAAATAAAATCATCAGACCCAAAGTCAGTCCATTCAACTTCAACAACTTCCATCAAACATATATCAAACATCCACAACACATGATCAACATACACAGTCACTCAATGCACATGTAATCAGATATGGCACAGTTCACAAAGTTGCAGGCAGTAATAGTTTTGTAGTCTACTAAAAACAATGATTGCCAGTTTTAACAATGAGGTAGGGATAATGAACTACACATACTTACTGGGGGAAGAGGGAAGATGGACTATGGTGGTGCTGGTGAAGGAGTGACTAATGGTGTAGCGAGTAAACCTTTCAGCAAGCTTTAATGCCATGCCAAGTCACAGTGTGCGCCTACTTTGTATTTGATTTGGTTATTAGGAAGAATTCACGAACACAGTTTGGTTGCAAAGAGATAAGTGGTACAGGGAATACAGATAGACATACATTCAACAAAGTTTTCAGCCTCTGCTGTGACCATGACCTTAGCAATCTAATCTTTTCACAATGCACTCTGACTTATGATGTACCATCAACTTACGTTTGGTTGCAAAAGGATCAGCAGTTCAGAAGATAGAGCAAAAACTGTCATATTTGGATAACATGACCCCTCATTATGACCTATACCTTGAAAATAGCAAAGCAATCCTTTTGCTGGTCACTCCAGACTCATGATGATGCATCACCATACCACATTTGAATACAAAAGGGCTAACTGTTAATAAGATATTGCCCAGACAAATATCGCCTCAATTTTTTTAAATCTTTGCTGTGTATCAAAAGATTCTCTGGTTTATGAAGATAAACCATCAAATAAATTTGCAAAAGAGTATTGCTTTTATATGGCGCTGTTCTCTGCTCGCGAGCAGATTCATAGCGCTTATGTCACATGTAGTTTTGAATGAGTGACTTTTTTTTTTTAGTTCACTGGACTATTCACTGAAGTGGTGTACTTACAGCACTGTTTGGTTTTCACATACCTGGTTCCATGTGAAACTGCTGCTGTCTCAATGTACATTCTGTGTACACCATACAGTCATGCACCAGTTTACAGTGTTTCTTTCATTCGAAGCCAGTGTGCATGCCTGTGTTTAGCTGTAACCTGCCATCTGCAACTTTGGCAGGATGACAAGAATCTTTTATCTGTTACTGCTGTAGCATTGGGATGGAACGGATACCGAAATAAGAGTCAAAACAGAAAGTCAACCCTGGAGACGGAATTTCACCTGCTGCTTCTATAGAGACCTGAACATGCGACACTTTGACCACAAGTCCAATGCTCTACCACTGAGCTATTCCCACTCCCCAGTTCTGAGCATATAGTTGACAGAGCCATATTTTGATTATATACATCCTCACTGTGACCTTGACCTTGAAGATAGCAACCCAATTCTTTTGCATGACAGTCTGGCTCATGACGATGCACCACCATTGCACATTTAATTACAAAAGGCTGAGCAGGTTAGACAATATTTTTCAGAGAAACCCCAGAAAGACAAACACAGTGATTCAACCTATCTCTCTCTCCTCCCCCCCCCCCCCCCCCCCCCCCCTTCCCCACTTCATCATGGGGTGCACAAAAATACCATCTCTTGGCCTTGTAGACAAAAGACCAGCAGCACAGTTCCTCACACACTGAACTTTGTTTACAAGTTTTTGAGGGATACCAGCTAACAGGGAATTTCAGTAATCTAAATGAGAGTACAAGAGACATGACCAGAGTTTTTGTAGCCTCAGTGGTGAGAAACTGGCAAACTGATCTGGTCCTCTAGACCTCAAAGTATGCAGTCTGGCAAATTCTGTCAACTTGTTGCATTGTGGTGAGCCCATTGTCAAACATGACACCTGGATTATGGGCAGAATTACAAAAAAGTATGTTGATTTGGCCAATTTTTATAACATCAGGAAGGTCAGAGGATTTGGATAGGTCAAAGAGCAGTGCTTCAGTCTTATCTTTGTTTGGTTTAAGCTTGCACCCCTTTACATCACTAACAGTTTTGCATGTTGCAAAAAAGAGAATCGGTGCTGGAGCAAGGAGTTGAATTGTACAACTCTGCATCATCAGCAAACATATGGTGTAGGACAGAGTGTCGTTCCATGATATCAGATAGAAGCTAGGATGAAGAGAATTGGGCCGAGTACTGAACCATGAGGAATGCTGTACAACAAAGAGGATGGCTCCGATTCACGATGTAGAACAGAAACAACCTGCTTGAGACTCAGATATGACTCAAAACATGCAAGAGCAGTGGCCAGTGCCATGAATACCAAAAAACATCTCTCAAACAGTTTAGCAGTATGTCATGATCTATTGTATCGAATGCTGCACTCAGATTGAGAAGTCAAGATCAAAAGGTGGTCAGAATCACTACTGGTCAAAGGACTGTTAAAGATATGAAACAGGGCTGTCTCTGTACAGTGCTGTGATTGATAAGCCGACTGAAAAACATGCCACCAACGTTTGTGTTCAAGGCGTACATAAAAGAAAAAAAGATATCTATTTGATTTTTGTGTCTATATTGTACAGAATGAGATCACACACATTCCACCAATGAGACCTGTACACATACTCACATCTTTAAAAACAACCAAAAAAAACACACACACCAAAAACCAGGAATCTGAAGCAAAGTTCCAACAATTTGTTTTGTGTTTGTTTTATTTTTTATTATAATAGAATCATCTCCCAAACAAGCAGCACACCACGACACAATTGCCGCTGATTTATCAAAAATGCCTACATCACAGCCAAGCACCATCTGGTCATGTTTACAATCTTGATGCAGCAATGAGTCAAACTCTGCAATAACAAATAAACATGTCATTAAAATGTCATAACTGGGTTACTTTGCCAGTGATCAACTAATTAACCTGAAAGAGCACAAAGTGTATCATTCCATTATCTACATTTTTTTGCTCACACCATTATGCTCATGAACAAATTTATGAGAAATAATACTAATGCAAAAGAAAGTTACAACAACAACAAACAAAACAAAACAAACAAAAAAGAACTTCTGAAAATTCCTTTTGTTGCAAGATACGATATGAACCAGTGAGCAGTTGCAATAACAACAGGCGCAAATCCATCGAATCACATTTAATCTTGTCATTTTTCTACTCATCATATAGTCTTTGTAAAACACATTATCTTCTCAGAACATTATACCTGGCAGTATCATGCATGGGAACTGGAGTGTGTGGGGGGGGAGGGGATGGGTTCCAAGCAGCACAAGTGGAGCTGGGTCCAGCAGTGAATGGTAAGGGCAATGATTACTACTCAGGGGTTGCAGGGAATCTGTCCAATAGCAAAACAGCAGAAAAGAACTCATTAACAGATTTAATGAAAACAATGATATTTGGTTGTTTTCATGACACTGCTAATCTAGTAATTACTGACAGAGACACATGAAAAATGAAAGACCTCAATATTTACAGCACATTTCTCTCTCTCCTCAACAAAGTAGTCTTCAAACAGAGTGGCACCACACATCTACACCTCTGCACTGCACTATATCATGCACACAGGAAGATGTTTGTGATCCATCAAAGTAACAAATCATGTGTATGCAAGATTGCATCCTGTCTGATGACTGCAATGATCAAATTTGACACACACACACACAGCCGGCCTTGTAACATGTTTTAGATGGCCCTTTTGTTATTACCAGGCATGCCTCACAGTGCAATGGCTGACAATGGCAACAACTGCAAACAGTTCAAGACTGATTAATTAAAAAGTTGTTGAAGATTAATTGCTGTCAATAAGAGCAAATGCTCAGACAGCTCACATCCAAACCAAAAAGGACAGCTTAAGATTCTCCAGTTGGCTCAGAACAAACATAAACATTATTACACTGACAATGCACATTTAAATATTATATAAAACTCCAACAAAATTGACTGCTGGTGTTCTGAACAGACCAAAACACACATCAAAGGTTGAGATTTTACCCCCAATGGAACAGTAAAAACAGCTTACAAAACTGAGACATCTAAAAAAAAAAAGAAAAAAAAAAAAAAAAAAAAAAAAAAAGAAGAAGAAGAAGAAATGAAATAGCTTTGGTTCTTTCAAGTCTCATTATCATAATATAATCATTGTTGTAATACACTGATAGGTATTTCCTCCTGGTGACACTTGAAGCTAAGTCACATCATTTCTTTCATCATTTGTAAAATAACTTTGATAACACAGGTGTACATCAAGAATTTGCATGTTTTTTGTTTGTTTTTGTTTTTACTGTTCCATTTAAAAGTGTTTTCTTGACCTTTTAATATAAAAAAAATCTTTACACCTAAAGCAAAGAGCTACCAAACTCAGTCCAAACACAAGCATTTGGGCAATCCAACAATCGGCCTGAAAGGCTACACTCCCTAATAAAGTAATAGGAAAACCCTGATAAATTAACAAACAAGGGAGTTTATTAGCGCTCAAAGCATGTAACAACATTTACAGGTTAGCCTCAGAGTTGTCACAAGGACTCTGAGCCTCATTCTGTTTTAGATTTGTTGCAATCACTCTGAGGCTAACCTTTAAATGTGTGTATTTGTGTGTTTATATGTTGAACCAGTTTCCAGATCTAAAGACTATGTCCAGTCTGGAATAAAAATTGGTTCTGTCTCATGAGTCTGCCGCCCAAGATGATGGTACTCATTACTCATTACACACCTTGACCTGTGTCGCTGAGTGTGCCTGAAATATAGGGTATATATGTCACTGGGGACATCCTCTGGTGGTCTGTGGACACTGTCCTGTGACTTTGTCCCTCACAATTATGAAACATTAAAATGGCTCTAATTGCTGCCCACCAAGTCATTCTGGTGGTTACAGTGTAGCGATAGGTATATAATCTCCCTCTCCCCCCACCTCCATACCCCCTTCCCCCCCCTTCTCCCCATCCCTAATAAGCCTTATGGTTTCTATGGATGTTAAGCACCATGTTTACTGCCTCTGGGGGAATTTACGTACCTTGCATTTACACACATACCAGGTGAGAGTTACTGTAGGTGACTCAGGTCCTTTTGTTGTTGTACTTGTGTTATGCATTTTGAGCACTAATTAACTCGCTTGTTTGTTGATTCTCCACCTTGGCCTCGTTCTATTTTAGATTCCTGATAAATTAGCCTGTATTTGTTGTAGTCTGTGATCTGTTCTTGGGACAGAACAGATGAATAGCACAATGTGATAGGTACATAAAGAATCAATTACACCTTGGATTTTAACCAACTATCTTTTTAAAAGAATATACAGCATAAAATTCATACATATAACTCAGCTCCTAGCACACATTCCTATCTGATCCAGTTTTGAATCAGTCACCACCACAACAGGTTGTGTTGAAGAAATATGTGAGTTGGAGCCAATGTTTTTTTATGGGTTCTCATCACAAAAACATGCAAACATATTTGTAATGTCTGCACAAGAACCTGCATCAGCCATACCTAATGCCCGCAAGCAGAAAATAGAAGATTTAGACAAAATAAAGCTGAATGGACTGGGAAGGTCAAAATTATAAAAGGGGAAATTCCTGGCAGTTGGTGAAGCATGCAAGGGATGACCTTTGGCAGCTCTGGGTCCTCAACAGAGGGGACTTTAATGTCTATGTCGACAGTACCCACTGAAGGTTAAAAAAAAACTATTGTTCAAGATACATTTGAAACATTTGAAGACAAGTCTCTGGGAGGAAGAAACAGCAACATAAAAGGCTTTGGTCAACTGGGGGGCAGCTCATTCAAGAATCATTGCTGCCACTTTGGAACCAACAAGACAATCAAATTGAATGCTACTAACTTGATTAAGAGCTATGCTGAAGTATGCACCAACAAATGATAAGGATGAAGAAACAGCACAACACACTGGACAAGCTAAGCAATCAAGGCTTGACCACTGTCACAGGAGACTTCATCAGATTTGACAACACTGAATGTGGTGAAGTGATAATGAATATATGAACAATGAGAGGTACATAGACAACTCAGTGCCTTAATGAGTATCATCATCTTGGGTGGCAGACTCATAAGTTGTTTTAAATGCCAAGTTGAACTGAGTAGGCTGCATCAAGGTGAATCATGGTAATTCTAGTAATATCAAACACAAATAAATCCAACTAGTGAGCAATAACAAAATATGATATATTTAAATAATAATTTCACTTATCTGCAACTGATGTACAACATTAATCATGTTTATAAAGGCAAAGAAACAGCTCTAAATAACATTTTCATTTTGTGAATTATAGCTGAACAATACAACAAAACATATTCCTACAGAAAGCTATTCAATGCATGAAGCACCTATGAGTGGTGCTTCCCAGTCTTCTCCCATTTACAAAGAAGAGAAACCACCCAAAACATACAAATGGCCCATATGTGAATGGGATAGGACAGTTTCTTATCTTCTGCTTGAACTACCAGCTGGAAGACATATTTCCATACAATCACAAAACTGTGTGGGTCTCCCCAAACTATACTGGAGAGAACCAGATAGACCAGACGTGCGCTGCAAGTTCAGAAGGTCACTCTGATTAAAATGAAAAAAAAAATAGATGCAGCATCTGACCATCAACTGATACTAAGTTGAAACTAAAAATGAAACATAAAAAGTAGACTTCAATGTGGACTTCACAAAAGGTGCAAGACCCACACAGGAGTACAGTACCACCTTTTCCAACAAAGTGCTACAGGTGAACTATAATACAATAAGTGGCAATAGATTTAAGAAACACTAGTAGCCACTTGCAAAGGAGTTGCTGGGAGGAAAAAATGGCAACACAAAGAAATTAGAATGGACTTCTTTAACTTGGTGTTTTCTTAAAGACCCAAGAAATGAAGGAAAGAAGAAAGAACTTGAAAAAAAGAAAAATTGCAGCTCAGAGACAAAGGGGAAGGAAGCATGTGAAATGATACGAAGTATGAGAAGTGGCGTGAAGCACAAGTGGCTTGAAGCATAAGAAGTACCGTGAAGCATGAGAGATGCCATAAAGCATCAAAAGTAGAGCATGAGAAGCATGCAAAGTCATGTAAAGCATGAGAAGTGACATGAAGCATGCTGAAGTGACACCAAGCATGAGAAGTGAAGTGAAACGTGAGAAATGGTGAGAAACTCTAGTGGCACGAAGCATGAGAAAAGATGTGAAGCATGAGAAGTGGCAAGAAACATGTGAAGTGGCATGATGCATGTGAAGTAACATGATGTTTGAGATGTGACATAAAGCAATGAGAAAGTGTGGCATGAGAGCTGACAAGTGACGTGAAGCAAGACCTGAAGCACAAGAAGTGACATGAAGCAGGGGAAGTGGCGTGAAGCAGGGGAAGTGGCGTGAAGCAGGGGAAGTGCACTAGGGAAGCAACAGCCAGGGACATAAGCAGAGTATGAAATATGCAGCAGATGTATGACACAATTAAGAAATAAGCAAGAAAATACAAGCATGTCAAACAAGCATTCATGAACAAGGATAGTACAGTGATAGTATAGTACAGTGCAAGCAGACAAGGACCTAGAGTCAATATCAAATACAATAGGACAGAACATTTTAAAGGATTGGTTCAAGCAAATCCACCTGTTGTTCAGACAGTAGAGAGATACTTATGAGTGCTGTGCAGAAAGCCTGTCACAGGCCTGTGTTTGGACACTTCTTTATCCTTGTGTCCAAAGCTTACTATTATCAACATGTAACTTTGTGTGACAATGGTATATAGTCACAAAATCAGGTGGATACTGCAAAATTGTTGGGAAGATGGGGTTCATTAACCTTGATTGGTAGCTCATCTAGGGGAAAGAAAACCCCTGATTTCAAACCTCTGCCTTGCAGCCATACCCAGTCTCAGGAAAGGCTTTGGGAGTACACCCTCAGGAGAAATCCACAGCTGGAATCCCTAAGGCAGTTCATTGCTGACTTCAGCGTTGTTCTGGCAACTCATGCAATGGTACTGGTGCCACACTGCATGGGCTCTTGCCTTCCCTTGGATTACATCAGTGACGTGAAAGGGGTGGGGGGGGGGGTGGGGGGGGGGGGGTGGACCTGCTGCATGGGCAACAGCCTGTCTTCCGTATCACCCATGCCCAGGCCTGAGCCCTTGAGAGACTTTTCAAGGTGCAGATCCATGGCCACTCGTGACCAACATTTGCCACACACAGAGCAGAAAGCCTGTCAAAAAGAGATCTGAAGAGCTATACTATAGGTCAAGAACTTGAAGGCACCAGGCCCCGATGGAACCAAAGCTGAGGCAATTAAAGCAATGACATACCAGTAGAAATCTTTCTCTCCTGGTTTGAACAGATTTGTAAGGAAGAGGAGATGCCAAGAGGTTTGGAAAAAAAGGACATCTCTTCATGGATTCTTGGTAACGCATCAAAAGATCATAACACAAGCATCAATTCATGTCACACTCCACTTAATGTTTGAACATAGTCAACAGCAAACACAACTGAGTCAACAACATGCATCAATATTTACAATTCACTCATTTACACCTGATAAAAATTGTTATGATCCATCATAAAGTAGTCAAAAGTGTCTCCTCAGCAGACAAATTTATAACAAGGCACCAGATCCCAGCTTAAACTAGAAGAACAAATGCTCAAATGACTTACATTCAAAGGATTTCTTACTCTGTTTGCTGCAGAACACAGACCTACAGCGTAGGGACTGTGCAGCTCAGCAAGTCCTACTTCTGCAGTGTTGAGTTAGTAACTGGATTTTAATATCCTGTCAATGGCACAAGGTCACCTCTTGACGATCAAACTTTGTCATAAGCAAATGCATGTTTCAAAACTCTTCTCATATGCAAACTCTTTGTCAAGTCAAATGAGCAAAATAAGTCCCTACACAAAACATAGACATAAACATAAACACCAATTTTCAGAGTTAATCCCTTCAATAGTGCCATTTAAAAAAGCATATAACACTAGGGGACGCTGGTATTGTTGACCATTCAGCAAAATTACAAGACAGAAAGAGCAAAAGAACTAGGCAAAAAACAAGAGAAAAGGGACAGGAGAATCAAATGACAGTCCTGAGATTCCAGACAGAAGGGAGACATCAGACATCCCAAGCCTCCTTCTGGAAGAGGGAGAGGGATGTTGAACATACACAAAAAGTATGAATCCTTGCACCCACACACACGCACACGTGCACAAACACACTGTGCATGAATCACATAATGCAAAGTGAAGGGCTGTAAAATCTCATGCCCAATCATGTAGGTTGGTTGAGTCAGGGAGAAATGTTGAAAGAGGAAAAAATATGTTGACTTTTTTCTGCAACCATTGTTCAAGCAAAAACCAAAAATGAAAACAAAAACAAAAAACCCAAAACAACCAAAAAAGCACAAAAATAAATTTAAACTTGAAAAAAACAAAATATTACAAACAAGAATACCAGGAGAACAGCAAATTCTCAGACCTTCAATTTTTGAAAATGAAAAATTGGAACTTACTGTCCCCTGAAGAATCTCAATGTCAGAACAATCATAATATAAATAAATTATATCTTATTTTTTTAAAGATACCAAAACTGCACAGCACTTTGCTAGATAAGGAAGCAAATGACAACATAAAGTCCCAAAATGTCACTTACATACAGGAATCAAACCTACAATTCTTATCGGCGTTTCTTCCACCATGACAAGATTTTGTGGGCATATTACAACACATCAACTTCTAGACCCTTTCTCATAAATAATAAATCAGGTAATATCCCATCTCCCTCTCTGCCTTTCCCCCAGATTATCATCTTTTAGGCCTCACCATAAAAAATTATAGTAATGGCACAAAAATAATATCTGGACTAGTTTCCGCTCAGCACACAGCTTTGTCTATTTTCATGTTACACTCACTCATTGTTTACACATACTGTGATGTTAAAATTTGATGTAAGTCAACAAAACATAAAGCTCAATGTAAGTTATTATTGAAAATTTGAAAAGACCTCCAACAGTCTCCAAGACTTAAAAGTGTTCACTAAATCCTTAAAAGTATAAGCTCTTTTCTTTAAGATGTGCCAAACTCATAAATAGTCTCTTGATCAGATTACAATTTACCAAGAAAATGCAGTGTGCATTTTTGCCTTTGTGACTTTGAAATCACATCAAGGTAATCAAAGGTGGCGTAAACAGGCTACAGCTCAATAAGGCCAATCAAGCAAAAATTTAAAGATCTTGCTGAAAAGTCCCTGAGCAAATGTTTTTTGTTGAGACAAAAATTGCATCAATTATTTTATCTAAACATTTATCCATAAATGAATAGAAGCACTAAATGCACAAAGCAGTCAATGTATTTAACAAAGCAAATAAGTTTGAACTGGATAAGCCACCTTTGGTGGAGTTTATGTACCTTGCATGCCAGGTAAGAGTTACCAAGAGGCAACTTGGGTATTTGTTGCTTTTGTGTGACAATTTCTGAGCACGGTGTGTGTTGACTGAACTGGATGATATATATATATATATATATATATATATATATATATATCTACATCTATATCTATATAATTTTAAACTGAAATATTCAACTGTTATTTTTTACAACTGTCCGATTTTGCTTTGATCTTGAAATGTAATCAAGGTCACCGAAAGTGGTATGACAGAAAGCTCAGTGAGTCCTACTATCACACAAAGTTTTACATTTATTGCTTTCATAGTGTCTGGGATAGTCACAACATCAAAGTTTTGCCAAGGCCAGACTGATAGCTGGCAGGTCTGACACTGACGATTTTTCACAAAAATGCATATATGTCTACTGGAGTAAAACCCAGTTGCATTGATAAACTTGTATGCACACTCTATTGGTATTTTTTAAATTAAAAACAAACAAACAAAAAGACAAATTCACAAAGTTTCATCTGAATCAAATCAAAATATCAGGCATATGTGACAAGAAGATCTCTATCTGTCGATCTCAAGTATATGATTTTTGACTTTGGAGGAAAGATGACAAATAAGATTTGAATCTTTTACACTTACACACATGAAACTCTGTGTGTGACCAGCGGTTTACAACCATAATTCAAATTTCCTGTGTTTAAACAGGACGAATAAATATTGATATTTTTGACTGATGCTTTGGTCTACTGCAGTGTCACATTTACACATGGTTTGAACTGAGTAAAAGGAACCATCAGTTTAATCCTAACTTGGTTTGTTAGCATTCCTCAGCTAAAACCCTGAGTTTCACCCATTGTTGGGTGTGAAAGTAGTGAAGCTGTTTTCTGTAATTCAAAGTTTGTCAGGTCATGAAGATTACTAGAGCTGAAAGTAACCCTGACATTGGACTCTGAGCACAACAAATATTTTGCTTTGGATCCAATATTCTGGCTAGAGACAATAAGGTGCCAGGAATGACTGTCAATAAACAGATCCGTTCAGGGCCCCTTAACTTGGTGTGAAATGCATGGCTCAAGGGAGGTTATCATCACACAAGCTGAAAGGCCCACATTAAAAGGTTTCACTGAATCTTGAACTGTGTGAACAATCTTGTTTACAGACAGAAGCAGTTTATTGTGGTTTCTTTTATGCATTTCATTTTTTATTTTAAAAAAATCAGCACGTCTATTATTATCAATTTAAATGCCTTGGATGTAGCTCTGATGTGTGTTTTTTTACATGCCATTTTCAAATTGATGAGCTTTTAGTAGTTAGTTGAACTGCCCTGTGAGGGATGATTAAAGTACTTGACTTTATAATCACAGAAAGGTTAAACTTGACTGAATAAAAACAAAGAAAATAACATGTGCATGGCCTATGTGGTCTGCAGAACTGGTATAAACAGACAGCTCAACAGAAGTCAATTATCATGTCATGACCAAGGGGTCTCACTAAAACAGTATCCATGACCAATTTAAAGCAAATATTAGAGGGGAACTGAACCAAGGACACACCATCGGTCATAGCAGTAGGAATGGAATAAAGAATAGTTTTTCTGTTGATTTATTCAAAGCCATTTCAATCAGCTGTTATGCATAATGAGCCAGATTTCATGTTATTACATGTAAGATTGGAAACCAGTAAACTGCACCTCAAACAGGCTTAACAAATGGTGAAACATTCTCAGATGAAATTCTAAGTATCAGACAAATGGGATAGTGTTGCAGTCTCTATTCCCTCTATTGTGCACATGGAGATCTGAGAAACAGTTTAGGACGACTGCCACATATGTAGTCAATGTACGCGATCACAACCACAAGCATCCGCAAAGGCAAGTGTGTAAGAAATCTGTTTGATCTCTGCCCAGCTGAGGGAAGAAGACTCATGTTGCAGAGACACTAGTGTCTTTGACGGAAGCCTTTTTGTATGAAGGGCTCAAAAAGAAGCCAGACAAACGCAAATTTGCGCTTTAAAGATTGGGTGAAACACAACAGCTGGTGTCACCATAGACTGACTTGAAAAAACAACAACACTGAATGCCTCTTGCAGATCTGAGAACTTTTACTCATTGCTTGTCAATATTATTATCTTTTAAACTGCAATGGCTAAAAAATTATTTCTGCTTGTTTCAGTTTCTAACTGTACTGATCAGGATAAGAAACCACTCTGGAAAACAACAACACAGTCAATACATGCAATTCACTGAGCAACCTTCATTTCATGCATCAGTCACTTCAGGCTGTACTTATATGAGCAATTTTGCTTGTTGCATGGCCCAACTGCTCTGTTGTTAATGTACTGTTCTGTTCTGTTATTAATATATGAAATAAATTTTGTTTAAACCAAACAGTCACTTCATGGAATTACTGAGATTTTTACTCAGTACACACAATGTCTGGTTTCACTTCACAACTAACATATTTATATGAGTCATGCCTAGCTAATGGGGACAATAGTGGGTCGGCAAACTCCAGCCTGATTATTTAATCTTTTAAAACTCCAATTTTTATTGAATTTATTTTGTTGCATATACTGAAAGCATTAGCAAAACAGTGTAAAGGCTGCAGGTTATTGATCAACTTGATCAACATGCTAAAAAGTAAAAATACTGTCTAAACTCTCCTCAAAATGGTGGTAAAAAATGGAAACTGTTGCACCTATCTCATTCACTGTTAAATAAATGTAATTAACTTTGTTGTAGTCTGATTGTATCCATTAAACAGTACTATCATGACTAAATGTGTATTTTGAGTGACCATTGTGAGGTATGTATGTCTATAAACATTATCATGACTAAATGTGTATTTTGAGTGACCATTGTGAGGTATGTATGTCTATAAACATTATCATGACTAAATGTGTATTTTGAGTGACCATTGTGAGGTATGTATGTCTATAAACATTATCATGACTAAATGTGTATTTTGAGTGACCATTGTGAGGTATGCATGTCTATAAACATTATCATGACTAAATGTGTATTTTGAGTGACCATTGTGAGGTATGTATGTCTATAAATATGATCATGACTAAATGTGTATTTTGAGTGACCATTGTGAGGTATGTATGTCTATAAACATTATCATGACTAAATGTGTATTTTGAGTGACCATTGTGAGGTATGTATGTCTATAAACATTATCATGACTAATGTGTATTTTGAGTGACCACTGTGAGGTATGTATGTCTATAAATATTATCATGACTAAATGTGTATTTTGAGTGACCATTGTGAGGTATGTATGTCTATAAACATTATAATGACTAAATGTGTATTTTGAGTGAACATTGTGAGGTATGTATGTCTATAAACATTATCATGACTAAATGTGTATTTTGAGTGACCATTGTGAGGTATGTATGTCTATAAACATTATCATGACTAAATGTGTATTTTGAGTGAACATTGTGAGGTATGTATGTCTATAAACATTATCATGACTAAATGTGTGTTTTGAGTGAATATTGTGAGGTATCACTAACAGTTGATGCAACATTCACTTTTTTTTTTAAATCCCCAAACAGATATCAAATGTCAAGAGGGATCAAAAGTTAACCTACGCATAAAAAACTAAGACATTCATAAAAAACTAAGATATTCACAGTCAAAACTGTTACTAATTGCAAAGTTCTACAGCAGATTTAAAGTACTACTTTGTCGATGTTGTCACAAATGAAACCCAAGTTACATGCAATTTTTAAAACCCAAAGGCCCAACATAAATTCTCTCACCTGAACTGGCATACTGTAAATTAATAAAGATGATTTGTTTGGGCACTCGCCCAAGGTTGGAGCACAGGGCGCTTTACAATAACACTAACAGACACAGATACACACACACATGCACTCATGTGTTGGACGAGGGGATAGGCACGGCTGTGAAAAACAGTTAAGAAATAATTGTTAAACAGGTGTGTCTTGAGGGTGGCTTTAAAAGCAGAGGCGGAGTGTCAGAGGCAAATTCTTCCAAACAGATGGGCCAGCATAAGAAAAAGATCTTTCACTAAATGTTTTTACATAAGGGGTGACAAAGGTTTGTGTGTCGGATGCAGATCGTAATTGTCTTGCTGGAGTATAAGGTTGAAGGAAATTGGACAGATACTGAGGGGCTGTTCCAGAGATAGAATTGAAGCAGATAGTTGATTTTTTTAATATATTGAATGTGATGTGTTACCGGTAGCCAATGCAGAATTTCAAGAAAAGGATGGATGTGGTCAGATTTCTTAGCTTTATACACAAGCCTTGCTGCTGCATTCTAAACTTTTTGAATTTTGTCTAGTAAGTACTGAGGGCAACCTGAAAGTAAAGAGCTACAGTAGTCTAAGCGAGAGGACAAAAGAGCATACAAGGGTTTGGGTTATTGAGTGGTGAGAAGGTGCTGTATGGAACTTATATGCCTGATTTGTATGTATACAGCTTTACATGTGTTGCTTATGTGTTGAGACATGCTGAGATTTTAGTCCAGGGTTACACCGAGGTTTTTAACAGATGAACAAAGCATTATGAAAAGGAAAACATGAACTGATGACATGTTTACAGGAAGTGAAGTTTTGCACATGCAACACAGCAAAATGTGTGTGGATGTCACATTTGTGCATGGCTGTGTCTTTAAGTATGCTTCGCTTCACTGAATGACTGATTCAAAAATCCCTGTTGTTGCTGTGAACTTCATAGCATACAAGCTAGAGGTGACTTTCAACATATTTCAGAATGATTATTTTACTGAGCTGTGTATTTATCTTGCTAATTAACTTAAGATACTGTGGAGAAGCATGAAAAGTAAGTCATCCAAAAATGTCATTGTGCTACTAATATATCCATCCATTATGTTTGCTTGATTAATAAATTGGGCAAGAAAAGCAGTAAAACACTGGGCAGTGATGCCATAGGAAAACATAATATTTCTGAGTAAGTACAAATAAGGGACTTAGCACTAACCACACTGTTCACACATTCTGAATTACACATATAATCATGGTTTCCATAGATTTTACTTCATTCTAAAATGTAGAGAAAAGTTTGAACAGATACTGCAGGGAAGCATGATAGGGAAGTCAGAAGTTGTGCAAGTGATGCTATAACCTGAAAAAACACAACTTACCGAAATGAATTGTTTTGGGATATTCAAAGTATCCTCTGTCCTTGTCCACACAAAGATGCAGTTGCTGTGGCCATTTTGGGAAGGTGCTGCTGTACTCCCAAAAGGGTGCGGCATAAGGTTGTGAATTTACTGCTCTTGCAAGGTCCTGAATTTGCAAAAATGTCTTTCCCACAAGGCCAATTTTCAAATTCAGCCAACAGTCACATAGTGCTGAGTCAGTGTACCAGTGGTTCTTGTGGTTCCCACATTTGGTCAAAGCTTGTTCCTGGATAACTGTAACAACTTTTGTCAGTACTGTTCCTGTGTCCTGGTGGCTGGTCATTGTTTTTTAAGCAGAATGTCAACCACCAGGGGTCAGCATTTTTGGAAACTATCATGAAGAGATGCTTCTTGCTCTGAAATTAAGGTCTGAGGATGGCTGGTCTGTTCCCAGCTTCACTGATCCACATTACATTTGCCCGATTTGATGGCCTGTTATGGAAGCTTATGAAAGGTTCATCTCCTGTAACAATATCGGTAGTTTGTTTGGGCTTTTGCAGTTCAAAAGTGGTAAGCATCTGTTTAACACATCTCATTCTCTCCATTTTGTATACCCCTGTCCTGAAATGAGGTTTGAACCTCTATTCAAAATTCTATTCAAACCTCTTTCAAACCGAGTTCTTTGCAGATAATTTGAAGAACTGTACCATGTAAAAAGTAACAGATTACACTTACTTCCTGAACTGAGATATGGGGGTCATCTGCTTATAGCATGTTTCATCATTTTGAGGTCTTTCTTGCTGCTCTGAAAATGTCAGCTCCACTGGCAAACAGTATCACATGAACATGATATTCCATGACCAGACTTTAATTCCCTATGGATTTTCATGGGACCATCTTAGAGCTTGATGCATTTACAAATGTAAAACTACAAATTATCTTTTTTGGTCTCCATGATTTCCATCACACACTTTCAATGAATTTGATGTGATGTCTTTGTGATGACATCATAATCAGATGATGTAAATTTATTTAAAATATTTCACTCAATTTTAAAGTACAGAGGACTAACCTGATAATTAATCTGCCTTTCAAATATTCATAAAAGAGAAGACGTCTATTAACTTGCAGAACTTCTGGACTGGACCAATTATCAGAAAATGTCAATGCGTCAATAATATACTCATGCTGTGATTGCTACCACATCCATTGTCAAGCTTGGTGTTGAGACATTAATTATAGGCTACTCATACTCTGTCTTTGTGGACGGTGGTCACACCTTGCTTGACAGCGAAATCCCACCTAGACTGAGCCATCAGTGTATGTACACTATGAGATCCCTTTATACACTTGTGACACCTCACCCCCTCACATCCATTGATTTCTCCCTTGATAAATTTTAAAAGAGAACAGTTTTTAAATGTCTTAAAAAAAAAAAAAATACACTACAGTCTCGCATTCAGATCCACATATGACATAAGTGCAGCAAGGCTGCTTGAGAGCAGGGAAGAGTGCTAACTGCTATATAAAGGTGATCAATAATCATAATAAACTGACAAAACAAGCTATGTTGTGTGCTAGTTATGCTCTATGTCATAAAATACAGCTGTTAAATCTTGAACATAGCCTGATCATTGCAAAAACTAACATTTGTTTCTATAAGAGCCCAAAAATATGTATGTGAGTAAGAGAGAGCAAGATGTGAGTTCTTATATAAAAGCAAATAAAGAAAAACAAACTAAAACAACAACAACAAAAAAACCACAAATTCACGGATGTCATTACATCACCCTTTTTCACTTTAAGCTGTTCCTGTGCACTGTATGCAATAGTGACACATCACCCCCTTCCGTAATTGGTTGTAATAGCAAGTTACACTGATGGAACAGCGACAGTGTATCTTCATTCCCTCACAGAATGCACTGCAGGTGACTGCAAATACCCTGGACCACACCTCAAAATTTGACTGAAAAGGTTGAGCGCAGTGTCTTTCTTCCTTGCAGTAAACAGGATCAATTCCTTCACACTTCATTCCCACCGAAGAAAAAAAAGTGACACTGTTGGATTAAAGTGAGCACAATGTCTTCTGGGTAAGCAGAGAACTGGAGCATTGATTCATAGGATGTGAACTCCATGCGCATAATGGTGGGCCACCAACAGCGGGACAAGTTTCTTCCATCCATGTTGTTTTCTTCCTGATGCTCTGATACCCTGAAAATGAAATGCAATCACATAAGACATTTCATCATGATATACACTATGATCACTGTTGTACTGACTGTGATACATGATAATTACTTGGGTACAAACATGTCAGGTACAACAGTAAAATGTGGTACTGTATTGTGCTAATGGATAATAAAAATATAGTATTTTATATAGTACAAAATCTTGTCCTGTCTGCCAGTCAAAGCCATGCACACACACAGAGGCATCCACAGAGACAAGTACACGACAGATAATTTACAACCCTAACTTAAACAGATAATAAACAAGGGAGGAGGAAAACAGCAGCACAAGTGTGGAAAACATGGTGCAGGTATTGTTTTACAAAAAGAAACGTTTCAAAGTTGGATTTGAATGAGTCCAGAGTTTCTTCTGGCAAGGAAGGGGAAAGTCATTCCACGTAGAGGGGCCAAATATGGAAAAGGCACAGGAACCAACAGTGCAAGTGTGGTATGAGGAATCCATAGGCTGAGAGTACAGGAAGGTGGTAAAAGTTGAAGACAGTCAAGAGATAAAATGGAGCAATGCATCTGATACAGCAGAGTGTTTATGCTGTACTGAATTCCTCGTGGGACTGGGAGCCAATGGTGACATTGAAACAAAGGAGTGATATGGTCAGTTCTATGTGTTTTCTTCAGACACAGGCAAGCAGCACAGCTCTGGATGAGATGAAAGTGATGGACACAGAGACCAGAAAGAAGAGATGTGTACAGTTACTGCATGACAAACTGAATGAGTTTCACTGTAGCTTTGATGGAAAGATGATTTTGGACAGAGCTAATTCAGTGAAGCTGGTAGTAACAGGATTTGGATGTTTGACTAATGAAGTTGTCCATGGACAGCACACAGTCAAGAATCCCCAGAGAGTGGGACTGTCATATTTTCAAGTTGAAGGGTGTTTGTAAAAATGGTGGTCACTTTTTGTTTGATTCTGAAGAGCATCGCATCTGTCTTTTAACTATTCAGTTAAAGTTTGTTTTGTGCCATCCTGTTTTTGATGTCCAGTGTGGTTTTAGAAAAGTGTAGATGTTTTAAGGAAAGGTGCCATTAAGGTGTTGAGAGTTGTAAGCATAGAAGTGGACATTCAAATTGTGACAGTTGATAATGGAGGCCAGAGGGGTAGTACAGAGGGTGAAGAGAACAGGTCCAAAGACGGAACCTTATCAGACACCACAAGAGACTTTAAGAGAATAGGACTGGGTGTTAACAAATATTGTTTGGAACCTGTCATACAGATAGGACTTGAACCACGCAAGGCCAGTGTTATGGATATACTATATGGTAGGTACTTCCATGATACAAGGAGGAGGGTAGTATTGTGATACTTGACAAGTACTATGGTACAATACTTATAATGTCTGATACCATAGTAAGATATGCTACTCCTGCACTAATGGAAATATGGTACAACTTACGCTTACCATAATAATGCTGCAGTAACTGTACAAGACGCATTATGGTAGATATTACAGTAAGTGCAAGCGCTGACTTTGATGCATTTCATTTAGACAACATGGTACAACAATAGCACAGACAGAACTACTGGCATGTATATGACGTGTGCACTCTAGTTTCTTATTTTTTTAAAGCAATAATATTGCAATATCTGTTATGGGTCATGTTTTTTATAACGGCATGTTTCTTTCTTCTTCTTCTTTATTTTTTTTTTTTTACTTCTCTACTTTTACTTATCGCTCTTAAAGAGAAAGAAAAATGGCAGAAATGTTCATCTGGATGCAATCTTTTCAAAAGGAATTTTTATGGAGGGAGGGATTTAGGAATTTGCAAGCTACGTACTGAAGTAGTGTCCCCTTGCAGGCACATGGATGTTCACAACTTGCATGGATGCTTATTTTTTCAAACAGCATGGCTTTGGTGAAATTTACTCTTAAAAGTTCTGTTTGAACTTTAGAAGCCAAAGTTAGTTGGTTCTTGGATTTTGATGTCCCATCAACCATCAGGGATGTATTTTGGCATTGGATATTGGTCACTGGCCATTAACAGCCTAAAATGCCTGATTACTTACTGCAGGTGGACAGATGTCCCATTCTTTTCCTTGAGACAGTCAGTATCTGTTTAATTTGTTTTACCAGCAGAGACAATCATTATCCTCTGTGTACATGCTCTTCAACTTGGTCAATCTTAGAAAGCTTCAAAAACAACACATTACTGTCGGCTATGGTGATGACTGGGAAAAAGGGTACACTATCACTGGTCCATTCAACAAGGTGCCTGAAACAATACGATTCTTACTGGCTAAGAAAATGGAAGGGATTAATATGCAGTGTGCATTCTGGTCAGATCAAGTCCACATAATTGATGAGGCAAAAAATATTGTCTGACAGTATTATTTAATGAGCTTTTGAAAGGCTGATTGTCCATTGCATAAGGAGTCAAATCACTGATCACAGCTGAATAGTAATGGCTGGTAAAACAATGTTTGAAAATGGAAAAAGTCTGCAGCAAAAGAAAAAGAATATCACAAAAAAATAACATGGAAATGGATGAGCTGTGCAAGATACGCCTGTCCAGGACCGCCAAGATTACTAATGCCAAAAATAATTACAACTTTCTGGACAGTACTTTCAGTACAAAGTTCAAAGACTCCCTGGATAAGCTAAAAAAATAACTTTTTGTCTTTTCTTATCTAAGTCCTACAGCAGAGTGAACCTCAGGTTAAATCATATAATGCACAACCAAAAAACAAACAAACTAAACCATATCTGGAAGAATAATTGGTCTCTGTTTCAGACTGACCAGAAATTGCGTACCTTGCCAAACTGATTAGTGATATTTTCCAGTCAGTCGACAGAGGACACGATCCCAGAAATGGGATTTAGAATGAGCCAATATACATAGTCATACTGTCAGCGTATATCAGCATTTACTCAAAGGCTGAAGATTATGAAACGGAAAACAAAACTTGTGTCGACACTGAATATAAATGACAGAAAATGGGGGTCTGCGGTAGATGAGAACTGGGGTTTACAACATATTGTCTGCTGCATAGTTTATCTTCTAAAAATGATGCCACATACAATTGAAACATTTTTTGAATGGCAAATTCACTGAACATTTCCACATTTTTTTGTGCATGGTTAGACTTTCTTTTAACTAGTTTTGTCTGCTCACTATTGAGAGTACAGCTGCAGTCAAGTTACTCCATAATTTGTAGCTGTTTGCTAATTCTAGGTTATGCTGTATGCATTTCTCATACCAATGATGCAAAATATGTTTTGCATCGGCTGACGCAAATCACTAAAAGGCAGTGCAAACCCTGGACACTGGAAACATGATGTCAACTGGATCATCACTGTTTGAATTTTCTTGTTTGATACTTTCACTATCTCACCATGAACATCAATGTTCAGGGATGTATCTACAAACTGACACCGACAGAACAAATGTATGGGCCCCCTGGCATGAACACAACACATCCTCTTTTAGCAACAGCAATAGGGCACATTTCTGGGATGTCAACTTGCTTTGATACATCACAGCTGACTGAGTGCTAATATTTCATGTCATTAACTCACTGGGGTGCAGAGATCAAAAAGTACCTGAATGCAACAGCTATTTAAATGCATGAAAACACATTTACTTGTTTTTTACAGGAATATCTAACACTAATAGTGATGCCCACAAAAGCTGGATACACACTAAACATACACCCAGCTGGTCACAAAATTATGTTACTATGTTTGATGCTAATATTCTTTGCAATCCTAGACAAAAGAGTTAGATTTATCTCATGCAGCCTTTCTTTCCCTGCATTATTTCTTGTGATATTCCACTTTGCTGCTGACCTTTTCATACATCATTTTCTGTACATCCTGTTTTGTTTCCAAGGCCACTGCCTGTTAACTGCAATCTGAGCTTTGACTCCATGAATGGCCAGCAGTCAGCCCACTGAAAGCTTATTGTCATAGTAACACTTTAGTTCATGAAAGATGAAACCAGAATGATATCTCAGGTTAAATCATATAAGCATGCGTGCGCATACACACACACACACACACATGCGTGATTGCATGTGTACACACCTATTAAAAACAACAGATCTAAAATAGTTGTAATGGTGTGGAGTGGTAGAAGGACAGGACATAGGCAGCGGAGTCAGTCAAAATTGGAGACCACAGCAGGCGGCGACAACAAACAGGCTTTATTCTACAGCAGCAATTTCTCAGCACTCACAAAATCGTCACGCGCATGCATAGATAAGAGAACTGTGCGGGCCGCAAGGAACACACGCTATCGCTACAATAAAATCGGCCCTCTGGACCATAAAATGGCTGACAATTGTGTTTCCTTGGCCCGCACAAATACAGTTTCCTCAACAATAACTAAACTAATTAAAACATGAAAAACATCAAATAAAAGCTACAGTTACAATCTTTTAAACCATATAAACAAAATGTACACACATGACTTATTTTATTTACAACAAGAGTGGGAAGCGTGGCTTGCACCTGTCTATCAACAGATTCCGACAACTAAATCACAACTAACACAATGTACAAAATATTAATGTTACTAAAACTTACATCAGAATAAAGAACACGCTCCCACAGTTAAAATGGTACATAACAATTACAATACAATGCTCTGTAAGAGAAGCAAGACACACTCAAAGACTAGCACTAAAACAATCGGTGCGAACTTTCACCTGGGGCGCGTTATCTTAGTTGCAGCAGCGCTGATAGTGATACCAAGTAGTCTATGAATACAACTTAGCTTCTACAGTACACAATATTTAATAAGTTAATTTCAACCCAAAATAAACACTAAACATGAAGTTAGCTAAGCAAAATACTATACGACAAAGCATTGATCAACACAGAATTACTTTAATCGAGTCAAAACAACGATTCACTACTATTCATTAGTACTACACAGAGAACGCGCCATGCAGACGACGGCTATAAAAAGAATGGACCAGAGAGGCATCGGCTACTGATTAAGCTCGATCCTGCGTCTAAATAAACATTCTAAGATGCCAAATTATATTACACATGGCTTAGTGCATAAAAAGGACTGGGTGAACAAAGAGTAGGTAAACAAACAAGCGGTCAAAATATTAAGGGAGAAAACAGATTTGAAAATGGCTCGCACCAGTGGCTATCGCCGGTCGGCTGTGTGAAGGCCATGTGGTGTTACGCAACACGCAGCACTTCAAAACAAAAGCGTCGTCTGCTCCGGTTCCCGGGTTACTAACAGTACAGTAATGAAATTGCGTGGATCTGATAACCGGGGCGGGATTGCCGTTAAAACGTATACAAAGAGCACTTGCTCACATAATAAAAACTAAAAAATACATTACCTGTACAGATGAGAGATCAGAAACTTGAGGACCTCAAAGTTTTGTTCAGCCAGTTTCTTTATGACACCCCGCAGCATCAGCAAGCGGCTGCTTTTGTCTGGCACACCTGAGAAGGAAATGCACTTTGTTTATCACATCACTCACAGTCACATGGATAGGTCCTTTTTTTCTTTAATACCTGCACAATCTATTCACTCAACACTCCAGACATGCAAGCACCAATAACTGAAACTGGATACACAGACAAACCTTTCATGCGTTTGGATCTTATTTCAAAACACTAGCAGTCAACATTATTTCAGAACGTGTAAGTAGAACTGAGTCAGTGAGTGAACTGTTTGTTTGAGACAAGAACTTATTTTGAGTAGCTCAACCTTGATTCTGTGAACAGCTTGCAACCTAAATACTATCATGATAATAAAATGGACACAGCCTGTAGAAATGACATCTATGTGAGAGATAACCAGATAAACAATTCTGTTCCAGTAATACCTAAGTGAGCAACAACCCAAATAGAACAATAGCCTGTCTGAATGATGTCCCGCTCAGTGACACCAGTGTGCCATTGCAAAAGCCTGTAGGTTGTTACTGTTCTGTGTACATCTGTTACTTAATAAAAAATGTTTCCATTTTTTGCACACACACTCAAGTGTGTACACAACCAATTTATCTACCACATCCAGATAAAAGTCCAGACACTAAAAACAAGTGAGTCAATATGAATTACTGATCAAGATGCTACCTTGAACAACCTATTGTGGCACATCTTGTCACCATTGCACATTTTGTCACCAAGCGATGGCTGCATGTTTTGTCGCAAATGAGAAGTGATGGATCGTGTAGCCATTGTACCTTTTCGACATGGATATATCAGTACAGTGTGTGTGTGTGTGTGTGTGTGTGTGTGTGTGTGTGTGTGTGTGTGTGTGTGTGTGTGTGTGTGTGTGTGTGTGTGTGTGTGTGTGTGTGTGTGTGTTTGTGTTGTGTGTGTGTGTGTGTGTGTGTGTGAGAGTCAGACAGACAGACAGATGGAAAGAGTGACACAGAGAGACAGAGAGTGAGAGAGAGAGAGAGAGAGAGAGAGAGAGAGAGAGAGAGAGAGAGAGAGAGAGAGAGAGAGAGAGCAATAGTAATGAATACTATAAAAACAATAAAGACCAACGAAACAATGTATGATTCCAATCTGAATAAGCCAAATGCAATTAGGAACTGACTTTGTGCTTTACTTTTAATGCCAGTGTACAGTGCAAGCTGCAAGATCAACATGGTGGAGTAACGTACAATTAAAGAAAATACATTGGTGGGTATTGTTGGTGGAAGGACAAAGCTTGTTGAGATCAGGAGTGAAAAGTTTGCAAAAGAAGTTCAACCATAATGTTTACATGGCCTGAGAGCATCTGGAAAAATAATAATTTATAATACCAAAAATCTGGTGCCTATTATGCTTTAAACTACACTGGGTGCTGCACAATGAAACATTCTGACAAAAACAAGTCATCACACCCAAAGTGAGTCCACATTTACTTTCAACCACATCACCTCATCAAACCATACCAATCATTCCATCAGACATATCTACAGGACATACACCACACACGATCAAACCACACAATCACTCCGCCTCTATATAATCATATTCGACACAGCCCACAGAGTTACAGGCAGCAGTAACCTTGTAGTCTACTCAAAGTAATACAGAATTTTGGTTTAACACTGATTGGCACAAGGATAATAAATTAAAACAAAACACAGCACAACAATAACCACACACACACACATTGTGGGAACAGGAAAGACAGATTATTGTGGTAATGGTGAAGGAGTGACAAATCATGCAGCAAGTAAACCTGTGTCACCATGTGGGGAGAAAACGTGCCAGGGTGACAAAACATGCAGGCTGTGCATCAGGTTTGACACCCTCCCTTCCACTGTCATATCAGTCAACTTGGACATAAAAGAACATCATCTATTCGCTCCCAAATAGTGCACTATTTGCCACACAGAAGAAAAGAACTCATTCAGTTGTTAAGAGTGGGACCTTGCTCACACCTGGATATCACTCACATAGTCACTCATGTGAATGTTGCTCATATGTGTACATGAGTACCCTCATACAGATGTTGTTACTGAAGCACAGGTATAAAATATTACTAATATATTACTATTGTAACAATATGATTTTCTACATTTGTAAGTACCTCTAAAGTTCAGGAAGCTGACATGAGAGACTCCTAGATCTATATTTATGGGATATATAAATTTGTTATCATAAATTTATTTCTGTTCATAGAACTTTGAGATCAAAACTGTCACCTAATGCCTTCAAAACTACTATTAAAACCTACTTTTTCAAACAGTATTTTGACCAGTAATGGCTTCCTCATTGCACACATCTTGGATTCTTTATTTCACTCTCCATCTCTCCTTATCATCTTGCCTTCAAAATTAGTCTTTAAAACTTACCTTTTCAAACCAATATAGCCTCTTTTTTTCACTTCCTTCTTGGCCACGTGTGTCGGTGTGCGTGCATGTGCGTTTTCTTTACTGGCACTATGGGTGCATGTGCATGCAATCATACAAAGTGTGTGTATGTGTGTACATACATCATCAGGTGTAAGTGTGTGTGTATTTCACAATGCTTTGTTTGAATAAGTATACCTACTGATGTATTTTTATGCCACCGATTTATGTGCAAGTATTTATACTTTGCATACTCTTCTTGGAGTTGTAAAGAGCTTTGATTCTCTGAAAGCACTCCATAAATTCCCTATTATTATTAAAATGTCACAAGAGTGGCCCCTTGCAAAGAAGCAGTACGTTCATATCTATGTTCACAGGCCCTGTCATTACTGGGGGGGCGGGGGGGGGGGGGGGATAGACAGACCTTTTTTTTCTCCACACAGCTTATGTTAAAAACTGATGTTCGCAAGTCAACACAACCTCGTGTCAGCTGCCACTTTGATGTCATGAACAAGACCAGCATGTTTTACACAAATATCTATTGTCATGAGCCAACATTTTGCTGCTTTTTATAAGTAAAGTGCAAACCAAGATGGCTGCCACCTAAGGAGCTCAATTTGACTTTTGAGGCAAAAGAGTACTTCTGCTGCATAAATCTTGACAGGACAAGCATACAAAGCATGCACATGAAAATATTTGCACATTTTCTGTTTCTATGGTCAATTTCCATCTTTGCTTGCGGTTCCCTTCAATCACCCCCCCCCCACCCCCCCACCCCCATCCCACCCCATTTGTATCTAATTTACTTCATTTTGAACAGATTAACTCATGCTTAGCAGTATAGCATATCCTATTCCAAGACAGAGGTAGAAAACTAGAAGTCTAGCATGAAGTGAACAAGCAATTTTGCACTGAGAATTGTTTTGTTTTTTTTACACAATGTATTGCACAAAATATGAGTCTAAAATACCACATGCACGTTTTTTCATCAATAGCCAACTTACTTGCAGCTTCCATAAGTTCATCATGAAGAAAGCGGGGCACCAGTGGCTCTGTGAGGTCATTGAAGAAACTTTTCAGCACTGTGGCAATTGCATTAACAGGTATATCCAGTGATAAGATGTCTACATTAGGATCTGAAAGTGAAAGTAAACCAGATAAAATCTTTCTCACATTCCAACTGAACAGGCAGTGTAAAAAACATCAACAGTGTTGGTTATAGTCATTGGGCAGTGTTTTCTCCTAGCCCCCCTCCCCTCCTGACTGAAGAAAGATGCATCTGGGTCTCTGCACCTGCCGGTCACCACCACCACCAGATCAGACAGGTTCTGGCCATTGATCCAAAAATGACTTGGCTGTAAAGCTGCAGAAAGGCAACATCTGTAACACCAGGATCTAGGGGCCATCTTGGAAACCATCTGACTAGGATGAAGATGACTGTAAAAAGGCTTTCAACCTGATAAACCTCATCTTCACTGGGTGTATGATATTAACAATTATAGCTAGTCAAAAAATAAATAAAAAAATTGCCATTCTAAAACAGGATAAAAAATAAAATAAAATAAAAATGCTGATTTTAACAAACCAATACAAAACATGCACATTTTTAGTGGAAATACATTTTTCAAGCAACAAACTGACAAATACAACACTAACAAAAGATATGCATGAAAACTGTAGCTGCAATGTCAGTCTCTTGCCAATCAAGCTAAGCGTTCTTTCTATTTTGGTCCTGTAGATAAATGGTAGTAACTCCAAATCTATCTCTGCTCTGATTGCATAATCTTGAAAAAAGAACTATATAGTATGAAAACATAATCACCACCATGTTTCAGTCTCAGTTCTTCTTTGCTTTAGTTCAATGCTCCAATAGGAGAAATTGAGCATGTAAGAATGCAGTAATTATCTGTTAATACAAAAGAAGGTGGAACACAAAACCTGGCACATGTCTGTATTCTCTTGCCTTTTAGTTTTGTCATTCTTACCATAAGTAACTATTTCTAGATACATTTTTCCCCTTCTTCTCTCTATAATCTTGACATCAAATTATTAATATTATAACAATGTCAGAATTATTTTGCCAGCATTTCACTGTTTGTCTTGGCAATTTCAAACAATATCAATTCATTTTATGCTGTTCCCCATAAAAAGGTTAGGGAATGAAATTATTTCAAACACACTGGCCAGATTAAAAACAAAATTTACAAAAATAATTTATATGTGTCATGTACACAAAACAGTTCCAGTATCCTATCAATGATGTCATACATGGGAAAGAGCTCATGAAAAAATGTGAGTTACGGTGTCTGGGAAAGTCCTCTCATAAAATTGTTATAAAAGCAACTGCACATTCAATCACAGAACGTTTACAGTGGATCATGTTCATTTAACCTGCTCCAAGCAAATGAGAAGCTTAGTCTCCAAAGGAGAGTTCCTTTATGTTCAAGTAACTGAACTTGTATACTTTTGGTGTATAAAATTTATCATAGCCTAAAAAAACAAGCCAACAACAACAACAAAAGAAAAAAGAAAGAAAAAAAGAACAGGAACAAAACAAAACATTCAAATTTTAAATTGCATGGAAGCCTGAACACCTCTGGGGCTATTTGTGTGTGTGTGTTTCCATATAATACCTTATGTAAATTGTCTTAGTAGGACTGTGCTCTATGTGTGTACAGAATATTGTATTTAGGTTAATATGTATCATGTGAGCACTCAGGGTGTTGATGAGCACATGATAAATGTATATTATTATTATTATTTCTTTACAGATCTAAATTTTCAAGCATCCTATTCAGATCCATAGGTTAAGGGCAGAGCTTTTGCACTTGCAAAGTCACTTCTCTTTGCAAAGAAATCATTTTTTTTCTAAATTAGCATTTTAAAAAACAGTTTGTACTCAACATTAAAAAACTACTGCTAATTAATGACAGCATCTTCTCTCAGTCTTGCATAATAATTGTCTCCCTTCATTTAGAGCTTCTTGGATGCTTCAGCCATAGTATCTCCCATGCTGACCAAGTCTACCATTCATTCAGTGGTTTTGGGGTTTTTTGTTTTGTTTTTTGGTTAGTAATGGGCTAAGTTCTCTCACCATTATGTGCTAATGGTCACTGGTGAGCTACTCAGGTAGTTAAACACTGTCCAATCTAGTCAAGCAACATTATAATGATCCTTGCCAGGATCAGACTTGAAAACCACTCTGTTCTCTGTTCAACTTTGGGGAAGGAAAAATCTGATTTTGCTCCTCAAGGGTCTGTCTGATGCAGCTACTGCCAATAGGGAGTAGGCCTAATAGGGAGTAGGCCTTTCTTCTCTGTAAGCCTTTCTTCTCTATAATCTTTTTTTCTCTCTCTCTCTGTCTCTCCTTTTTCTGATCAAACTCTGTATGAAATATTCTAGATCCAAACATAATGCCTTGACAGTCAATTAGTAGCTAATTGTTGTTTTTCTTTTACACTCTCATCTAAGTACATGTATTGTACATGTACCTGCCTACACAGTTTATCAAAGTAGCTGGAATGGAATGAGCAACCAGTAGGAAAGCCGATGAAATCTGCCACACAAACACACAGATGTCTGACAAGATTACAAATAATCTTACTTCATCCTTTCTTTGTAGGATGCACTAAGGACAGCACTGCTGCCAACTATTAAGGCCAATTTACTGTGCAGACCTGTTTACCCCCCCCAAAAAAAATCTGTTTGGAGTAATAGGCATGATAAACCAAGTTCTGTTGCCTTGCCCAGCAAAATACCCCTGTTGTGAGCCTAGATACTGCAAGTCACTGTTATTGTCAGTAAACTGGTTCTAGTTTGTAGTAACAGTACACCAACATATTTAGTTTGGTTGCGAAGATGTCATTCAAACAGTGAAGTTTTGAACCATCACTGTGACCTTGAACACAGCAATCAAATCTTTTCACAACACACTCCCACTAATGATGATGTATAATATATGCATGTGCACATGGTCAAGCGAGCGCACATGTGTGTGGTGTAGGAGTATGTGTGTGAAAGTGTTTGTTAAACTTTGATTAGTTTTAACTTACTTGTTTTATATGTAGGACTTTTTGCTTATTTTTTATTATTGTGTAATTTTAACATTATCTACAAGTGTGTATGTGCAGAGGGGGGAGGGGTGGGGCATGCATGCAGGTGCATGAGTGAGTGAGTGTGTGTGGGGGTGGGGTTGGGGGGTTGGGTGTGGGGCGTGTGCGCACGCGTTTCTTGCTGTTATTGAGCTCTTGCTCGGCTCTGTCTTAAAAGTAGGATTTTATATTATGAAATGGAATGTTACTTATAAATGTGTGTGTGTGTGTGTTGAACTTTTACTTTGCCTATCTTAGTTTTAGATGTATGACTATATTTTACATTGGAACATTACTCATACTTATAGCATGTGTGCATGTGCGTGTGTGTGTGTGCGTGTGTGTGTGTGTGTGTGTGTGTGTGTGTGTGTGTGCGCACGTGTGCGCTCGTGCAGGTGTGTGTATGTGCATGTGTGTGCAGGTGTGTGTATGTGCATTTGGGTGTTGTTTTGTTTGTGCAAATGGGTTGCTAGTTGATGTGTGTCAGAGTTGTTGTTTGCTTATGTTTGTATGCTTACCGCTTTCAAGACACTTTCCTTGTTGTAAAACTTGGTGATTAAAGAATCTGAATCTGAATGTACCATCAAAGTCAGTTTGGTTGCAAAAGGTTCAGCAGTTCTGAAGATACAGTAGACAATGATCATATTACAGAAGATTTGGTCATGCACAGTGAGAGCACTCACTCTCAAAAGCCAAGTTAAGCATTACTGAGCATGGTCACCACATGGATAGGTGACTGTTACGTACTAGGCTTTGTGCCCTGAGATTTCTTGTGTCAAATTCTGTGCAAACTCTACAAAAGTCCTTCAGATGAGACTATAAAAATCAAGGTCTCCCATGTGAATATGCATGTGACAAGATCACATACATATGTTAAAGATACTATGGTCCATGTCTGAGTTTGATGGATTATGGCAACACCAAAATCATGTCAGTCTTCAAACTGTTAAAGTTGGACACTATACAAAAAAGAAAAGAAAAAAAAAGAGCCCACATTGTGACCTTGACCATGAAGACAGCAAAACAATATTTTTACATGACACTCTGGTTCATGATGATGCATCACCATACTACTTCTGGCTACAAAAGTTTAAATGTTTTGGAGATATCAACTGGACATTGAAAAACCTTCACTGTGACCCTGACCTTGAACACAGCAATCTTTTCACAAGACACTCCAGCTTGATGATGGTATACCATCCATCGCCAAAGTCATTGCATTGGCAGTTCAGAAGATATGATAGAAATAGTCATGCTTTGAGTATAGGAGTGACCTTGACAATCCAGATTATGATAAGGAGTGCAGGGGATGGGGGGAATATTTAATGTGCATGGGAAAACTACTGCAAATTTAAACTGCACTTACCTTCCTGGAATTTTGAGACAAACAATTCTCCTTGAGCACGATTGCCAGGAATTCGGTAAATACCTTCTGTGCTCATTCCTGCAAATGTAAATTTAACAGTGCAATTAAAAACGACTAAAGATAAATTCAACAAAAGTTTCAAATCCTTGTAAAAACATGTGGATCATATATACAATATAGCAATCTAAAAAATGCTTCAAAGATTTTAGCACACTTGGAAGCTAAACACATAAACTGAGAAAAGGGGCTCTGAGTTGAGATAATGCTGACAAAAGGTTTGTACTAGGACGAGCCAGAATCCTACTGAATTCCAGTTTGTACAGTGACAATAAATATGTATATATATGAGTGGTAACAGTTGGTCTGGAAGCAAAAATAATGTAAACAGAGATGTTGGTCAACGAAATATGACTATGAAATATGACTTTGCAATGAAATATGAAGTATGTATGTACATACTCAGCTGACCTCTGGTGTAAGGCTGAGCAATTCTGACTCACCTGTGCCTGGATGGCATTTGCTGGACATGAAACCTGTGAAGTAAACTAGCTAGGGATGAAACTCCCTTCCTTGTATGCCACCTTACACTGCCACTTACACTGCCAGTACATCTTCTCTTTCTCTGCACTGTGCCTGATACTGACACACCAGCATATTACCCATGTCCATGTAAGACCTTTTAGTTTTACTACATTCAGGGTGTATTCTGCAATGATGTTTTGAGGTTGACTATTCTACAGTTGCTTACTGGCTAGAAAGTAGTGATAAAGAACAAGTGACTACCTGCAAGTGTGTTTTGGTAGCAAGTGATTGGTTGAACTGCTGTTAGTTATGACTTGACAGATGACTGGCTGAAGAGCGGGTTAAGTCGAGTTCACAACACATAATTATTAAAAGCTGAGCAGTGCAAGAATACAATGATCACTGCAGGATCAGTGAAAGGCATTAAAACCCAACAGAACTCTTGGCTTTTTCAGGTTCTTTATCTCTTCTCTATCATTTCTTGCCTCCACCCCAAAGACTCTGCCCTCCAGTTTCTCAATTTTGTCCATAAATGTCTGGGTCAGCAACTGTAGCTCCTCCTTTATTGTCTTCTTTGGTTAACAGCATGTCGTCATTTACTGATGCTGCCGAGAGAGGCCTGCATTGTTGTGTTTTCATCTCCTTCTTCAAGGTTGCTGTCAGCTGTAATGTTTACAAGGTGTGTCTCTATCTGTGTAATTTCAGATGAAGCAGATGGGTGGAGTTGCTTATTTAGTCTTAAAAAGCAGCTGCAAATGTTACTGGTCATACCTCACATGCAGATCAACACAATCACAGTGGCTCTCAAGACACCAACCCAGCTGGTTTGTTTACATCTGAAGTCCACACCATATACAGTATGTCAAAGGTCAAAAAGTTCAGTTAGTCTTCATTCCATTTTTGTGCCCTTCGATGATCATCATACCAGTCATTGTCAAATTACGTACTGTTGTGATCAGCACTGTGAGAGGTTTATTGTCCTGTCAAGAATCACACAATCAGATCACTTAATTGGTAATTAAGTAGTATTTTTCTCTCCCACTAGTGCACAGTCAATCTGATCCCTTTGGTGAGCAAGAATTCATCTCATCAAAACATTATTGGTGGCATCGTCAAATATCAAATCAAGAATCGTCAGATTAATAAAGCGCCAAACTAACTAAAAGCATCTTCAAAGTGTTTTAGACTCCACATCTATTAATAGCAGCAAGTATGGACTCCATCAAAATGTGTGTTACCTTCACTCTCAATGAACAGAATGCACTTTTCCACAAACAGAGGCACAAGTGGGTTGACCAATGATGGGGTGAAGTCCTCCAAACAACAGCCTCTCTGAGATGGAGAAAAAGCTTTGTTCTCCTTTTTCTTGTATTTTTGTTTTTGTAGTTCTTTTGACCTCTTCTCCTGAGGAAAAAAAGTTTAGTAGATATGTTTATAAAATATAATATCAGTATAGCACATTCACATGAAATAGTCATAGACCTGCACTTGAACAATGTACTCTAGGTGACTTTAAACTCTCTACAGCCTGTTTCTTGGCTTGGGTCTGCTTGAAGAAATCGGTGAGGATCATAAACCTAAATCATGGTTCCCAGGGACTTGGACTAGAGCCAAATAAGGACCTTATAAAGACATATAAGGACCAATATTAGATTTTGTAAGCACCATCACAACAGTTAGGAACACAAAAAATGAGCCAAATTCCGCATGCCTTGCATCGAGCACAGTGTTTGTCCAGTTTATCTTTTAGAACACACTCCTGGTATGCACTGTCCTTTAGCCAACAGTCTTGGAATGAACATTTTCCTGGCATCTTCGCTGTTAGCTCAGGTTCTTGCACCTTCAATTTTTGAATTTTGCGACCAAAATGGCTAACGTGAAGTCACTGTGTAATCTTGTTACCATGATTTTGGCAGCATGTGATCTAAATGAACATGGAGGAAAGCATCGTCTGCTTCAGACATTGTCTCAACCTATGTCCAAATGATTTTGAAATTCAGTAAATGTGTGAAACCATCCAATGTCGCTGACTTGGAAAAATGAGAGGCTTTTATGTGCACTTTTAGTATTAGCTAGACTTGTAAGGACAATGATACAAATCGAAGGACTTGTAAGGCCTTATTTGGGAAATTCAATTTGTAAGTACTTGTAAGCACCTGTAAGGACCCTAAGAACCTTGACCTTTACTTAATGCTATAAAAAAGAAATATATATCTATGAAACACACACACACACAAAACCCCACCCCAAAACAGTGTTTCCATATCAATCTGCAGCAAACTGCAAAATGATAGGTGTCATAAGAATGACTTCAGAAAAATATGGGTTACAATGACAACAGCCTCGACACCAACTCTAAAAGGGGGATAAATGTGCAAAAACAAACTCTCTCTTGATAATTTTGTTGTTGTTGACAAGTCTTAGGATGAATGAAAGTGGGAAGGGGGGATGGGGTGGGGTGGGGGTGGAAGGGGGGGGGGGGGGAGGGGGGCATGCAACCTATATGCCCTCCCAAAAACTTGAATCAACAATCATCTACAATTACTAAAATTTACATTACAGAACACAAAATGTATTGATTCAAGCACACATCATAGCCTGCTCACCATCCACTCACCCACCCACACATACACACACAGAGATGCACACACACACAACTTCAAGGCCAAATGTTGAATAACCATGACTGGTTATGTTTTTGTCTTCTTCATCCAATTTCACACAGTCATTTTCTGTCACAAAAACTAAGCCTTTGTCATCGTATCACTGTACACTGCACAAAAACAGCTGCTGTGAAACATCTTCTCAACCATTTACACTTTAAAAATTTACACAGAAAATATGCTACAGAATGGAATGCAATCCAAAGAAAAAAAAGCTTGGGAAAAAGCAGACTTGTGTGGAGAATGTATTGATTTTGTTTGTTACAGATAGACTACTGCCTGGTGAGACAAGGTTTGTCACTTTGCATGGCAAAATACTCCTGTTGTGTGCCTAGACAATAATAATGATCTGCTCAGGGGGCTCAACCAGCTGTTTACTACAGTTGTGCACATCCACCCTGCCACTGACGTGAAGCTGGCAAGTGAGGGTGTGAGGGTGTGAGCTGAGTCATCTGTCATTGCTGTCACCAGACCCCCCCTGCTTTGTGCTGGGGGAATTCAGCAAGTGTTGACTGAACCGGGTGCTCCCTCACTTCAAGCAATACATCATGTGCCTCACCTACAAGGGCAAGATCATCAACCTCTGCTACGGAAACATTCCTGGCACCTTCACATTCTGACCACTCTCTGGACTCGGCAGGTCAGATCATAACATGGTACACCTGATTCCAGCTTACAGACAGAAGCTCAACAGATCAAAGCTGCTGACAAGATCTGTGAAAACACTGAGCAAGGAGGACAGTGAATCCCTCACTGGCTGTTTCCTGTGCACAAACTGGAGTGTCTTCCTCACTGGCACCAGTTCTCTGTACGACGCAGCTGACGTTTTATCATCCTACATCAACTTCTGTGTTGACAATGTCATCAACTGCAAGATGGTCAAATCTTACCCCAACATCAAGCTTTCAGCTGAAAGACCTTCTGAAAGGGAAGCAACTTGCCTTCAGGAAGGGAGATAAGAAAGAAGCTCAGCATGAGATTGACAAGAAGATAAGAGAAGGGAAACAACATTTCAGGACAAAGCTGGAGAACAGCTTCACATGGAACAATGCCAGGCTGTACTGGATGGGGATCCAGCCGATCACAGGGTACAAACAACAGAAGAGACCAGTGCAGTTGGCTTATTGATGAAATCAAGTTACACCACAAGAACACCTTCTACACCAGATATGACAAGTGCAACTTCCACATGGAACAAGAATGAGTCATGAAGGAACACCAAAGCCATTCGTCACACCCAGTCGGGGTCAGTGAGGAAGATGTCAGAGTGTGCTTCAGGAAAATATTTGTCAGTCACAGACTAAGGCATAATGCTAAGAAAAGTTATCATAATAAAGAAAAAGCAACTCACTTCTTCCTTGATGCGTCTCCGTTCTTCCTTTTTGCGTTGTTTTTCTGGGTCACGCAACGTTTTGAAGCCTGGGATTCTGTTGCTCCAATGTCCACTGTCATTCAGGTCATAATCTTCTTCCAGAGATGAAGGCCCCCCACACTGTTGGCAATAACACAAACAAAATAATACCTCCATTCCCTCTAAAGCAGGTAGCACATTATAAGAAACAAAAACAAAGAAGTGTCCTAAAAACAAAGGCAAAATTAACGCCATCCAAAAAATCCCTGTTAATCCTGAAGCAGGCCAGAATACATTGTTGCATATTTTGATTGCTGTACTATGACTGACATTGGTATTAGCCAATCAGCACATACAGACAATACACACCTTCAGCCCTTCCTCCTACAGTTTATGCCTATTCAAATCATCAGAGTAGCAAACAGAGACCAGCAATTGACACACACAATAATAATAATAATAGGCACTTAGAGTGCCCAACTGGAACACTCCGAACAGTCCCTAATCAACTAGAGGATGGAGTCCCACACATCAAAGTGTGGACAAACATAATCAGACTTGGACAAAAACATGTGGGTTGTCATTTCAAAAAGCTGAAAATAAACACTGGCAATGGCAATCACCATCTCTTAATTTTTACACCGGACAAGAATGCTCGGTGTTTGGAATTAATAATAACAGATTATTTATGGCATCCCATTTTGTAAGAGCCCAGAGTATACATTTACACACACACGAGCACAACTAATTTCATACTTATGTTTTATGACCCACATACACACACAAAGACACACATATTGCACATAGTTGCATTTTACCCCCTTCCTCCCCCCCTCCAACACACACACACACACACTATTGATGAGTTGCAACTCTACAAAGATACACTACAAATTCCTGTTGACAAGATGGTGGAAAAGAGAAGAACGAAATGACAAATCAGTGTGCAGAAGTAAAGGTAGTTTTCAGTTTTGGCTTAAAAGATGAGAACAAAAAGGAGTGCCTGACACAGAGTGGAAGAGAGTTCCAGATGACAGGACCTCTCTCCCATGGTCATCCTGTCTATCCTTGGAACATGGACAATCCTTATATCTGAGGCTAAATAAAGACAGTGAGAAGGATAGTAGAAGGATAGTAGAGATGAAACAGATGAAACAAATCAGTGAGCTATGGAGGTGCTGTACCAGAGACAATGTAGAAGCAGGTGAGAGATATTTTGTAATGAATCTGGCTGCCGATTGGTAGGTAGCCAGTGGAGATCGATGAGTAAAGGGCAGATTTCAGAGCTTAGCAGATAAGGAAAGCTGTGCAGATGACCATTCTTTTAATTCTACCAGGGAGAACCTGAGGACTGCTGGAAAGGAGAGCATTACAATAATAATGCTTGGAGAGATCAAGAGTTTTAGTGGCTTCAGAACAAAGATACTTAAGATTACAAAGTCAGTAACATTACATTTTGTGGTTCCTGTTCAAAGTATTTGCCCAATTAGCCAAGAGGCTAAGCTCAATGTTAAATATATAATGTACTGAT
Organism: Alviniconcha marisindica; assembly: GCA_018857735.1. NCBI lineage: Eukaryota > Metazoa > Mollusca > Gastropoda > Provannidae > Alviniconcha > Alviniconcha marisindica. Next base: position 209,771 of record JABMCL010000046.1, on the reverse strand, counting down.
TGCACAACACCCAACACCTGCAGAACATGCAGAAACCACTGATAAAAACTGATATATTAGATAATTTTTGTTACCAACCCAGCATGAAAAAGTAGATGAACATTTTCTGAACCAACAGTCATCAAATTTCAAAAGACACTGTAAAATCTCCAAGCTTCATCATGTCTTTGTTGCAGAACTGCTTTGAACATGATTTTGTCTTAAACTGTCATCAAAAAAATCAAGATGCATCACACTGTTATTCACTACCTCCCTTGATGTTTTTCCTCACAAACCCAAGTCAGTTTTATTTTTTACTGCTGCTGCTACCTCTTATGTTATGTGCACAAACCTGCTCTTTGTTGTAACTGTCTGACATGGCAAATAAGACTCCAAAATATTATCATGTGGATCACTCTTTCAAACTTGCCAGCACCACCGTACTTCTTCTGCATATGTGTGTGTGTGTGTGTGTGTGTGTGTGTGTGTGTGTGAAAAGGTATGCCTCTATAAGCCTTTGTAATTACCCTCGGGCTCCTTATATATTATTATTATTATGCACAGGGTCAATTCGGATTGAACATGTAAACACAGTCATAACTAAATACACATTTAAAAACTCTTCTCATTTGCAAGACAATTCCTAAGTCAGAACTTGAAATGAGAGGGTTTCATTACTAGTACAAGGGAAATACAGTTATGCACTGGGCCAGCAACCCAGCAGACGTGTTCCCCCCTACTTCCCGCAAATTGTGTATGCCAGTCCATTATGCATGCAAGTAAGATTAAGTGAAAGGGGTCTACTGATCTATCTTTTTACTTGCCTCCCCTATTTACCCTCTCTCACCATGCTACAAAAGTGCTATAATATGGGAATGTGGAAACATTCATTGATTTTGCTGTTCACCAAAAGTTTGAATCCATTGTAACATGGTATGTGGCATCATTTTTAGAAGATAAAAAGCACAGCAGCTGTTATGTCAGCTGAATTGGTAACCAGATGAAATCAAAATTGAAGCTGTTGCCACTTTCCCTCATTCAGATTTGTATCCATGTGCATTTTGTTTTCGGTACCATGATCTTCCATCTTCAGATGAATGCTGACAGCATGATATTGGGTTGTCAAGTACCTCATCTAGAGATGAGCCCTAAGTGCTTCACAATGGCAACAATAGTACTTATTCTCTGCTTCCGAGCAGACCCACTGTGTTGTAGTCATATGAGACTGAATGAGTGACTGTAGCTTTACACAGTGCACTTTGAATAGCCATCAAATTGGTTGCAGCAGTAGTAGTAGTAGTGATTGGATTTTAATGTCCTGTCAACCACACACGGTCACATCAGGACAGTCAAATTCAGGTCATAAGCAAATACTCATTTCTAAACTCTTCTCACATATATATCAACCCTCTGTCAAGTCAATCTACAAAACCAATCACTTCGCAAACATAAAACATACATACACAAACATCAGACACAAATTTTCGAAGAGTTAGTCCCTTCAATATTACCCCTGTTAAAAGAGCACATACGACTAGGACATGCTGGTATCGTTGACCATTCCGTCTAATTTATCGATACCAGGTTAAATAAAAATAAAAATAAAGGAATTGACAGACACGATATAAAATTTAAAAAATGTTATATAAATGCATAATGGCAAATACCAACTATCATCTCCTAGCTGCTCAACAAGAGCCATACAAAAAAGCCTAACCCTTAATGAAAAATATTTGAGAGTTTTCTGGAAAAATGTCAGGAGAATGGACCATTAGCAGAAATATTACAAGACAGAAAGAGCAAGAGGACTAGGCAGAAAAAACAAGAGAGGAGATAGGAAAAGGGAATCAAATGACAGCCCTGAGATTCCAGACAGGAGGGTGACATCAGACATCCCCGGCCTCCTTTCGGGGTTGGTTGCAGCACTGTTTGCTGCTGTCTCAATGCACATCCTAGGTACACCATACAACCATGCACCAGTTTACAATCTCACTTTATTGAAAGCCACATACGTAGGCTTTTAATAAAGTGAGACTGTAAACTGGTGCATGGTTGTATGGTGTATTGTATAAAAAAAGAAGAAGGTTTAAATAATATTTTTACTGATTTTATTATCTGTAGGCTAACCGAGATTACAATCTCAAAGTCACGTGACATCTGACGTCAGTCTGGGGATACCATTCAGTTGCTGTCATGGACTCAGTGCAGTGTTTCCTACATGTGATCGACACGAAAGTTATTTATGCGATGCCACAAAGTGCAACAATTCGCAGGTAGCAAAAAATACCACAACTGCACTCTTTCCTGCAAAATACACTGGCAGTGCGAAGGAAATGGATTAAATTTGTGCAGTTCAAACGCTGGTGCTGACTTTGCCCAGCTCACACATCACACCCCCTTTTGTGTAGTGACCATTTTGTTGAGTGCCAATTCATGGATTTGATGGAATACAAAATGGTGTTTGCTTCTACAGTTCTCTCGGAGCGGATTTTGGAGTCAACAGCAGTCCCATCTGTACACAAAGCATCAAAACAGCTAGCAGAGCTTGGAACTGTGACCAACACCATCACCACTACTGCCAGTGATTGGCAGTGCCACCATCATCTTTGATCCAGTTGCTGTCGAGACCAAGAGAGAGAGAAAACAACAACAAACACAGGCAACGAGGAATCTCTTGAAGGTTTGTTCTCAGCTTTTTAATTTCTTTCTCAGTGAAGTTTTACCAAGTGAAATTGTGGAGGCAGTACACTGAGTATAGTCAAATCAAGTGCAAGGGTTGCTGTCTACATGTACAGTGCTGCACGGTCAACATAAGACAAAATAATGCAATTTGTTTTACTTTCACTGTCCCTTGGTTTTACTTTTAGCCATTGCAAAGCTATTCTTCCTGAACAATTTTGAACTATCCCCATATTCACACATTACTGACCAATGCATGTTGAGCAGGGTTAGGTGATGTTTTACTTTCAGCTATTCCAATACAGCAGTTGCAAGGCACTGATACACATTATTAATTTTTGTGTCATACCATACTGAAATCATGAAAAATATAAATAACTTGTGGTATACATGACCATGAGAGCACTTGGAAATTGAAAGTAATATATATAGTGGTACTGGTACAGTTGTAGTGAGTGCTGCAATCTCTTCTTTGTTGTGTCCATAATGATCAGTTTACCAATGAATGAGAATGGGACAAATGTTAGCAATACTAACAGTATTAAACAATAAACATTTTGGTTTGCTTTGTCACACTTTACAAGGTGCCAAACATACTGGGACAGCACACCAGTCTTACAGACAAGCATACTAATAGCAGGGGATGAAATTAGTGAAAAGAGTCATGTGAACCTGCCTTCCACCAACACCCAGCCCCTGGCTGACCAACAAAAAGTCTAGGCATGGCTGCCAGTTAACACAGTTTGCCTAAGCTGGTAAGTTACGGTGATGTATTATTTGCACTCATCATTTCAGTAGTTCTCACATCTTACACTGAACAAATTCAGAGACAGCTGTCAGCACTGTGTACCTTCAACTTCAATTCCCTGATGGCTGGAAAAGAGAGAGAGGGAAAGAGAGAGAGGGGTAAATAAAGTCGACAGGATGTGAGTGAGTAATGCATTTTCTGAATGAACACGTGAAGTCATCCACCAGAGAAGGGAGAAGGCAGTGCTGCTCTTCGTTCCTGAGAAATGTGACCTTCAGTGTGATTTGTGACAACATGTTGAACATTACACATTACAACAAGCCCACATCACTGTGCAGTTAACTGCAAAATACCAACTGAACCTACAAGATGTGATCCACATGAATATTACCAAGTGAACTGTTGTTGGTCTGTGTCACACAAAACAGCATGCTATGCATGGTTTGTTGTAATGGATAACGTTCAACATACAGCCAATCTTGAACATTTTTAAATGAATAAAAAGCAACACATTTTGCAACATAAACAGTTATTCTTTAATAGAACAATATATGACAAGTAAGACTTGATGATTTTTTTCTTCTTCAAATTTAAGCTTTCTTAAATAGGAAATGATGTAAGAAATATGTTGGACATTACTATTTCAACAAGATGTACAATGTTGCTTGTTTCTTGATGAAAATGATATATCAATAGAAGTTTTTATTACTGTAAAGTGTAAGACACAACTATTTCCATGTGAACAGTTTTTGATGTGTTACACAAAACAGCAAGTCTAACTTTGAATGTTAATGACACAACTTGGTACTTTGTTTTTCATAACGAATGAAGTAATATTATTTAACAAACAAGTAAGTGTTTTGTAGGAGACAAAATGTAGCAAGTAAGAGTGAGTGCAACTTTTGCTGCTTTTGGGTGTCACAGGAAAATGCACATGCAACCTGACATCCATGTGTTTCTTGGTCATGTTGACTCAGGTGCCTAGGACAAAAACAGTTGAATAGTTAACTTCAAACTGAATGAATTGATAAAAATAAAAATAAAATCATAATAAATATCACTGAAAAATCATAGTCTAATGAATAATGCTAATAAAAGATCCACACCTTCCATTTTTAGAACTCTGGAAGGCAGACAGGCATGGTCACTATCATTATGTCAAACGTTATTTCCACAGCTCGTGTTGCAATTGTAATGTTCAACACCTGATGACTTTAGCCTCTGTAAATTCAAACTGTCTACCATTGTTTATTTATTTATTTATTTTGGTGTTGAACATTTTACTATAGGAATGAGTTGTCACTGACTACAAAATTGAAAATACTATTATATATACATTTTAGGCAGCTGTTCTTTATGTGTTCACCTGCTTCTGTTTTTAATGTGTTCAACTTAATTAAGTAAATTGTTATTAATGTTAATGTGGCAGAGCTGGTGTGAGCAAAGAAAAATGTCCATTTAATTATTATGATTGCACTGTATTAAGTGCAAGCAAAAAATGTAAAGAATACAATCAGAATACACTGCTCATAACTATTCTGCTGTCAAACATTACGATTTCAACATGCACCCATGTTGTCAGAAACTCGGCGAAAACAAATTTACGAAAGCATCTGAACAAACTTTAGATCAACAGCATAACAAAAACTCGCTTTGTATTCTTACATTCCAATATTTTTAAAAGATATGGCATATACCAATATAAATATCATCGTATAACTGTAAGATTTGACTAAATATATGCAGAACATTAAATTTATGCCTTTTATGGTCTTCAAAATATAACCATACACATTTCGCATGTCACAACATCTCTTCCATGCGGCCACGTGCTCAAAGCAAATGACTAGCATGTGTAACATGACAAGCCAGATGTAGTGCAAATGCATGAAAACTTTTCCTTTTGCTTGTTTAATCTAATACTGTGTTGAATGTTATTACAACACTAGTCTTTACATAGAATTATACATAATTATTACTATGAGTAACTGAAAGCAAGTTTGTGTTACTTGTTAGAATTACTGAAGGTGCTGAAGCAAATCGCTGTTCAGTCACATGTGATATTTCTATCTTGGCACACTAACAAATAACATTCAAGTTCATCTAAGTTCTGTCATGGATCTACTGTCCTAATGTTTGATGGAGTGGTAGAAGAAGAAAAACAACAAAAATGACAAGTTTAGAATCAAAGAATGAGACACTGACTAAAGGTATGATGTGAGCACTCACCAGTTTGTATTGTCAATTCTAGCATCTCAGCTGCTGGCAGGATGTTCTGGTCATCTTTCAACAGAATTCTGCCTGATGGGTTTGACCTGATATGGCTGTATGCAGGTCTCTCTGGCCCTCTCTTCTTCATCTTCTTAACTCGAGCTGGCCATTTTATCATGACTGTACTCCCCAGAGTGACATAGTATGCACATGTGCACATGTTTCTGTGCATCTCAGCGACCCATTTGATACAACAGAAAAGGCCTTTTTTTGCGCATTTATAACCCTCAGATCACAACTGCACCTACATCATCATTCTCAGCGAGCTTTAACGGAAATTGTGTCAAAAATGACCCCAAACCTTGGACTTGTCCTTTAAGAAGAATAAGAGAACTAAAGATTAGAAATTAGAATTAATGAACCATATATGGCAAAGTTTTCATAATCAAAAGCCTGAATGCATACATACATACAATCATCAGACCCACAGTCAAAAATATGTGAGTGTCACTAACAAAACACATTACAAAAGCACAACAGCGGCATCTCAGCAGTAGTAAAATCATTAAGAGTTGAAAAAGTAATAATTTTGTCCGCCTGCGCAGTGATGAAGGTAGCTTTGTTTGCAAAACCTGTGTCCCCAGAAGATTCTGACAGTGTCTGTGAGTTGTTTTTTGTCTGGGATTTACTATAGCATATGCATTGGCAAAGCAGTAATGTGACCTAGGTAGAGTCAGGCACAGGCAAAGCATGTTGTTTTTAGTAGATCATTCTGACAACAGTTGAGGTTAGCAGCTTCTTTTGGTTTTTGTTGGTGTTGCTGTTTTTTTTAAAGATTCTTTGCACATCCTACACTTTGCCTAGCTGATACTTGCTTGTCCTACCAAGACCTACTTTTCTACAAGGCAGCTGTGATGCAACACTTGCAAGCACTTATAAGGTGCTCTCCCTATCATTTCCCAACATTGTCTATTTACTGCAAATGAGTGGGTTTTTTGTTGTTGTTGTTCCCTACAATAAAAAAATTTTAAAATAAATATTGTATTTTTGGGGTGTCATACGCATTTTAGCCACATTCACTGCATCATCGTACACAAAATGACTTAACAACAATTCAACAAGTTATGGCTCATTGGTGGCTGCGGCGTAAACTCAACACTAGATCTACTTGCAAACTCAGTATCATCTCAGCCGTGGCCCAGCACTCTTCTCTGGCACACACTGCAAGTCCAGTCAATGAAGGGCAGACGCTGGACAATGATAAAATAAACACATAAGCTACTGTACTTTTCCGACTACAAGGCAACAGCCCCCCCCCCCCCCCCCCCATCTAATGATCCCTGTGCATTATTATCAGTAGCACCCTGTCTGTGAATAAAATTTGCATACTTCTCCAAAGAATGATAATGATTCATCTGAACCCAAATCCTAAATGAGCCCATTATCTGGAAGAAGAATCGGTCTCCATATTAGACTGACCAGAAAACACATACCTTGCCAAACTAATCAGTGATATATTCCAGGCAAACGACACGATCTCAGAAATGGGATTTGGAATGACCCCAAAAGGCCTATGCTAAATGTCAGCATATAGCAGCATTTACTCAAAGGTGCATGATTAAGAAACTGAAAGCCAAATGCACGTTAACACTAGATACAAATGAGAGAAAATGGCAGCAGTGTCAATATTATCTTCATCTCCTGTGGTCGACAAGAACTGGGTTAGCCAACATAGCTACACATCTGCTACACTGTTTGTCTTCAGAAAATGATCCCATGTACAATGTTCCGATCTAGTGAAACTTTCTGTAAATGGCAATTCACTGAATGTTTCCACTTTCCGATATTAAGGCACTTTCCTTTGTGTTTGACGCATGCGTCCATCAGGTTTTGCTCACTGACTGTGACATCATCAATACCACTTATAATTATTTGGCAGTGCCTTCTCTATGAGCCTAATTTCAGGGGGGGTGTTCAGGAGCGCCCACTTAAAAGTTTTGTGCTTGGTTGGATTTTCTTTTTACTGTTTTTGTCTGCTCACTTTCAGATTGTGAGTACAGCTACAATCAAGTTACTTCATCATTTTGACTTTGTTTGTGTGCTAATTCTTGGTTATGCTCAATGCATTTTCCATACCACTGAGGCAAAATACATGCATATCATTAAAAGGTAGTGTGACCCTTGAACAGTTTTATTTAAAAATAATGATTAACTTCTGTATCTGACGATTCTACCAACCTTGCAGAATCATTTTGCAACTGATGCACACATTTTATCTGCATAACATGTGCAGTGGAGATGTTCAGAATTAATATTTTTTGCACTATCAAAAACATAATAAAAGATTATCGTCAAAAATGAGACTTAATGAAACAATTTTTTTCTACTGATAAGGTACCTGCATGTAAAGAACAATAACTACTATATTTTAACCCACTTGGCCCAAGAGCACCAGTCACTGCCCGCTCTTTTGCCTTACCACACAACCCCAGACCGCCTGGAAGCGGCCGGCTAGCAGACTGGAATGAATCTGAAAACTGAAACTGGAAACCGGGAATAAACTGGCCAATTAGCATCCCTGCTTGCCAAAAAGTGAGTAAAAGAAAACACTAAAGATGGACTCACTCGTCCTGGAAGAGTTTGAAAGTGCCGAACTGGTTCATACAGAGATTCCTCGCCATCAGCACCTGGGAACCACAAAAGCACAGACACAACTGTCAAACAAGGAGTCTCAGTCTCTTGCCACACAACATCAACAAACCGTAATGCTTTACTGTGGAAAATTCACTGCGTCCATTCGTGGTCATTATAACTCATAAAGCATCTAAAACATGGTAGTAAAAAATAAATCACTGTTACACACACACACATTTTGTTAATTGTCCTGTGTGTGAAAAGTTACAATCCATCTTGGTCTTCTAAGAAAAGTAACTAGCTCAAGACAGCACTATTATTACTTGAGCAAATTTTACACTTACAGATATGCATGCATCTACTTTTTCATTGTTCTTTGACAGTTAATACATTGAATGCACGTTTCTTACAATGTGGTGGGGGAGGCACGATACAATACAAATAACAACAACAAAAAATACAGGACACACATGAATGCATTTGGGACATCAAGTGCAAAGCTAAGAATGGAACCACCATGTTGAAAGCAAGGCAGTGCGGTGCATTACAGGCTGGGTAAGTGAAAGTACACAGACAGTTGTTCAGTGGACTAATGCAGGCTTGTTCTGGGTGTCTGGCATCAGTCGTATTCAAATAAAGCTGTGTGCGGTCTATCTATAAAGAAAAGGAGCTTGAGCAAACATCAAACCATATTGTAATATGACTTTTCATTCTTTCATTACCTTGAAAATGAGCCAAAGTCAAAAACTGGTATGTTAAATCCTACTGACATTAGTCAGTCCATTACAATCATGCAGTGTTCAAAACTTTTGCTCAGATGGTACTTCATAACAAGGTTTGTCACATGCATGGCAAAATAGGGTGTGTTCTTCCCTAACCTTTTGTCCCTGCAGCGGTACTGCATGCCACTGTGGATGCATAAATTAAGGTCCTGCAATGCTGTCTGATGGATTGGTCAACTCTGGCTTTAGTGTTCCAAGTTTTCCTATTGCTAACTAGGGAGTGTAACCTTTCTGGCCTATTGTGGGATTCCCCATGCAGTTTTTGTGTTTTGACTGCATTTGTATATATCTGATCTAATATGTGACACTTCATGTGGTCCTATGAAATGAGTCTTTAGTTGCATTTTTGGTATTTTGAGATGCATACATTGTTGAAAAATGCAGTCCCTGCTGATGATTTTGGTATTTAAATGAAGGTTGTGGCTATTTGAAGTTGCTAAGCATTTTGAGAAAAAGGCCCTGAAATAGTTTATGCCATTTTGTAAATTTTCCTTTAAAACAGCGGTTTAGAGTTTGCCAAATTTCCAGATTTTTTTTCATTTTAATCAATTAGACAATAGTGTATGACATGCTCAGCCTCTGTAGGAGCAAACAAATGTTTTATCTGGCCAGCATCAGTCATTTTGCATAACACTAGTATCTCTCATTCAGGTTATGGCACTTAAACCCAATTTTTTAAATATGAATGCCATTTCTACAGAAAATATCATAACTACTTGATAATCTGAGGTCTAAAGA
>JABMCL010000046.1:0-195000 GCA_018857735.1 Alviniconcha marisindica | reverse complement strand
CATCTGATGGCCCTTTAACTACAGCAGTAATTGTCAATTTAACCTTACCCATGCTTCACTGGCCAGTGAACTGATACCAAAAACACAAACCACTGTGATTCAACCAGTGACTTATAACCAAAGACATAAAGCATTGTGGTTCAGTCAACCAATTGTCACCAAAGATATAAACCATTGTAATTCAATCAGTCCCATTCTAGAAACAGAGAATATCTGAGTATTCAAGGCTGAGTGAAGACAGCAAGATGAAACAAAAAAGGAAACAAAAAAGCACTGAATGGTGACTTTTTGACAAAAGAAACAATGTCATGCCATTTTGCCTTCTTTTGTTTTTCTCATTCCACAAACTGACAAACTGAAATCACACTGGGGACAGAAAAAGAACTGAGAAAGTATCTTCATCATGTTTGAACCAGCAGGCGAATCCATTGTAGCTGCTTTCACCCAGAACAGCACACTTAACCACTGAGTTACAGCCCCTGTCATCATCAGGGTTACCAGTCACACCTCACTGCCATTGGATAGTAAGACTTGTCTCAGCTTTTATGGCTCTATGTGCCCCACTCTAGTGGTGACCTCATTCTCAGTGTTCCTGGCCCCTTCCTTGAGACAGTTCTGGTCAAAACCTCCGACATCAGAGAGGGGTTTAATGTAGAGTTATCATGACAGTCATGTGGGGAAGGGCGGATGTGTATGTGTGTGTGTGTGGGGGGGGGGGGGGAGCTCACTCAATGTGGCTTTGTAATTCAGCTGACTAGGTGACATCCTGTTTGTGGAATCAGAACAAGCATCACAGAACACCACTGAGGTGACTGGCAGCAACACAGAGTCTCCTTCAGATTACACATCTCTTCCCATAGACCTGGTGGCTGTGTTGCGGAAAGAACTTGGATGAATAGTGTTGGAACAATGCTTCTCAATGGCCAGGATGGCAACAAACAAAAAAGACAAACAATAAACAAAAAGCAAAAAAGAAAAATAACTTTGGTAGCAAAAGTATCTGCAGTTTAGGTGAGGATAATAATAATAATAATAATGTACATTTATGATGCGCTCATCAACGCTCTGAGTGCTCACATGATACATATTAACCTAAATATGATATTCTATACACATGCAGAGCATAGTTCTACCAAAACAATTTACATAAAGTATTATTAAAATTAAAATTAAAAGACAAAAGAAATGTCATTTTTGTTGTGAATTAGTTCTTGGATTTTAACACCTGTCAATCATGCAAGGTCACCTCAGGATGATTTTGTTGTCAAGATTGGAACCCTGTCAGAGATCTTAAGAAACAGTAATCCAAATTTTCTGGCTCATGGTGATGGTTGCAGAAGTTCAGCAATTCAGATAATACAGACACTAACTGTAAGATAGAGAGTGACTTTGACCTTAATGACAAAATCCAATATTTTTACACAACACTTTAGCTCATGACCTCACATCAGTTTGTTTTAAACATTTAGCAGTTCAGAAGCTATCATTTCAGAATGCTTCATTATTCATCCCATGAGGGGAAATTACAGAGCCATATCACACATAAAAAATATTTAAAAAAACAAAAAAACAATGCACATAAAAGCAATAACAAACAAACAACTTAAAAGCAATAACAAACAAACAACTTAAAATATATCAAAAAAAGTAAAATTATACAGAATCCCCCACCAAATACATATATCCAGCATCATCATTACACTTTCACTCATCCATGCCTGCAACAAACACTAATTGTAATACAGAGTGACTTTGACCTTAGTGACAATCCAATATTTTTACACAACACTCTAGCTCATGACATTAGTTTGTTTTAAATGTTTAGCAGTTAAGCTATCATTTCAGAATACAGAACACTTAATTCATCTCATGAGGGAAAATTACAGTCATCTCACACATAAATGTATGTGTGTGTGTTTGTGCCTGCGCACATGTGCATGCACGTATGCTCTCAGAATAGTATCTATGGACAAGATTTTGCGCTTTCCAAATACTTCAATTATTATTATAAAAACAACAACATAAAAGTAATAACAACCAACCAACTTAATATACAGTAGCAATTCCCCCCCCCCCCCCCCAAATGTGTTTCACAGCATCATCATAACTCATCCATGCCTGCCCTCACACACATACACATGCATGAATGCACCGCCCCCCCCCCCCCCCCCACCCCCACCCCACACGCATACTCCTGTCATCTTACGCTCAAAACTTTGAATAAACATGGAAATTGCTGATGGCACAAATGAAAGTTTCAACTGAATGGGACTCACAGTCTTCCACTTTCTTCCATTTAGACACGACCTGGTCACATGGTCTCAAAAGCACAGGAAACAAGGTCATTTTAATACAGGAAAGGTATAAAAGACTAATTTACATTCACTGATTCAGAAATGAACATTTTTATATGGAGAGGGGGGAGGATGGGAATGGGAGGGACAGGGGTGCACAGAGAGAGAGAGAAAGACAGACTAGTAGAATTGTCATTAGGAAATTTATAACTCCTCACCTTGAGCTTGTTTTTTGCCAAACGTGTTTTTGTGCTTGCCTTTTCTGCGAAAAGTTTGGCGTGGTACCTGCTTTTTGTTTGCTGAGCAGTATTTATCTCTTTCAAGAGAGCTGAACTCGGATTCCTCAGAATCTGTATGACCTGCAACACAGTAGCAACCCGGTATTCTATTATGCTGATTCAGCTCTTTGGTGTTTTCTTGATGTGAACCACATCAGCACTGACAAGAAGTGTGTCAGGTATGCCAGAGCAGAAACATTGACGGAACTCAAATTTCAGTATGTTGGAAGTTGTCCATGAATCCAAAGAAAAAAAAGGTATCTTGCCTTGCATCCCCCCCCCCCCCCCCCTCCCCGTGCAGGGATACTGTAAGTCAATGTTATTGTCAGTACACTATGTATATGCCTACTTTGTTTGCACAAGGTTTGGTTATTAGTAATAGTACATCAACACACCAAATCTAGTTGCAAAGATATCATTTTTTTTTTTTTTTAAATATATATTTATTTATTTTTATAATACTTTATGTAAATTATTTTCATAGGATTTTGCTCTACATATGTATAGAATATCATATTTAGGTTAATATGTATCATGTGAGCACTCACGGCATTGATGAGCGCATCATAAATGTACATTATTATTATTATTATCAGTATTACAGAACATATAGGATTTACAAACACTCGACTAAGTTTTTAAACCATCACCATGACCTTGACCTTGAACATCATTCAATCTTTTCACAAGACACTACAGTTCAGATTTTTTCTTCTTACATGTCTGCCTACAACAGGCCACTAGGTCGAACAAGGTACTGCTTTTATGCACCCATAAACTGAAAGAACTTGCAATTGTATGCTTTGTATTAACAATTCTTCTGTTTGCCTAACACAAGTCTAATGCTTGCCATGGAGCTATTTTTAAACAGTCTTGGTGTTACTTTCCCTGATTTCAGGCAAGCCATCCATGCCTGACACAGTAAACAGTGTTGTGACATGCAATGTTTTTTGGAAACTAGACTGTGACAGCCTTAAGTGATATCTTTGAAAACAAGGAATTAGTACAACAGGATTGACGAAGCAATGTTTACTTCGGCTATCTACCTATGTGAACGATATTTCAGTTGAACTCAAGGCAGTCAGGCAGGCATATAGCTGGAGAAGCCAAAGACAGAAAAGAAGGAAATGATGGTGGAACAGAGGGGGCTGCCAAAATAAAGACTTGTACCCTATTACTTAATAATAGTGCCAATGAGCCAGTTGTGGTGAATCATGGATAAGAAAGAAAAAAGATGGAACAGAAAGAAAGAAGCCACAATTACATCACACAAGGACCGACAGGCCTACATGGATGTAGCCAGACCCCTGCCTGGGAAAAGGGGGAAACGCTGCACACTGATCACAACAGTGGTAGCCCCCTGATGAGATTCAACCACTGATTCCTCACCGAGGTATCATGAAAAGAACCGAACAGTTTATCTTAAGCTTGAGATCAAACTGAAGTTAACCATGAAGACATGTTGCTTGGTTATAAACAAAACATTCAACCCTTTGATACAGTAATCCGATTTATTAATCATATAACAATAACATTATTATATATGTGTGCATATGCTGAAATAGAACACCCCATTAGAATTATGCATAAATTGAATTTCTTTTTCAATGTGAACTTAATTTCAGGAGGTTAAAATAAAAGCGGAGAAATCCGATCAGCGTCAAGTGTATTTATAGACAACAATGCTGTATGAACAAAACAGTGCACTCATGTTATTGTTACCACAGGGTAACCGACCTGGAAAAAATTCCAGTTTGAATCTCCAAGGATGAAGCTCCTTATCTGTTGGGGTGTCCACAGGGTATATAACCGACTTGGACAAATTTTCAGTTCGAATCTCCAAGGATGAAGATCTGACGCCATTGCCAGTAGTTGGGCCTTTGTTTATTTCCCCTTGTTATTTCATCTTTCTCGAACCTAGTTAGGTGCATGGCATTTCGGTCTTTTGCATTTTTACTCTAGCTTTCACAACAGGGTAGGCCTCATCAGGGAGCCTGCCTTCTATTGGGTGTTTTATTTCATTTTCCCAATTTATCCTTGTTTGTTTTATCATATGTAAAGATGAAAAAGTTTTGTTCGTTCAAGTTCAATAGCCTGGCAATTTTGTGGCCTACCTGGGTTACGGTTTGGGGTTGGTCAAGTTACTGGTTCATGCCATTCAGTTTTTTCTCTTGGCTGACTCTTTTGTTTCTCGAGATATATTGTTCATTTATGATGTACGAGTGAGGGGGGTAGTCTCGATGTTTAATGAGACCACTCATTCTTTCTCCAGTTGCATCGTGTACACGGATGATGTGTATCCAGCCTTTGTCCCATTGCACACAGACAGTTCTTGCCTCTTCTGTGCATTTCTTCTTTTTTATCTTTGGCTTATTGGCCCTTTTGTACCCATTTGTTAGCTTGCCTGATTTGGGCAGCCATTTTGCATTTCTCTTTTCGTCTGCATTTGTTTACATCCCGATGCTTTGTCATTGGTCGTCCTGATTAGCGATTTGCTTTATCAAGTTGGTTACCTGTGGACACCCCTACAAAAAAATAAGGAGAGAGAGAGAGAGAGAGAGAGAGAGAGAGAGAGACAGACAGAGAGAGAGAGAGAGAGAGAACTCAAACTTGAAAACTAAATTTTTCAAGGATTGTAGTTTAGGCTCATTTAGACCTGTCTAACAACTAGGCCTTGCTAAACTACTGAGTAAGTGAAAAATGGAGAAAAAATGTATTCAATTAACAGTTATTATTTGTTACAAACTTGATTAATATTTAAACAGGAAAAACAATATACAAACAAATAAAATATAATACTACCACTATTAATAGCAATAAACATACAGGAACAGTAAAATCATTGAAAATACTTTGAAATGACAATTAATAAATGAGAGAGACCGAGAGAGAGAGAGAGAGAGAGAGAGAGAGAGAGAGAGAGAGAGAGAGAGAGAGAGAGAGGAGAGAGAGAGAGGAGGAGAGAGAGAGAGGATAAAAAAGATGTCAACATTTTAAGCTTCCCGATGTCTGAGGCATGATCAGCCCCGTCAGGGCTTCATTCTCAAAGGATTGAAGGGGAAATGCTGCCACGTCAGTTACCCTGTGGGCATCCAGACAAAACACTGCTTTATCATTGTGCACTCACAGGTGGCATGCCTACTTTTCCTAAGAATGATAATAATGAACCCAAATTGTACCGAATCTGTGTCTGGAAGAAGAATCAGACCGAAACAGAAATTGCACAACTAGTCAAACTGATCGGTGATATTTTACAGGTAATTAACAGTGGACAGAAATGGGATTGGAGAAACCCAACATGCCTTGTGTATTACTAGTGTAGTCATCCCAAATCCATATTATTAGACATACTGAGTCATTCCAAATCTGTATTACTAGGCATACTGAGTTGTTCCAAATCCCATTTCTGGGATCATGTCCTCTGTCAGTTGCCAGCAAAAACACTGTCATACTTTAAGATGGAAGACAGTGAAACTAGAAACAAAATGTATGTTGACACTGAATACATATGAGAGAAAATGGTTGCAGCCTTGATTTCAGCTTCATCCCATTGCCAAGTCATATGTTAGATGAGAATGGGTCAGCAAACATCATCTGTTCATCTTCAGAAAATGATGCCAGTATGTTCCAATCGATTTAATCTTTATGAACTCAAAATTCACTGAATTTGTCCACTTTCCTGTTCTGTTCCGCAGTCAACAGCATTTCTGAACAGATAAATCCGTTCAAACATTAGAGCAGTGTGTGTGTATGTGTGCACGTGCGTGCGTGCATGCATGCATGTATGTGTGTAAATTACATAAATCACTAGTTTGCTTATTGTGTAATTTTTGCATATTCAATAACTGTTCTTTGAGTTTTAAAATATACAATATGTGTTATTGTGTACTGTAATGTGGTTAGTGTTCAGCCACGTTTTAGTTTCTCAGATGACATAATAATCTTGAATCTTTCCTGTATTACAGCACTCTCCTGTGTGTTTGATGCATGTGTCCATCAGGTTTTGCTTGTGACTATAATACTACCAAAGTTGTGCCTTACATTTGGGAGAGCCTTGTCTGTGGATCTTTTTCTTTTGAGCCAAATTTCTGGTGGTGTGAAGAGCCTACTTTTAATTTTCATGACAGTTGGACTACTTTTTTTACGATATAGAACAGCTCTAGAGAAACACAAGGAGAGTCGGGTTGTCTGATGAAGACTCTGTCGGAAGTGCTTGTGTTTAACAAGCACTTCCGACAGAGTCTTTATCAGGTGCAAGAAGATAGAAAATAATAAAAGAAGGAAATAAAGAAGAAGACAAGGAGTTGTCTATTTTCTTCTTTACTTCCATCTACTTTTATTATTTTCTATGTTCTTACACCCAATGAAGACTCTCTGTTGAAAGCGCTTATGTTTAATTGTTCCTTGTGTTTCATCATATAGGTGAGCACATTTCTCTAGAGCTGTTCTACTTTGTCAGCCTCACCAGCATTTGTTCATTCATTCCTTGGATACTCTTTTTACTGTTTTTTTCTGTTCAGTTTTTGCTATAAAGTACAACTGCAATGAAGTTACTGGGTCACTTTGGTTCTGTGTGCTAATAATTCTAGTATCGTTCTGCTGTAAGCATTTTTTATACGCTGAGGCAAAATACATAATGATGTGCATCAACTGCAAATCACTCAAAGTCAGTGCGACCCTTGCTGAGAGTACGCACTTAAAAGGTGCACCAAGACCACAAACCACAAACCTTTCCCCTAGACTAAAACTAGCGGACAAACAATTTCAGATTTTTCATTTTGATTTCAAAGCTTTTGGGATCATCTTTGGGCAAACTGAACTTAATTGTGTCATTCTCTGCTCTCAAGCACACTCACTGCTCTCTTGTTGCATGTGATTCTAAATGAGTGACTGTAGCCTTTTATAAAACATACTGAATACTTACAGCGTTATTTGGTTGTTGAATGGCTGGTGTCACATGAAACTGCTGCCATCTCGGCACAAGTTCTGTGTACACCATTAACCATGCACCAGTTTACAACATTGGGTTTAGCTGTAACATGCCACCTGCATTTTTGGCAGAATGGCTGTGATCTTTTACATGATAATGTGATAACACAGGGGTGGAACGATACCGAAATATGAGTCAGCACAGAAAATGGACCATGGAGAATAAAATTCTCCCACTGCCCCTGAATGTGTGACCTTTCAATCACAAGCCCAGCACTAAGCTATCCCCGCTCCCCAAATATATACACCAATGGGTATACAATTCCAACGCCTAAAGACCCATAGATGTGGAGTCCCTCCAGGTCATCCGCTTTATCAATACACCTTATAGGCAAGTTTTATAGGTGATACTACTATCAAAATAGTTGACAGAAAAAGTGTAAAAATTATGTTTTCTTAAAGCAAACAAAGAAGCAAACAACTAAGTACAACACCACGGAACTCAATCAACCAAGGTTAACATGGCACAGCTTGTGCATCGAGACATACAGCACACAGAAAGTTCTGAAGTGACAAAATACAATGGGAACAAAAAACTTGTAGTACTTAAAATAATAAACAAGAATGGTGCAACTGTAGGAGGGCAAATGGAGGCCTCAAGTGTCACGTGTGGGATGACCATCAGTCTAGTCTTTGTATCTGTGGTTGTCAAATCATCACCATCCCACACAAAATGTATAAACACATTTTGAGTAATGCTATGAGTATTAGACATACACAAGTGCTAGCAGAGTGAATAAAATCCATGATAAAACAAAAAATCATCAAACAGTGAGGAAAATTATGATTTTTTTTATGGTAGAACCTGGCCTTAATAGTGATCACTGCAAAGGCTGGAACTTTTATGCAAGCTGATGACATTTGAATTCTGATCTTCTCATGCAGATGGAATTCACTGATATGATCGCACTCACCTTGGGGTCCAAATCTGCTTGGTGATTTTGTGGAACGAATGCGGTGCAGTTGTCCTGGAGGAAGGGCATCATCAACTAAAGCATAGTCTCCATCAGCTTCTTCACATGAGACAGCATCCTTCAATAACAAAAACAAGAGGCAATCTAGATCAAGCATACAGCTTGGCAAAATGGTCTGCCCAATGGTGGTTTTACTTGTTCTAACATGTAGACCTTGGTAACAGTCTGTGGTGAAGACAACCAGAAGCTTTTGAGACAACATCCAGAGGTAAGCCTTTACTGGCTGCAGCACATACACTGGCTGTATGAGTGTTATATGCACCAAACTGAGTGTCCACTCCCACCTGATGCAACATGTCTACAAGGGTATCCTTGCTAATGGGAAGATGAGGCTCAAGACAGCTGAGCAGGAGTGAGTGTGTCCACTCCTGAACACTTCCATTCTTCTGGCATGTTCTTTAATAATCTCCAAAACAAATGTTTTTGTTGCTTGAAAATTATACCAGTGCAAGTGCTAACCCTGTTTGACTGTTTCAATAGAGATGTCATGTCAAAAACAAACAAACAAAAACTACCAAAAACAAAAATGAAAAAAACTGTTTAAATTTCATGTTGTCAAACAGAAAGCTTATGAACTGTTTGACATCGCTGGCCTATCAATAAGGCCATACCATGACTAGTTTGTGAGAGAGAGTTCCCTCAGTGATAGTTTGTTGTTAAGAGCACAACATTAAAAAATGTTATGTGAAAAATATATACATCCCATTGTTGTTGGGAAAGATCAGTTGTTCAAATACACCTTTCATAAAGCACCTGACCATCTTCTGCTGACCAGAGAACACCTATAATGTTCAGATTTGCAGATCAAGCAACACAAACGGCACTGTAGCCAAAGCCTAATTTAGACAGATGAGCTAAACAAAATATCACACATCACAGCTTTGCTTATAGTTAGTCATATGAGATCAATGTGTCTGCACCACTTTTCCACTTGGGAAATTTTGCATTTACAAAGTTTGGTTGCTTTAAGATGCTTGGCTGCTTTAAGGCCAGAGATCTTGTTACTGTGGAGATGAACAAATGGCCTTGCACTTACCTTGACAAGAGAGTAGTCTGCAATCTCGATTGGTTCAGGCACAGCAAGCGGTGCCTGCACTTGATGTCTGCTGGAAGCTACTTCTGCGCCACCCTGTGAATAAAGAGTAACAAATAAATTAAACAGGTTACAAAAAAAGACAGCTTTATTATTTGTATGAGTATTTTTTAACAAGGGTTATCTGAAGGAACTAACTCCTCCAAAGTTTGTGTTTATCTTTGTGTATGTATGTTTTGTATTTGTCCAGAGATTGATTTTGCGGATTTGACTGTCAAAAAGACAGCCAGTAAGACGGATTGCATCTCTCTGTGTATGTACCAGCTACTTATTAGTTTCTAGGTTTCAGGAAACTTGAAAAGAAGTATAAATCAGTTGCAGAGTTTTGGGCTTTTTTAAGTTTATTTTTTTAAATCTTCAAATTAGAAATTGGCTGTGTGCAGGGGATACTGAATTCTGAACTTCCATACTGTCAATTTCATGCTGATATTGAAAACTGTGTACAAAATACACAAAAGTCCCAAGGTAAAAGAGGTGTGAAGCTCACTGTATGTTGGTGTGACGACAGAGCATGGTTGGAGGCAGTGTGTGATGTGGGATAGTAGGCATCATGGTCCTTCTTCCCCTTGGTCCAGCACACATCCCCACCACTGGGATCCACCACACCACCTTCTACACAAACATCACATAAGGCAAGAACAAATTAATTATCTACTTTCATACTTTACTTAACTACTCAAGCAAACTCACAGTCAAAAAACAGAAAACAGCACACTGCAATGACAAAAACAAGCCATAGAAGACATAAATGTGTTGATTTTAGAGGCAACAGACAGATAGATGCTGTGATACATATTTGTACCATTGCTAAAGCTAATGATCAGTCTACCCATTTACACACACACACACACATCACACACACCTAAAACCTTTGGCCTCCTGAATGTGCTGATAATGACAGCTGTTCTTTCCCCTAGAGAATGTTTTTTTTTCCACGTGTTTTTTTGCTATAGTCGTTCTTTTTTGTTTAGGTTCACGAGAATTTGTTTGTTCAGTACCTTTTGCAAACTCTTTTGTGTATGACTTACATATTCTATTTTTGTTTTATTGGTTTGATATCTCCTTTTTGAACTGTTGTAGTTATCATTGCAAATACTTTATTGAAAATCTGTATGCACCATAGTCACACAGTGGCTGCTTGTGCACCTTTTTGACACTGGTTTGAACAATAACGGAGTATTTTTTGGCTGTTAACTGAATATGCTTGTCCATTGGCAGGCTTAGTACTTAATATGATAAAAATCAACATCCTCATATTAAATGGAGAGTATCAGCATTGTATTTCGAAACTGTCAGGGCCTTGGTAACTCCCACAAAAGAAGAGATGTTTTTATTATTTTAGAGACAAAAAGTACACCTACTTTTTGCAAGACACTCATTTTGACCCACAATTAGAAAATGATGTCTGCTCTGAATGGGGATACATTTGTTATTTTGCATCACTTACTTCACAGTCTAGGGCAGTCGCTATATTGTTCAATACTAATTTTGAGTTTAAAGTTCAAAAAGTGTATAAAGATGCAGGTGGTAACTTTATGTTCATCTCTCTCACAACTATGGACATGCTTGTTATTAGTTAATGTTTATGATCCTAACAGAGAGTCCTGCATTTTATGATCAAATGAAAGATCATGTCAGTGAGATGGGCCTTTCAGACATTATAATGGGAGAAAACTGGAATTTAGTACTCAATCTGAATATGGGTTATTGTAATTAAAAACATGTTAATATCCCTTTAGCTAGAGACAGAGTAGAAGATATGATTTAAAATTTGGACCTAATGGATATATGGTGAGATATAAATGCAGAGTGTAGGAGATTTACTTGGCATAGGCCGACCCCACTACAACAAAGCCATCTCAATTTTTTCTCATTTCAGTATCCATGGTTCCATATGTTGAGCAAACAGACATCCATTCTATGATAGTTTCAAATTTTTATCTGCAAAAGAAGAAATGAAACAAACAACATTCTAGAAATTTAATAGTTCCTTGTTGAAAGATTATGCATATTTAAAAGAAATAAATGAAGAAATAAAACATGTGGTTGAAGAATACGCCGCAATGCTATATGATAGAAAAGAAATGCATAATATACCGATATCCGATATTCAATTTACAATATCCAACCAGCTGTTTCTTGATGCCTTACTAATGAAGATAAGATCAAAAACAATTGCTTATGCCACAATGAAAAAATGCAAAACCAAAGAACAAGAAGAACAATTGAAAGAATGCATTAAACCTTTAGAAAAGAAAGTACAGAGAACAGCTGAAGAAAAGAAGAAATTAGAAGACTTAAAGTTTAAACTTACTGAAATTAGAAGTAAGAGAATGGAAGGTGTACTGCTACGTTCCAGAGCCAGATGGATATCAGAAGGTGAAAAAGTGTCAAAATATCTTTGTAGTTTAGAAAAAATACAGTTTGCTAGCAAGCATATGAACAAACTTAGACCAAGGAGAAGAAATATGTGATGAAAAAGAAATCAGCACTGAAGTGGGAAAATGTTATCAAAAATTGTATGAAAAAAAGATTGTTGAAGATTGTGAAATTGAAGAAATTGTAAATAAAATTCAAACACTATCAGATGAGGAAGTTAATAATACTGAAGGAAAAATAACACTAGAAGAAGCAACAAGAGCCCTTAAAAATATGAAGAAGAAAAAAAAAGTCCAGGCACTGACAGTTTTATCAGAGTTTTTCAAAGTGTTTGGGAAACTTGAATATTTTGTTGTAAGGTCACTCAATGATGGCTTGGATAAAAGCAAATTATTGGCAACACAAAAAGAGGGATTGACTGTATGTATTCCAAAGGGGGATAAACCAAAGAACTGGAGGCCCATCTCAGTGAGACATGTCATATACAAAATTGGTGTATCTTGTATTGCTAACAGATTAAAGAAGGTACTTCCTTCACTTATAGATGAGGACCAAACTGGGTTTATGTCAAACAGATACTTGGGAGAAATATTAGACTTATATATGATCTTATTCACTATTTAAATTATAATAATCTACCTGGGTTGCTTATTTGTACTGACTTTGAGAAGGCTGTCTCAGGAGAAGGAACTGAGCTGTCTATAAGGCCAGCAGTGAAAAAAAAGAGTGGTGTGGGTGGATAGGACTGACTGAATTTTGATCATGTGAGCATTAAAATTTTGAAGTACACTATACACTTGTTTACTCATATGGCAGGTAACAGCCAAATCTAATTGATAATTATCCAGTCAGCAGGTGCAGACCTCAAGTTTTGACACAGCAAATGGTGGTTGTAAATGGTGAAAATATGCTCAAGGGAACTATGTAATATCTCATCTGAACACAGGTAAAGTCTCCACTGCATCTTTGACAAGTCTGGGTAGTTCATGCTTTTCTGAGGGGGGGTGTGGAGGACCTTTATCATTCTGAACATGTAGTGACCTGTTGCACACTTTAGTACTGACTGCAGTTATCAAAAGGGGATATCATAAATTCTAAGTTGTGATTAAGCACCACCAAATCATCATATTTATGACTTATGCTACTGATGAAGTGAACTGTTTAAAAAACAAACAAACAACAACAACAAAACTATTTTTTAAACACTCTTGAATCACTTCCTTTATAGTCTGATGTCTGATGCAAGAATAAATTTGAATGAGGTAAAGTCTCCATTGCATCTTTTTTGCCCTTTCTCAAACTAATGTGAATTATACATTTTACAAGACAGCCTTATAAAAAATCTGCAATCAGCACAGAAATATTGACTGCTTTTTCTTAGACAAGATTATGCAATGATGGAGCAAATTCTTCCACAGTGATGAGTCACCTCTGTCACTTGTAATAAAGTGGTACTCATCCCCATATCAATCCCTGAAGGTACAGTGGATCCATCTTCAGAAGCACTATGCTGCATGGATATTAATGACAAAAGTCAATCTCTGAATGAAAGAGACAAACAAAGGATCAGTCTACTTGACTCAACGGAGTATGCAGTCAAAAGGAAACACACAAAAGGCATTTCTGGCTGCCTTTGCTGCATGCAGAGTAGTTGTGTCAGTGGAGCTCTAGAGCACTAGCTAGCTAAGCAAATGCAGTTTCACACAATAACAGTTTTTTTAAATCTTGTTTTCTTCAGCAGCCACATATCACTGATGACCATGCAACTCGCACATAAGTTCCCCCAAAGGACCATCAACTGACATACCCTTTTTCTTCCACATTAAGGCCATAGGCAGGTTGATAATGTTGTTATTGTTGCCATCAGGGGTAGTGGTATGTGGCCTAGCAGTAGCACAGTATGAGGGGAAAAACAAGAAAAGCTAAGTGCCAACCCTTAGCAGCCAACTCCAGTATAATTTAAATTAATTTAGTTGTATATATAAAAATAATTTTCATTACTAGACTCAAACTCTCTTGTGACCTTGACAATGGGTTAAGGTCACTGAAACTGGCAGGAATATGTAAAACCATTAAAAGGCAAAAAACAACAACCATTGACCAATTGAGAAGGAAAAAAAAAAGCAACAACAACAAAAAAAAGAGCATCAGAATAACAAAAGAACACCAAATGCTCCGAGGACACCTTTAAATGGGGAATTACAGCTTACACTGTTTTTGGAACAGCAGCCACAAAAACATGTGCTAGAAACTATGAACTTTGGGAAATTATGTACAAAATTGTTCAATCTAAGATACATAAGTGAATCACAAACCCCCAACACGATCTGTATAAAGCATTAGTTCATGTATGTGCCACTTTCACCATCCCTGTTTTATGACAAGTTTTTGTGTGTACAACATATCAAAATGATTTCAGACACATAAATGTCAAGACCCTCTCATACATGTTTAACAAATAAGGTCACAGCCCCCCTCCCTCTGTATATATCATGGCTGATTGGCTTTAAAACCAATGATCCGCATATGTCTCCCTCCTTGTCTCTTTTGCAGTCTCTCACACATGAAATAAAAGCAGTAACTGTAATACTGACTTGTATTAACCCCACTCATAGGTTTGCCTGTTTGTGTATAAATAGTTTAGATTGAACATAGAACCAAATCAGACAGGAACATGCTGATACAAGAACTCTCTCAGGTTCAAAACAAACAAACAACAAACAACAAAAACAAAACATGGATCAGGTCACTTGCTGGAGTGGTCAGCAAACAGGGGTTCTGCAGAAGAAGAAAAAAAGAAAGAAAAAACTGCATCAAGAAACTGAATCAGATTTGACCGATTTTAAAGGTGTTCATTTGTCAGCAGCTTTGCTGTAACTGCAAGCACCATTGGCGTATAAAAGCATGATAGCAAAAGGACCTGCAGTTCTGTAGACATAGTCGAAACAGTCATATCTGTTTACATTAACGCTCACTGACATCATGACCTTGACCTTGGATATAAACACCCTCTTTTTTGCTTATGCCTATAGCAATGGTTATACAATACCATGTTTGGTAACAGAAGGTTCAGCCATTCAGAAGATACCATCCAGACAAATACTGAATTGGTCACTGAAATATGGAACCTTTGCTGTGACCACTGAGTCCTTCACAAAAAACACTGGCTTATGGTGATGTACCATCAAAATAGGTTTGCTTGCAAAAGGATCAAAAGTTAAGAAAATACAGTTAAAACAGTCACATTTGATTAGATATGAGCCTTTACATTAATGTGAAAGATAACAAACCCATCTTTTCACATGACACCACCATAATAAGTTTGGTTATAAAAGGCCGAGTGGTTTGGAAGATACTGTCTGAACAAAATCCTGACACACGGAGACAGACACAGTGATTTCAATACCCCACCCTCTCCTTATTACCCACAGTGAAACTGCTATGTGGGCTGAAAATTGTATGTGGCCCTCATTTTCATTTTTTTGTCTGAAATATTGTATTAATTAAATGACATGGGCTCAGGTGATCTTTCCCATTAAGCCGTCAGTCCAGTTTCTTTGTTATGATACTCAGACTGCATTGGGCAATGTTTATGGGTTCATGTCCAGGTTATTTTCACTGCGGATTATTCACCTGTGTCAGTATAGCATGTCCCCAAAAGACTGATGTACTGTGTTGACTCACACTTACAGTGAAGTAAGTAAGTAAACATGGTGTTTAACGTCCACAGAAACCATAAGGCGTATTTGGGACGGGGAGAAGGGGGGGGGGGGGGGGGGGAAGAGGGTGAGACAGTGAGATAACAATCAATCAATATTTTATTTTATGTCTGTTCACATCGAGGTGATATTAGACAACAACAAAAACATATAATTATTATTTATACAAATTTTCCCACAGGACTATGAACAACTGATTTGACAATATTAGTGATAACATCCATTTTTCTGAAATAACTCTGTAGTAATAGGACATTCAAGCAGTATGTGTTTAACAGATAAGATATTTTTACAAATGCTCGTCACATTCTGTGAATATTTAATGTTCCATGAATTTAAATGTAACTTGTATATTATTCTTGCTAAATATCTTGAACAAGGTGTCGCCGATTTACTTTTTTCAATTTGTTTATATACGGTCTTCTTAAGTAGTGAATTAATCTCATGAGATGAGAGTAGTAGATTATTGGATGATATCTCAGACATGTTTTTCATTGCACCTTGTTTAGCTAATTTGTCTGATATTTCATTCCAATAAAGACCACAATGAGACGGTACCCAACAAAACTCAATCCCAATACCCTTGTACATGATACAATGTATTAAATACTTTACTTCATAAAATATATCCCCTCTCATTTTACAGTCCAGTCTTTCAATGCACAGAGAACTGATTTTGAGTCAACACAGATCAACAAAATTATATATTATTCCTGATTTAAAAGTGCAATTTATTTTTTATTTAGGGAAGTTTTTTTTCCACATTTACATCAGAGTTATATGCAATATTAATGGCATTAAACTACATATGCAATATTCAGTTAGTGAGATAAACTTTCATGTGTAGATCTATACAGATTACCATAACTCCTTTTTGGTATGGTAGATTTGTTTTACGTATTGTTCTTGTCAGTTTTGTCAGTCTTTAACATCAGCAATGCTTGCAATGCAGTGATCACTGTGGTACTCGTTTTCATGTCCAGCTGGAGCACAGTGGTCAGACACCTGCCTGGTGGCACTATATATAAGCTGAACTGCCTTGTACTGGCAGGGCAGAAAAAAATTGTACTGCTGGTCTAAAAGTCTAGCGGAACCTCTGCATAATGGCACCATCAACGGTAAAATGCACTCAAGCAAGCTGCTCTTTCTGGTTTGGGAACAGATGGAAGTCTGATGGTGCCAGATCTGGAGAATATGGTGGGTTGATCACCTGCCAAACTTACTGATCATAAGTTTAAAGTCAGTCATAAAATGTAGGTGACTTGTGTGTAAGGGCACTGTCCTGGTGGATTAGTAGCCTTTAGGTTAACTTTCCACAGCACTTGGTAATGACATTGCCCTTCAACTGCCACAACAGTCGCCTAGTATTGTCCAGTTATTGTATGACCGTGCTGATAAAAAACAAAAACAAAAACAACCCCCCCCCCCCCCCCCCCCCCAATAAAAACCACACTAAAATTCCATTAGATTCCAAAATAACAGACACCATGATTTTCCCTGCTGACAGGACAACGTTGGCCTTCTTTGGAGGGAGCAGAGTGCTCTGACTGTTGCTTTGTTTCATCCATCATCACAAATCTTTCAGAAAGTCAGCAGTTTCTCCAAAACTGTGTGAACTGTCATGAGATGCTGAATCAGACACGCTTTTAGGTGTCAGTCAGAGACTTGGGGACCTATCTTGCTGACACTTTCCTCATAGCCAGTTCTTTGGTCAAAATGTGAAGAATGCTTGAGTGTGAGGTGGCCACAGTATCCATAACTAGGTCAGGTTTTTGGCAGTCGATTCTTGGTTCATGACAGTTGAGGTCTTTCAGGATTGGGGTCACCTTGAATGCATACTCTTCCTCTTCTGAATTCTGCTGACTACTTTTTGACCAGACATAGCATCCTCCCCGTAAGTCTTGACCACCTCCTCATGAATGGCTTTGGGGACTTAAGCCTATTTTTTGATGGCACAGCACTCTATTTTCATGCACAGGTGATGCGTTTGTGACTCTGATGATAGATACTGTCATTTTTTTTTTTTTTAAAGGGTGACAGATACAAATTTGTGTACATAATCTTCAACACAGCATATGCAATTTTTGTGGATGTGGCCTGATTCCTTCATATGAGGGCCACAAACACTTTTACTAACCCTCATAACAACCCGGATACACTTAAGTCAAAAATGGTCAAGTCAAACTTCACTTAAGGCAAACCTTTTTTATTTCCTGACCAAAGCTGTTCTTTGTGTGATATTTACAACAGGTAAGTCAAAAACAGATAAATCAAATTTCAACTAAGTCAAACATGTTTTCCACTTTTCCCCCTTTGACAAGTTGAAGCCAAAGTATATTTCACTGTTAGAATGCTCCTGGATTCCTAACTTAGCTGTTAGCCAGCTACAAGCTTTGCAACATAAACCTTCTAGTGAGGTGGCAGTTGTATGTTATTGTTTTTGCCTGTATTGGTAGGTAGCTAGACTTTGGTTTTTATGTGAATTATTTGTCACAATAGAAAGTTTGCAGACCATCACATTTCTGGCAAACCAGCTCTTGATCCTCCAACAAATCTTGACCATCTCCTCATGAATGGCTTTGGGGACTTAAGCCTCCCCCCCCCCCCCCCCCCAAGTGTTAAGAGATGGTGCAGCACTCAATTTTGTCAATTTCCATGGAGCTCCACCCAATTCTCATGATAGTCACACATGCACTTTATTATTATTATTGATTATTCTCTACTCTTGTCACATGTGGTTTTGAATGAGTGACTGCATCCTCTCCTCCCCCCTTTTTTGTTTATAGCATGTTTTTCCAATATCCAATGAAGTGGTACACCGACAGCACTACTTGGTTGTTACATGGCTGGTGCCGTACACAACTGCTGCCGTCCTGATGCAAATTATGTGCACACCATACAACCATGCACCAGTTTACAATGTCACTTCAATCAAATGTATGTGTGTTTAGCTGTAACCTGCCACCTGCACTTTTGGCAGAATGACCAGGATCTGTTACATGTTACTGTGCGGTAACGTGGGGGTGGAACTGATACTGAAATAAGAGTCAGCACAAGAATTTAGATAAAATGTTTTATCTCTCTCTCTTTCTCTCTCTCAACAAAACGTTCCATGGAGAAAGGGTGTGCAGACACATACACGGGTGGAGGTGATCTCCAATTAATGCAGTAGAGTGTATATATAAAAGATACCAAATCTACAATTGTAGCACCAACCCCCCCCCCCCCCCCCCCCCACACACACACATATATCTATATATACATACATGCATGGACAGATGGAGGTGTGATCTCTGATTAATAGAGTACAGTATATATATATCAAACCACATGTGGCACCACAGAACACCCACACGCAAGCTTCGTGCGACGTGCGCTTTGTGCAAGCTATCAGAAAACAAGGGAAAAGCACTCTTATACCTCACGCAAGAGTAAAAAAAAAAATGACCACAGTCAGAGGCTGTTGTTGTTGATTGCTTTTATATAGATAAAGGTCACTGATGGATAAGAAATTCAACTTAAGTGCATTCAACTGTATTTTAAGTCCATCTTAAAAATCAAATGGTTTTAAAAGAGAGGGTTGTTGCAGCACGTTTTGTCACTATGGCGCATTTTGTCATGATGGCACGTTTTGTCACTAAAGTGACAAAATGTGCAGCAATGCCCGCACATTTTGTCACCAATGAGATAGTTAGAAATTGTGCAGGCATTGTACCTTTTTTTCACTTTAATATCAGTACATGTGATATCGTGTGTGTGTGTGTGTGTGTGTGTGTGTGTGTGGTGTTGTGCATGGAGGGGTGGGTGGGGCAGGGGTAGGGGCGGGGTGTTTACCTGTGTGCAAATGCGCATGTTTTGACAATCCATCACATGGGTACTGTGGATGCAGAAATACTGAGTGCCTGGTGCTTTCAAGTGCTGTCTTTTAAGAAATTATGTACATTTGAAGGATTTTATGCACCTTATAATACTTGTGAGCCAGGTGACAGTTACCATAAGAGGTTTAGGTCTCTGCTGCTCTGTCTCTTGTTATGTGTGTGATGTCTGTCGATTACTGTTGATGCTCCTTTCTCTTTCTTGGTGGGGTTTCATTGTTGGTGGAAGGATCAAAGGTGGCTGGGGTCCAGAAAGACAGTTTGCAAAAGAAGTTCAACTACCTGGGTCTAGGCAGCCTGAGAGTAGCTGGGAAAATAATAATAGTAACGAAAACATTATGCTACAAAATATATACAAGACGCTGCATGGAATGAAACATCACACCCAAAGTCAGTCCACATTTACCGTCATCAAACCATACTAGCCATTCAATCAAACAATGATATTATACCTATGGGAGATCCACAGCACACAATGGGGAGTTGGTTAGAGTGCTGGATTTGTGATTGAAAGGTTGCGGGTTCAAATCCCTGCAGGAGCAGCAGGAGAATGTTCTTCTCCAGGGTCAACTTTCTGTGCTGACTCTTATTTTGCTATCTGTTCCGTCCCCGGGTTACAGCAGCAGCACATAAAAGACCCCAGTCATTCTGCTGAAAGTGCAGGTGGCAGGTTACAGCTAAATATGCATGTGGCTTTGCACGAAGTGACATGGTGCATGGTTCTATGGTGTACACAGAACACACAGAGATGGCAGCAGTTTCATGTGGCACCAGCCATGCCAGTGCTGTAAGTACACCACTTTGGTGGATATTCAAAAATGCAATGTAAAAAGCTATTCACTCATGAAGAATCACATGTGGGCACAGTGTGTCTGCTCGTGAGTGGAGAACAGCACTATATAAAAATGACCAACACAACACAATCAAACCACATTTTCACTCAGTCTCTATATCTATAGTCATATTTCACACAGCTCACAGAGCTACAGGAGCAGTAGCCTCGTAGTCTACTCAAAGCAATACAGAATTTTAGTTTAGCACTGATTGAGGCAGGGATAATAAAACACAATACAACACAACACACATGCGCTGCCACAGACAAATGCACATCAAAACACACACACACACACACACACACACACACATGCGCGCACACACACACATCGAGGGAAGGGAAAGACAGAATTTAGTGTTGCTGGCGAAGGGGTGACAAAACGTGCAGTGAGTGGACCTTTCAGCACATTTTGTTACCACGTAGTGACAAAATGTGCTGGAGGGACAAAATGCACAGGCAATGCATCAAATCTGACACATTTTGTCACCTCAGTGACAAAACAAGTCATAGTGACAAAACATGTTGCAACAGGGGTCACTACACAAATGTGAAAGAGGAAGGTTGAAGAAAAAGTGGTCTTAAAGATGGGTGGCTTTTCATCAAGGGTTCAACTGTATCTGTAAGTATAATTGTTTGAAGGCATGGGAGTGCGAGTTTGCATGCAGTAAGTTTACTACATCATAGTATCTTCTTTATAACAATACAAATGTTACTGTATCATCTGACAATACCTACTGAATTGAGTACAAGAAAAACTGAAGTTTGCATAACTTAGTACCTGACTGTATCTTTGCAGAACAAACTGATCAATTGTCAAATTTACTAGTAAGCAGAACAACTTGAGCTTAAGGTCTCATTTTTATTTTATTTTATACGGTTACTCATTAGAAACAAATAAAACACACTGTGTGCAATTTGGTTCTGTAATGAGAACAGTACAGGTATATCAGAGACATTCAACATGTTCCATGATTACACATTAACACAGGTACAGAACTCCAGCTACCCGCAATTGACAATGGTTGACATGGTGAGGCAGCCTGGCTTGTCAGTAACAAATACAACAAACAAGCACAGACAAAAGATTAGAACAATAGACATGTCTAAGGAAGGTATAATTAACAAGACATTTTGCAATCAAAAAACCAGTCAACTATCTAAGCAATCAATAAATTAAGTCACCCTCATCTCCACTGGAGTTGGCTTTGAAGTCAAAAGGGAAAGTTCGAACTCTTCTCCTTTGTTGGTCATTCAGGGCCCATGCTTAGATAAACATGATGGTAAATAAAAAACAATGATGGTAAACAAAACAGTCATCATAAGAATACAGGTCATGTAACCATCACAGATCAGTTTTTACCACCATATCGTCTCTGCTCCCCATACAAAAATGCTACAGAATCCTGACCACAAATGATAACAGCAAAATTCCTCCTGCCCCATTTAAGTTGTATTGTCAGTACTAGTAGATGTTTTGGCCTGCTAGCAACATAAAAGATAATCTAGGAATCTCTTTACACCAGAAACTAGAAAGGGTTGTCCTTATGCAGCCTTTTTTTTTTTTTTTTTTGCAAGACAAATTGTTTTGCTTAAACTTGGACATTTTGTTGAGATCTTGAAGTCAAAGCACCCTGCAAGGAACTCTCAAAATGGTTAAATGAAAAACTGAGGTGGAAACTCTGAAAGCTGTAGTGAAACTGGGATCAGACTGATTATACTTTCATCACTTTCAGTGTTCATTTATATCATTATTATTTTTTAGCACACACACACACAGAGAAACAAAAACAAAAACAAAACAAAAAACAAAAAAACTGTGATACATACTTAAAGTTGTACAAAATATGCAAAAGACAGCCACAGAAAAGAGGTGGAATGTCATTCTTTTGCTTCCACTGTTCCATTTTTGAGTTTCAGTAAATCTGTGAATTGAGGCAATGTCATCTTGAAAGTACCACTGTTCTCTGCCAAAATAACTGACATGGAGGGTACCTAAACACTTGTCCACTTTTTCAAGTTTTCTTCACATCTTTATGCAACCTTTAGGTTTGATTACTATGGTCATTTCATTGCCAAATATCACCTTTTTTCAATGACCATGTACAGTCCAGTGGATTGCCTCTGCAGAATTGGAGCAGCTTGTTTGTGTAAATTTCTGTAATTTTGATTTTTGGTGTTTTTTGTTTTGTTTTTTTGTTTGCTTTTGCAACTGTACACTTGTAATACCAAAATTTATGAAGCTGTCACCGAATTGTTTTTTCACTCACTTCCACATATTGGCATCACTTGTTAAAAATTTCACGTAAAATGTCCTCTCCTTTCTTTTTTGAAAGTGCCATCATACATCTTGCTGTAAAATTTTGGGGCTTTCCAGATCTAGATCTACTTTCAACTGAACCAGTTTCCTGATATTGTTTGTATCTTTTACCAATGGCAGATTTATTCAACTTAAGTAATTTGACACTTTATCCATCTTCAATCCATGACCAGTCAATGACACAATGTTTTCTTTCTGTTTTAAGCTTTTTCTGTGCTTTTGTGGTCACTGTTTACTGCTCAGCTGGAGAGAGCAGACAACAGTTTTAACTGTCTTGTTTCAGTTTTATAAGGAAGGGAGCTCAAATCTTTACTGTTATCATATACATATAATCTCCAAACTCACTCCTGGCAATGAAAAAGAGCCCCTTCAATTAAGAAAAGACAACCACCATTATGCAAAATCATGAAAGAGAGAAATCACTTTTGTCCCTTGGTTGTATGTACCATCATACAAACTGGTTTTAAAAGGCTCAATAGTTCAGAAAATATGGGAAACTGTCCTATGTTTCAGGAGTTGAACCTTTACTGTGACTCTCTCCTTGAAGCTAGCAATCCACTCATGATGACAATGAACCATAATGCTGTGTTTGGTTGGCAACATTCTGTGACTTTGAAGATATTTTTCACGCAAAACCAAGACATACAGACACCCTGGCAAATGCACAGATGGAATGGCAAACAGCTGGACAAGGTGATTCCAGCACACTTCCTTAGGTACAGGTATAAAAAGAGCCTTGAACAGTGCTTACCTTTGTAGAGATCTCTTCTGGTACGAACAAAGCTTGGTCTGACCAGATGCTCATCAGCTGTATTGTCATCTGGTTGCACTTCACTGTAGATGTCATCAGAGGCAGGTGGGGATGCTGAGGAGGCTCGGTCATGTTCGCTGTCCGAGTAACGACTCTGATAAAGGTTGGGTTGGTCGTAAACAGGTTCCGAGTCTGTACTTTGACTACAAAAAAGACAAGACAAAAAGGTTCTGTATGATGATCCATCTAAACTGGTTGGGGGTGGGGGGGGTTACCCAATCTACAGCCCTAGAGTGGAGTGGGTGCCAAGCAGTGGAGGGTGGGGGTGGGGGGGTTACCCAATCTACAGCCCTACAGTGGGGGTGGGGGGTGGGGGTTACCCAATCTACAGCCCTACAGTGGGGTGGGTGGGGGGGTTACCCAATCTACAGCCCTACAATGGGGGGGGGGGGGTTACCTCTACACTCGTACAACCCTACATCTCAACCCTACAGTGGGGGTTGGGGGGTTGGGGGGGGTTACCCAATCTACAGCCCTACAGTGGGGGGTGGGGGTGGGGGTGTACCCAATCTACAGCCCTACAGTGGGGGGTGGGGGGTACCCAATCTACAGCCCTACAGTGGGGCGTGGGGAGGTGTTACTCAATCTACAGCCCTACAGTGGGGGGTGGGGGGTGGGGGGGGGGGGGGTACCCAATCGACAGCCCTACAGTGGGGGGTGGGGGTGTTACCCAATCTACAGCCCTACAGTGGGGGGTGCAGTGGGTACCCAATCTACAGCCCTACAGTGGGGGGATGGAGGGTTAGTGGTGGGGGGTACCCAATCTACAGCCCTACAGTGGGGGGTGGGGAGGGGGGGTTACCCAATCTACAGCCCTACAATGGGGGGTGGGTGGGTGGGGGGGTACCCAATCTACAGCCCTACAGTGGGGGGTGGGGGGGTGTTACCCAATCTACAGCCCTACAGTGGGGGGTGGGGGTGGGGGGGTTACCCAATCTACAGCCCTACAGTGGTGGGTGGGGTTGGGGGTGGGGGGGTGTTACCCAATCTACAGCCCTATCTGTGCTCAATGACTTTAATAAAGGTTGGGCTCATTCATCTAAATCTGATCATAAACTGATTCTGAATCAATCTTTTGATTGTATACACACCACATCCTGTATGCCAGTTAATCTTGACTGTTAGAATGTTTGTTGCTGCTGCCATGTTCAACTACAGCCAAGAGGATTTCCAATCTATGCAGGGCAACAATCAGCAGACACTTGTTTGTTTTCATACACTTATGCAGTATCCCCATCATTTTGGCATCTGCACTCCTTCGTTAACTCTTGGCCAACTGGCTCCTCCTGGTAGTTTTTTTTTCTTTCTCCAACTGCCACATGCTGCTTGCAGACTCAGACCAGGCAGCCTGATAAAAATTTGGCACTCACTTGAAGTCAAAGTTGTGGGTGGACATTATCACTTAATAGTCCACATTGCTGTACACATCTTCACTGACATAAGTACTACTAAAACAGGTTCTAAACAGTGGGGCTCATCACAAAATATGATGTTCATCACTGACTATCCTCATCTTCTTTGAAGAAAGCCTTGAAAACTCTTTTTATTTTATTTTTAAATCAGTTAATCTACATAATTTAAAAGCCCCCTCTCATGTGTGTGTGTGTGTAAAAAATTGCTGGTGTATGTTATTTTCAGGAGTGCAGTCTATGTACTTGTAAGTTGTATGGACCAAAATGAAAACAATGATACAAATCTCAGTCAACAGTAGCAATGAATGTACTTACTTACTGACATAAATATATATGCTTTGTAAATATAAATATTGTAAATATGTATGCTTTCTGAGGAATGTTGAATGTTGTTGCTGTTGCACACTGTCTCCTAGGTTTGGCTAGAGATAATGCACTATAAAAATGTCCACTATTAGAACACAAATACTTGTACAAACAATATGTACTGACTGACTGAGTTCAGGTAAACTGAAATTGAGAAACCATTCATCAATGATCACCCAGCTTTTCCCACCACTTTTGATGGATTTTGAATGTGGGGTTTTACTGTCTGATATTATCAAATAGGACTTCAAAAAGCCACATTAAAACCAAGACAGAAAGCCAACAATGTCCCTGCTGGTTACATTAAAAAACAACAACATCTTTTTATCTCTTTGTGAAACTTGGAATCTGGTGAACATCCCTAAACAGAACATTAAATAAAATTGCAGAGAAGAAAAATGTTGTAGCTGATGCAGTTCTTAGGCCTGGTGAACAGTAACAGATCCTGGAATAATAATGACAGTAAACAAACAGAAACAGACCTCCAAAGTGTCATCAGATATAGTATTCCTCATCATTGCAATATATGGTCAACAACAACACACACAAAAGTCTTAGCTTCTGTGGCCATTCATGCCCTGTTCTCATGGTGGCCTCAGTTTGAGTGTTCCTGCCTCCTTCCTTGCCTCAGGCAGTTCCAGTCAAAGCCTCCTGTTCCTAGCAGCTACAGAGGGGGACTGATGGTGGGGCATAGTGGTGGCCTGCTCTCTTGAGGGATATGGCTCTGTGATTTAGCTGACAATGTCATCAGTAAGGGCACAGTGGGCTGTGTCCTTTTGTACTGAATCAGACAGCCATCACTGAATATTCTTTCACTTAGGTTAATGCTGGGTGCCAATCACTGAAACAGCTTCAGACAATCAAAACATCACAAATATGCATTCTGCTTGAAAGCCTAAGAGTGGCCACCAAGTCCTGCCCACACAACAGAACAATCCATTTGTGGATTCCAAACACAACCTTTAAAATAAGTAACTGGTGCACATTCAGTGATGAAAAGAGATACCAGATGCAATCAAATGAGGCATACCTCATACACTGCTTTGAACACTAAAATCAGACTTGTATCATCATGCATTCCAGAAGTCAACACAGCATGGTGGTCAAACTGAAAGCTTGTGGGACAGTAACAATAGAAGGCACACCTTAGAGCTCAGGGTGAAACTCTGCACAGAAGTGGACATTCAAATCAGATGCTCTTTAAATGAATCAAGATTTATGGTGCAGGGATTTAGACAGCAATAATGCTGGTGGTGGATGAGTAAACAAAGCTTTTACTGGAAACTTGTCTCAACTTCTATAATCAAAACAGAAATTTCACAGGTAAAGCTGAAAAACTATAATGCAAAAATACACAGACCTGTTACTGGTGCTGCTCTTTGCAGTATGACAGGTGTCATAGTACTTTGGCAGTGGTGCTGGTGGACGGCGGTCCATGTACGTCAACCGATCATCCTCGTATGCTGGAGGACGAGGCTCATCTATGGGCACCATCCATGCTGCTTCAGACTGTTCCCGCATCTCCAACACCTCTCGGAAAAAGGGCAGGTAGGCAGCTGCTGTGCACACCCACAACCACCATGTTATACGATGAAGCACACGCAGCCATACAAGATCATCTTAGGACAAACAAGCACTGGTGTAAGTTAAATTCTTCTCAGGTCTCAAACCACACTCAGATCATATTAAAAGGCCTCATTCAAATGTGAACACAATATCTGAACTGCACCAATGGTAGTGATCAAATACAAATATATTCATTAATTTATGTCTGGCAAAGAGATTCAATTCAATCAGAAAGGCAATAGCATATCAAAACTTGCCTCAAAATACTGCCATCTCAAATTGTTTAAATCCAAAGAGTATAACAACAAAGAGTATAACAAAATGTGTTAAAAAGAAACAAACTCATTGCAGGGGTAACTCTCCCTTCATAAATCTAAAACAAAAGTGGCCACATATGAACAGCCAATAATTATGTAGTAATGTTAAAATATTCTCTTCTCTTCTGTTTGAATGACAGAATAAAAGACATTCATTTAGCTCTAGGGTGTTATACTTTGTTTCTATGCGATCCATCCCACCCATATTGCCAGAGTTTAATAACTTATTTGTTACTTGTGCAGCCAGTGTTTCAGATCAGAGATGAGAATTTTAGTTTTGAGCTCAAAGTGTAGGGGGGAAAAAAGAGAAAAAATATATATTATATTTAAAAAAGGAGAATTTTATTTAGAGACAAGTTCATCTGAAAAGTAGCTGCCAAATTGCCTCTGATGTTCCTATGACCAAAGCAACAAACAAAGCAAGGCTGGTCACCTTGTGCAGCAAAATACACACCCTGCTGAGCAGGTGCCTAAATACTGTAAGTCACTGTTACTGTCAGCATTCATTATATATGGGTCATTCCCCTGAAAACTGGTCAAAACTGTGACATAGAGGGTAAAAATTCAAAGGGTGAATTTTTTTATGTTATTATTTGGAAATGAAAGCTTGACATCTCTTGTGCACATAAATATAAGACATAAATTGACAGGGTGACAGGAACTTGGTTAATTGTGCATGTTACGTCATAGGTCAGTGTCTAGCATGTTACAGAAGACACCAGAAATACATGAATAGAGTCGGCTCAGTGGCCAGTTTGACTCTTGCCTTTTTATTATTATACAATATTTCCTAATTAATAAAAGAATATATGTCACTTCTGATATTAAAAAAACAAATCCTGCCTCTTTAACGATTTTGGTTTAAAATGTCTTCTTCGAAGTACAGACATGCACGATATAGATTACGCATTTCTTTTCCTTAGTTGTTTCCCCCCCTCTTTTCCAAAGTAATTTGGAGGAGTGGGATGATGCGTTGCACCAATTTGGTCTGAACCTCATATATAAATATACATGTCAGACTCAGAGGGATATTTGTTTCTTGCTTTCGCACTTAATTAGTAATCTGTCTCACATATTATGTAGACATCATCACAAGTACAAAAGAATATAAGAATCACACACTTGAACCATTGACCAAAAAACTTAATAAACAAGTATATTCATTACAAAGCAATGTTCTTTCCACATTTTCTTGATTGGAACCGGTATTGACCCCTTCTTTAGATATCCGATGGGCAAGAGTGGCAGCAATCTAGTCCACAGTCCCCCAAGCCATATTCTCTGTCTCACGCCCTGTGTAAAAGCAAGAAAATCTTTTCACGGTGTCTCACCCTGTCTTGTGATGATGTTCCATCAAGCTAAAAATATTATTAGTTCAGAAATAGTCACACTTTGATTATATAAGGCCTCACTGTGCCCTTGACCTTGAAGATAGTAACCCTTTTTATTTTGCATGACAACTTCCAACTGTTTCCAGCCTGCCTCAAGTAAATCTGTATGTGTAGTGCATGTGTGTGTGTGTGTGTGTGTGTGTGTGTGTGTGTGTGTGTGTGTGTGTGTGTGTGTGTGTGCATGTATGCGTATGTCTATACTATGGGGTGCAGGGTGTGATGTTTGATGACAAATTTGTAAATGTTAATATTGTGTGTTTTGATGTCAGCTATTTTAGCTTCATTATGAAATGTACGTGCCTACTGCTCACACGGGAAAGGGTGCTTTTAAGACCCCACTATTACTATTATTATTATTGTTAATCCAGCTTATGCTGATATATCACAACCATTAAATTTGTTACAAATAGTTCACTGGTTCAAAAAAATCATCTGGACAAACAGTAACTGAAACTTTGAACCTTCACTGTGACACAGCCATCCAATATTCTCACAAGACATACCTTGGCTTTTGATATCCACTATCAAAATAAGTTTGGTTGCAAAAGAATCATAATTCAGAAGAGTGTCAAAAGTCACATTTGACTATACAAGCCTTCACAGGACCTTGAAAAACAACCAAATTTTCTGTTCAACACTACGGATTATGATGATATTTTATGTACTGAAATGTGTTCATACAACAGAACATCCCCTAGTTTTGCTCTGAAGTTTAAAAAAGAAGAAGAAAAAGCTTCTGCTCCCTAGAGGGACTATGTACCCAACAGGCTCTTCCTAAATGCTCTTCTCATTATATTCTGTCCAGTTTACTCTGTTTTACAATCATTTAGGCCAACAATTCATTACTTGCTGTTCTTTCTACTACACATTTTTTCCTAAAGAAAATCTCAAAATAAGATACTTTATTGTCTTTAATGAAACATACCATCAATGTAACATGTAAATGAATAAATTCATATTAAACATATAATAATTTAACATAAGACATATATACACACAAAAAATTAAAAAAACGTGTTTAAACAAATTACAGTTATAGCTAAAAACAAGTTAATAACAACACAACGCACACACGTAACACGTACATATGGATCCTTGTATGCAATTTTACAGAGTTTGGCATTAATGTACTTTTTAAACCATTTACACCCTTGGCCTTGCTGTATTAGGTGGTTCAGGCGGGGTTGTTAACTCCCTTGATGTTTGCCTGGCATTGCTTAAGACCCTTGGCTGTTTTTACTTCCAGTGTGTACTTTCTTCACAATGGAAGGCAGTGACAATAAATTCGCGAAGTTTACAGTGCCAACTTTAAATGCATTTTTGAAGGTCTGTAGTCAAAATGTGTCTGGCAACAAGCAATAACTTGTTGCTCATGCTATTGGATGGCAAAAAAACATATTTTTTCCATAAACTCGCTATCTTCTGGTTAGCCAAAAAACGATGTTAAGACACTTTTTTTCCATTCTCCATCACCTTTCCCCTGTAATTTTTGCAAACACAACAATAACAGCATTTTTACTGCTTCGCAATTCTACAGTCAACTTCCATTGTTATACACAGT
Organism: Alviniconcha marisindica; assembly: GCA_018857735.1. NCBI lineage: Eukaryota > Metazoa > Mollusca > Gastropoda > Provannidae > Alviniconcha > Alviniconcha marisindica. The sequence goes on along the minus strand of JABMCL010000046.1, from coordinate 164,823 downwards.
GTGAAGCAACGCCTCCTCAGAAATCAGCCTGGAAGTGACGCTGCGACCTCTCGTGGCTTCTTGTGTGAAAGATTACAAAGGGCATTCACTCGTGCAAACCAGCTTCACTGAACCGCCCATATGTAGGATAACTGTCTCAATGTTTGTTTCTTTGACAAAGACAAAGAAAAGAGGCCAACATTCTTCCACACACTCTATGACAATATTTTCATTTATCACAGTTTACCTGTTGTTGTTTTTGAAAGGGGGTTTGCTTACCCCCCCCCCCCCATTTTATATTGATAGATTAAACTAGTGTTCCTTTTAACAATTTACATGTTTGGATAAAGACATGGTTTTCTGAAAATTTGCATTTTGTTTTTCCCAGTTACTGAGTTAGACAGTGTATAGTTTTAACTTCTGGTGTGTTCTGATCAGTTCCTAGCACAGAACACATCCATTATTTCACTAAACATGTACCAGTCTTTAAACATGTTATGTACATGGTCTTGCAAAGCATGCAAGGCTAAATTTGATAGACAAGAACTTGCTGGAAAAACTTTCCGCCTCACCTTCTTTTTCTTTGTTGTATCATGATGGTAGTTCTTTATTGTTCATACAAGGTTTGGCAAGTCCAGATTACCTAACCTTGTTGGAACAATAAAGACTACCATTATGCAAACTTTGAAAGCATGAAAAAAAATCCCAACACCCAACCAGTCAGCTTAACAGTGTAACTCCATACTACATATACTCAGTTTCTATGTGAGTCAATAAAGTCACAAGGAAGAGCTTGACATTAACTTTATTTCCTACCTGCCCTGTAAGGCAAGTAGAAGAAAAATCCACTTGCCCAGCACCATTTTTTGGTTGAATGAACTTTTGACTATATGCACCGACTAAGAGTAAGGCACCAAAAACAAACTAACAACAGTGTACAACAGTTGTCCTCAGTTTTATACCTGTTCTGGAAATTTATGCATTTCACTGTGGTAATTTGCTATTGCTGTTTCAGTGTCCAAAATTACTGCTTTTATCTGGCTTTCATTTACTGTCAATGTTTGGATCAGACTTGCTGGCTATAATGTTATTCAGCCTCAGAGACTGAGAGAGAGCTACATTTTTCCAATTTCCTGTACACCATACAGTATCTAAATAAAGTATAAGAGACTGTTCATGCTCTCAGTGTAAGGAATATATGAATGAAGCGAGAATGCTGAGTTATAATTAAAAAAAGCAAAAACAAATTAATGTGTACCAGCCTATGTGGTTCTCCTGACTGTGCAGAAACCTAGTATCAAATTCCTCCTCATACTGCATACATTTAACAAATCAACTCCATACAATTATATCCATGTTTGGACACAATTGGAAAGCAAGTTCTAAATGATAGGTACTACACAATATTTATAACTGTAAGATCAACATCCAAGGAAATTAATGAGTGCTTGAAATATGCAACACAAGTACAACAACAAAGACCTGAGTTGCCTATGGTAACTCTCACTTGGCATGCCTGTTAAGTAGTCTGGGAGGTTACCTGGCAGAATGTGCATAATAAGCAGTCTGTTCTTCTTCAAGTTCAAGGTCATACTGTGTTTTTGTTGTTGTTGTTGTTGTACTGTGCAGTTCTCTTAAATGCTAAATTATATGCCTTGAGTGATGATGTAGCTTGCTGTTGAGTGTAAACAGGCCTACATGGTTCCCTATTATAATTCATCTATCTGTTATTGTCACCATTTTGAGCATCTATTTTTACTGGATCAAATTAATTTTAATGTTTATATATTTTGATGCTTTGCCTACTGGTTGTTAACCTTACATAGACATTTTACATTTATTCATTGTTCGGCCAGTTTTACTCTTACGTGGGTGCCGAAAGGCTTGGGGGCGGCATATGCTGCTGATCATGTATGGAAGTGAGAGTTTTATTTATTTAAATTTTATTTAACTGCGTTTTATAGTTTTTGATTTGTAAATGATGTGACCTGTATACCCCGACATAATGATAGTTTCCCCTGTCTCTGACATGACCTCTGGGTCAACTGCACTTGCACGTTGTCTTACCCTAAGTTTGAGTTCTAGTGTTTTGTTATTATTTGCAGTGACTCATTAAAATCCTTTACTGAAACATGGTATTCAGGGTGTCCAAACACTAGCCCTTTTTTTTTGCTTTTAAATTTCGCCTTCTAATGCCGTCTGCTTCCTCTCCGGCTTTGTCCAGAGTAGTTCCCCTAACCGCACGCACGTGTTGTGTTGCTGCTCAAGGTGAGGGTGGGGGTAGCAGAGGGGAGCTGGGTGTAACAGGCTAGTGACATCTATTGGTGAGCTTACACTAGGCCCATTCCCGTGTCAATTGAGTCCAGGCAGGGATGTTTTTAGTGCGTAGGATCTTGGATGGGTCAGGGTGATAGTGGCCAGGGGAGTAAGCCAGCGGGGTTAATTAATTAATTTGTTGTAGATAATTCTTATAATTGCTTTTATTAGGACAGTAACTTTTAAGAGGGGGGTCCTCAGGAAGTGGCAATTTTATTTTATGTAATATGCACAGCTTGATGCCAGTGGGATTTTCTCATGTTTTTCAGTATCTATGAATGACTTTTTACCAGGATTTGCTGTTGTTGTAATTAAATGTTTTATGATTGGAGTGAATGTGTGATGAGTGTACCTGGCACCACAAAACATTCCTCGTGCAATCAGTGTATTGACACTTGACAATAAAGTTATATTGTATTGTATTAAATACAAGGTATATAAAACTCCACCAGAGGTACATCCTCAAATACCTATGGTAACTCTCACCTGGCATGCGTGTAAATAAAAGGTACATAAACTCCACCAGAGGTACTTCCTCAAATACCTGTTTGAGGATGTACCTCTGGTGGATTTTATCTACCTTGTCTTTACACACATGCCAGGTGAGAGTTACCGAAGGCGACTCAGGTCTTTGTTGTTGTACTTGTGTTGTGTATTTTGAGTGCTAGTTAACTTCCTTGTGTGTTGATTCTGCATGGCACTCTGGGCCTCATTCTGTTTCAGATCTGTGTATAATGATAAATAAAATAAAAACCAAAACAAATTTAAAAAATCACCCCAAAAAACCAACAACAGTGTATGATGTCTACCATACAAAACTGAACTCAGGTGACCCCAAAAGAAAAGGGATGCCTCCTGTCTTAACTATGGTACCAGTCTCAAAAAAGAATTATTTTATCACCAAAATCCTTGTATACTTTCTTTTACCCATTTTACCATACAAAAGAAATTTAGTAACGTGCAACTAATTAATTTTCATGCATAAGCATGAAAATTCATTAGTTGCACATTACTAACAAACAACCCTGGCTGCAAATGCCCTGAGTAGGGCATTTGCAGCCAGGGTTGTTTGTTAGTAACTAGTACAACTTTTCAAGACTTCACAACAGTGTGAGCAACAAAATGTTTACATGCTGATGGACTTTTAAGCATGTTCTTTGTAATAAGTCTCAATGGCAATAACTCAGTGGACTAGCACTGATCATTGTGTGGAGAATTTTTTTTTAAACCAGTTTGCTGCATAAAGAGAGAGAGAGAAGGGAGTGAAATGGAAGAAAGAGACAGACTTGCAGCTGGAGAAAAGAAAATCACCTACCCAGTCAGGCAACTTCATCATGAAGACAGGTTGCCCAACCACCAGGTCTACCTGCCCTGGGAAGTTGGGCAATCTTTAATGTTGAGCTGTTAAAAATGTTAATGGGAGTACTGGTACTGTAATCAGGAAGTTGCATTATTTGCCCTGTTTAACAAATACATTTTGGGCATTAACACCTACTCTGCTGATTAAAGTTGGCTGTAGTGGTGATAAATACAGCATCCAACTCATCGGCCAGTTGGTTCCCATGGAGTATTAAAGTCTGGCTGGCTTCATTGCGAAAGAACAGATGAGCAGCACCCCCGCTGTCTGCAACGGCAACTATCAGTTTGGGTACTGCTGGCAGCTGAGACGCATAGGCCCTGCACAAATATATGTATAGGCTTAACTGAAAGAAACAAATAGAGCAAATGTGACCAAAACAACATAACAGTACAACCGAAAGCAGATAAGTATCCTACATCTCATTTTTTACTGTTTAAATGTTGTTTAAGTGTTGTTTTGCAGCTTGAAAAGTGGGATTACCCTGAAAATGTGTATGATGTGTTTTGTCAAAATAAACAGCATTCTTTTTAACCTTTTATGTGTTTGGATCATAGAAATAAGGGTCATAAATGTACATTATGTGTCAGTGCTTGTGTCTGTCAGCATTAGTTGTCTTTTAGATTTAGTACTTTTGAATCACCAGAGGTACTTTAGTAAATTTGAAAATCCTGTACAAGCACTGTGTCTGCTCTGTTGTAAAAGTAACAGTTATTCTGTGAGTGCTTCTGACAATTCTGAAGGTGGAAATGTGTCACTTGATTGTTCAATAATATAGGTACACAATTTAACAGCTTCATTGCCTTAAACAACGCCTTAAACACTTATTAATATTATTACTTGTACAGGCAACATGTGCAGAGAAACCGCATCAAATGTTAACAGACCCCTAACCAAATCCCATTTCTCTTTTAAAGCTACTGTTGATCAATTTATTTGTAAACTGGTTATTTGCAAGAGCTTCTGCTGTATTATCATCTAAAACGTTGATGGTATCCCACTACTTATTTGGTGGAAGTCCTCACAACCTTTAAGTTTAACATCAGAATGCTACACAGTTTCACTTTGTCAACATTTACTAACAAAATTACAAAACATTTCATTGTTAGCTAACTCAGCAATAGAATATTTGTTCTTCATAGAGCCTAGATGGTTCTCAAGCCTAACCCAGCCTTTAAAGAATGTAGTTTATTCAGGATCCCCTTGTGAGCTCAATCGTGATTGCTTTCATGAGCTAAAACTTTAAAAGACTGTCAATTTTTACGTCTGTGAATTACAACACATCTTTACCTCAAAGTGGCCAAGGAAGCTTGACGTTCAGCAGAGTACACCAATATGTAGCCATGTGTGACCATACGATGAGGGACTGGTCTGCCGTGGTAGGATGACACTTCAATCTCAACAAGCTGACGTCTGCTTTCCAGGTATGCCTAACAACATGTAACGTATGTTACTGTGATGGCTTGTCTGAATGAAAATGTCCTGCTTGATAAAACTACAAATACAAAATTGAAGCTCAAGGAAACCTGAATAATAAACTGGCTCAAAACAGAATCTGACACAAAGCAGGTAAAAGAAATGTTCAAAGGGTTTACTAGAACTGTTTCTTGACATGAAAATGTCCAGTCAACCATGTCAGTGTTAATTTAGTGTGAAACATATGAGTGGGGAGGGAGGTTTAGCAAAGAAAGAACAAATCTGAACAGAGACAGCATTTGTTGCCTTAAAGAAACAACAGCAATAAAAAATATAAAAAAGTGAAATACACAAAACAAGAAGAGCTCACATTCAAGTAACACAGACCCATGATGTATGACTTTAGACAGAAGTGCATGGTCATACAATGTAGGTTTCTGCCATACTAAATATACATATATAGTTTATTTGCTGGTAAATCTTGCCCTGGGCTGATAAATAACGGCCTTCTTTTATGAATGCAAAATTTTAACTTTTAGCTTTGTTTCATAAGAAATCCTGAACATTAACATATAATAATGAATATAAACTCCCATTCCGATTTCAAACACAAAGCATAAACATGAAAATGTGTGTGGCTCAACTTGATCCCAACAAAGTCAGAACCCATCCTCGTTAAGATTAATTCATCTCATTAGTTGGTCCGGTGGATGGCAGTTTGGGCCAACTAATGTAAAAACAAGGTTTGTAGCCTTGCACAGAACAATACCCCCCCCCCCCCCTTCCTCACCACACACACACAAATAACATGCCTAGATAATGCCTGCAAGTCAAGCGTTATTGTCATTATACTACTGAACCATCAAACTGAGTTCAGTTGCAAATTGAACAGCAGTTCTGAGCATACAGAAGGATCCTATTTTAATTATATGAGCCCACATTGTGACCTTGACTATGAAAGCAAAACTATTCTTTTGTGTGACTTGTGATGATGACTCAGAAAATATTGTCTGGACAAACATTCAACAAAGTCCTGAACCTTCATTGTGACCTTGACTTTGAACATAGCAAAGTAATCTTTTAATGAGACACTTTCACTTACGATGATGCACCATCAAACTAAGTTTGGTCTCAATATGATCAGCAGTTCAGCAGATAGAAACAGTCATGTTCTGATTTGACAATCCCAACTGTGACCTTGACCTTGAAGATAGCAACTCAATTTGTTTTTGCATGACATTCTGGCTTATTATGATGTATGACCATACCAAGTTTTGTTTCAAGATCCAAACACATGAACAGCTAACTTAAAATAATAAAAAGAACACTAATTTAATAGAACAATACAAAGTGTAAATTTTTTCAGGGTAAGCCCCTTTTTCAAAGCCACAAAACAACAGCTGAATGGTGATAAATAAAACTATTAAAAGTACTGTACTTATCTGGTTGCAGTTTACTGTCTAGAGCCTGGAGAATGTTGGCATGACAGTGAAATGTAAGTATATTTTCATTTATAACCGTTTACCTTTTTTTTTTTTTTTGTGGCTTTAAAAAAAGGGCTTACCCTGAATATTTGTATGTTTTGTACTGCCCTGTTAAATAAGCTTTCTTTTTAACCAATTCTGTGCTTGGATTTTGTAAAAAGAAAAACGTTTAGTCCTGACATCAGAAAGATATCCAGACAAACATTACCTTCACTATGACCATGACCTCAATCAAACACTATAATCCAATATTTTCTGTGACCACTCTGGCTTACGATGATCTACCACTGAACTAAGTTTGGTTGCAAAAGAAACATAAGTTCAGAAGATATTGTACAACAGCACATTTTTATTACAGAATAGTTATTTCATAATTGGATTTTAACTTTTTCGCAACATGTTGCAATCATAGTCACAACAGCTGCTGTCTCCCTTCGCAGCATGTAGCAAACCAACTCATGAAGTGTCAGTGGGGCCAATGTGCACCCTGATGTGCACCCTGTTCTAAAATTAATTGACACTGCAATTTCCTGTGTACATGCAAACAAGTCACACCAACATGAAGGGCAATCCTTCCTGCGTCATCTTATATTGTTTTACAAATCTGTAACGTGTTTCTAGACTGGTTATTTGAAAATAAACCAGCCAACCCCAGATTTTGTCTTGCTGCTCACTGAAACACACAGAACTCTCTCTTCTGTGATGGCGAAACAGCAGACTTAGCTTTCAAGCTCTAAAATTGATCCTGCAGCCTGGTTCAGATGATGAATTAGAAGTCGATCACTACGAAAGTGGCAATAAAAGTGTAGAAGATAAGGATTTTGCTGAAGATGTGCCCAAAATCGATGGCAATCCATAGAGTGAGACCAATAAAGATGGTGAACTGAACGACAAATCCGGCACCAGTAATGAAGGTGAAGAAAACTGCTTTGTTTACATTTTTCAAAGCACCCAAAAATAACACTGCTAACAAACAAGAAAACATCAGTAAGACTAAGAGAGAGGAAACCTAAATCTTTTATCGGCATCAAATGTAATGTTTATGTGTTGCTTCTACATTTTATGGCAAAAAAATTTAAACGGGTGATTTTGGCTGAATTTAGGTGTGCCCGGGCTACGGTGCTTACTGCCCTAGGCTGTCTGCAGTGTATATTTATGCAGATTAGTTGATGTGTTGAATGAGTTAATGTCCTATCAACCACACAATGTCACCTCAGAACAATCAAACTCCGTCTAAGCAAATGCATATTTCAAAACTCTTCTCATATATATCCTTTCTCAAGTCAATCCACAAAACCAATCCCAGCACCAACAGAAAACAAAACATACATACACATACATCAAACAAATTTTTGATGAGCTAGTCTCCCTTCAATATTACAATATTACATACGGCTACGACATACTGGTATCATCAACCATTCCATCTGATTATCAATACTTTTATTATGGAAACTCTCACTGTGAACTTGGTCTTGACGGTTTACTTGCACCCACCTGTGCAAACTGTAAAACATTATGCCATGTTGTTTATGTGTGTGTATATGTGTGTATATGTGTGTGTGTGTGTGTGTGTGTGTGTGTGTGTGTGTGTGTGTGTGTGTGTGTGGTAGTAGTAGCTTACACCACATGAATGAGCATGTTACATTGTTGAATTTAACTTTTTATAACTTTTATACATGGCTAACTGTAATGTTCTGTCTATTTGTTAATGTGGTGTATGAATGGAATGTCACCAAGACAAACTCCTGTGTACATTTAAATGTCATTGCCTAATAAATATTCTTGTATCCTTGTAAAATAGCAACCCAATTTCTGGCATGACACTCCAGCTTATGATCATTCACCACCATACCAAGGTTTGTTACAAAAAGTTGAGCAGTTCAGAAGATAACTTCTCAACAAAGCCTGCACACATGGACCGACAGACACACAGTGAGTTCAGTATATCTCCCCCCCCCCCCCCCCCCCCCCCCCATGTTACCAGGTGTATAATAACCATGAACAGTCCCACAGCAAAATACCATCTCTACCTTGCACACCTGTTGAGCCAAGACTGCTGATATCTCCAAACCCCTTAATTCCTTAATCCAGCTCACTTCTCCCACTGGCCAGCCAGTACAGGTTCCACAGAGGATAAAATAAGTCTTAAAGGGATAAGAAAAATCACACAGGCTTGCTTTTGCCAGATTAATGCATTTGCAGTCATTACCTGCCAGATGATCCCACCTGTTTTTCAGTGTCCATGCTGCTACACAAATACCTTCTTTATATCCAAACCTCTAGCCTTTCCACCAGTCTTCCCCAGGGTTTCAACCACTCTTGCAGCTTCAAAGTCAGGCCACACAACTATGGATGTAAGTACCATGTCTTAGTCTCTGCACCTACAGTCCTGAGGTGACCCTGTACAGGTGACAGGATGTTAAACTACAAGAACTGCACCTATGGTCACTGCAGCCTTTTGGGCAGTTCACTGTGTGATCAGAAAGAAGTTCTTTCTTGTAGATCATGAGATGAACATAAGCATGAATATCACAGAAGTAAAAAGGTCTGTGTATCACCTGATTGACCCAGCAGATGCCCTCATGATAGAGCTGGAAGTGATTAGTCAAAAGATTTCCCACACACAAAGCCAAACACTTTCCATCACACCAAGCCTCATGTGTTTGGTATTATCTTCATCAGCCAACATATGATCATTATTATTCCGATGATCATTATTTTTCAAAATTTATGTCCAGTAAAAAGGTTTGATGCCTTGCATATGAAAACACCCCAGTTGTGTGCAAAGGTCATACTGTAAATCACAATGTCAGTATAATATGCCTACTTGTTTAAACTAGGCCTGTTATTAGCAATGTACACCAAGACAACTAGTTTGGTTGCAAAAAGATCAGTGGTACACAAAATATAGGTCTGTCAAACACTAAACGAAGTTTTGAAATTTGCTGTGACCTTGATCTTGAACAAAGCAATCCAATCTTTTCAGAAGACACCCTGGCTTATGATAATGTACCATCAAATAACAAAATTTCTGGACTACAAGATGCTACAGGATATAAAACGAAATTTTGGGGGCTAAAATGAGACAACAAATTACAGATAAGGCATCCCAAATACACGGTTCTGCTTTGACAGTGACATTGCTGACAAATGAAACATGATGGACACATGTGTTAAACACAATGGAAAGTGCTGCCATGCTGTAATACGGGAAAATGGAAATGGTCAGTGAATATGCCATTCACAAAAGACTGGAACTGATTGGAACAGCATTTGTGACATCATTTTTTGAAGACAGATGATAACTGGCTGGCCCAGTTCTTGTTTGTTGTGGGATGTGTTAAACAGATGAGGCTGAAATCAAAGCTGCTGTCATTTGTTTGTCATTCATTTTCAATGTGAACAAGCATTTCTAGTTCATAATCTTTTACCTTCTACTGTTCTAGCAAATGCTGCTATATGCTGACAGTTGAACTATGTAAATAGCATTATTCCAAATTCATTTCTGGGATCATGTCCTCTGTTGGGAAAATATCACTGATCAGTTTGCCATGGTATGCAGTTTCTGTTTTAGTCTGACGTGGTGACCAATTCAGGTTTGAAATAATCATTACCTACTTTGGAAAAGCATGCATGCCAAACTTTATTCACAGATAAGGTACTACTGACGCAGGTATTTCATTGTCTGTCAGCACATAAATTCATTATCTTTGCTTGATGCTTGAAAAAGCCGTTTACCCTGAAAATTTGCACACATTTTGTGTCATTTCATAAGCTCACCTTTTGTTTTTTATTTCAGAATGCTAGCAGTCAACTTTGTCTCAGACCTTTTTAAAAACATTATTTAGACAGGATAGTTAAAACAAAAGTTACATAATCAATAATAACCCAACATTCCTCAAGTCCCCTTTAGTAGCCCTTAATATTAATAATCGGATGGTCTTAGAGCGCCCTTCTTCAACTGAGCCCTAGGTGCATACATTTCACAATCAAGATAGGACAACTGACATCACAACACACAATATTAACACAAATTTTTTTTGTCATCAAACATTGAATCTTCTCTCAGAAGGCATTTGCCTGATGTACTGAGAAAGGATATGGCTGTGATCTAGCAGAATCTTTCTGCAACAGGAAAGAGAACTTGTGCTAAAGATGGTATCGAGACTATGAAGCTGCATGACAATGAATCTTCTCACAGATGGATGACACTCCTCAGTTTGCCTGAGTTCGAAAGGCTTGTAGAACAACTTGAGAGTCTACATCTTCACACCAAAGGAGCAAAGTTTGTGAAGCAGGTGGGATTTCTTGCATAATACACAAGATTAACAAGGGCACTGAAGCATAAACTGGAGTCAATGATTGCACCCAGGTACTTCACATCAGTTCTTTCCACTGCCTGGCCATTTAAGGTAAGTGACTGGAGCTGGGAAGGAGAAAGCCTGAAGTCAATAGCCAATTCTTTGCTTTTGGAGACATTCAGTTGGAGCAAGTTTTCCATACACCAGCTGAAAAGGTTGAGCTTCAATTTCATACTATGTGAACCCAAACAGTTAACAATTGAAGAATCATCAGAAAATCTGATGTGCTTGATGCTGTCAGAGGAGGAGTGCCAATCATTGGTGTAAAGGATGAAAAGAACACCCAGAAAGGGCACAACCCTGCTGAGCACCAGCAGACATGGTCACACGACCATATGTTAGCCAACATGTTTGATTCAATAAGTGTTCACGGTAAGAGTAATGGTGGCAAAATGCTAGGCACACAAACACAATCTGATCATAATCCACACACGGGCTTAAGCATACATGACCACCATCAGGCCAGCCATCTGCAAATTATAAAATCCAAAGGCTATTTACACTTGGAACATCATAACTTGGCCACAACAACAACAAATGGCGTTGGAGCTTCATCCTTCGAGATTTCAACTGCAAATTTTGCTCAGTCACTTACCCTGGGCACCCCAACAAACTCACGGAGTTTCATCTTTGGAGATTCAAACTGGAAATTCTGCTGAGTCAGCTACCCTTTGGGCACCCTAACAAAACTTGACATTCAGATGAGGACATTTCTGATTTTGGATTTTTTTTTTAATGCTTTTATTTTTGAGTAAAAAACTCAAAACCTGTTGGATGTACACAAAAACTGTATTTGCAAACTGGGAAAAATAGAAAATGAGCTGAAACATTTATCTTGTGTTTATAATTGACTTTCAAAGTTGTGTACAGGGATCATTTGGCACAGTTACTTCCCTTCGCATGAGATTTCATAGAGAAAAGGCAGTGGCTGGTCTGGGGCCACGTGGGTTAAAGACAGCAAAATCAGTCTTTCTGCACGACACTTCGGCTCATAATGATTATCACCACACAAAGTTCTGTTGCATACGGTTCACAGGTTCATCAGATTATGCAGGCAAATATCAACTGAAACTGTAAATCTGCGACCTTGACCTTAAACACACCAATCCAATTTTTTCAGAAGACACTGACTTTTATTGAAGTACCATCACATTGCCTGGCTGCCAAATTATCAGCAGTTGAGAAGATATAGTAGAAACAGTCGTATCTTAATTATGTAGCAACAGCCATATATTAATTTATGAGCCCTGGACCTTGTGGCCCACACCTTGCATATATCAAAGCAATCTTTGTGCATGACATTCTGGCCCATACAATGCACCGCCATACCTAATTTGGTTGCAAGCACTTCAACTGTCAGAAGATTTTGTCATAACAAACAGTAGCTGACATTTTTAACTTTCACTGTGACCTCAATCTTGAACACAGAGAGTAAGGAGGGCATGACAAATTCTTCTCACCTGTATTGTCAATGCGTATGGGTTATCAGACGCAACTTTCACTCCTTCAGATGTCAGGAGAGGCCCCAAAGGTAGTTCAAGGGAGAAGGGATCCCCACACATTAGGCACATGCAGATCCTGCAACATTCAATGCAATCTTGCAGAAGTAACAACTACAGCATCCTCCTCATTTTTATTGCATAATACATTATAAATCAGACTGCCTCAGCTTCTGTAGCCCTTCATGCCATCTGGTGACCTCAATCTGCGTTCCTGTCTCCTTCCTTGCCTGAGGCAGTTCTGATCAAAGACTTCAATGTCAGACAGTCCACGTGGGGGATGGATTGATGGATGGATGGTGGCCTGAAGGATGCTTACCACATTATATACACTTTTGTGCCAGTTAGTGATAAAACTGACCTGATGTCAGGCTGTGGGATGGTTGAGAAAGGCCATCCTGAGGATGACTGATTCCGGTGACTTATCACCGACTGCAGTGCTGTGTGGATAGTATCTTTGGTGAACAACTGATGGTCTCTGGCCTCAACTTCATCCTCTTCAACTATTTCCCACTCGTCATCCAGCACAGCTTCCAGAAAATCTGTGTGCAGCCTGAAAAAAAGCATATACAGATATTAAATAGAAAACAAAAAAGGTAAATGTTCATTAAAGAACAAAAGCAAATGTTTATGTGACTCACATTTAAAATTGAGAAAAAAACTCCCTGCCTACATTTTAAACTTCTCCTACTTGGTCTTCCCCTTGCCACTCCATCCTCCCCTTTTGCCTATCTCCTGCAATGCATCAGTCACCAATGACCCTCACAGACATGCATTCTCTGATGCTCCCACCACCATTTAATTTGTCCTCATAATTTATACCATATGAACACTCAAAAGCCCAATATACTTGACACCTTCCAAAAGAAAAGGAAGCATTTTTTAGTACCATTCCACCAAAACAGGACAGAAAACAACTTTATTTCTTGTATAATTATGTACCCTTTCTCCTACAAACAACCATGACTAATGAGGATTCTGTGATTTGTTTCCATGTATTTTAATATCTGTATAAGCAAGCTGATGCTGTAGTGCAATTTCCATAAATAGGACGAACCAAGTATTTTATATTAAAAGAAAGAACCTTTGACAGCTCTGGATTCTCAGCAGAGGATCCCTCAATGTTTGTGTACTTGTCAGAGTCTTGCATGTATACTGTTCCTTAGGCGTCACTGCCAGTGCTGAACTGGGCAAGAAACATGATGCTCGCTGCTGGGAACCATTAATGGACCAATGGACATTCAATACTGTAGTTACCATAAAAAATAGGCAATGCATGATTTCCCTTACTGTTTATTATTATTGGTATGTTCATTATTATCCTTATGTGAGGATTATTTGTCAGCATGACTGTGTGTGTGTGTGGGGGGGGGGGGGGGGGGGGGGTTGTCAAATTCACATTTGAGTTTGTGTGTCTCATCAGCCAAAATTATGCTCAGTTTGTTTGTTAAAATTCATGTGTTTACTTAATTGGGTGCAGCCAACATCTATCATAACTTCGCAACAAGGAATCATTTGCATGATCCAACCTTCATGGTATTTTGTTGACAAAACATAATCACTGTACAGCAAGCACATGAAGAAATATTGTTTTTGCTTTGCAGCGTTTGGCTAATTATGTGTGGTATTTGGCCATTTTGGATCTGCAGTGTGGAAATGACAAATGACAACTAAGGGTACATAACTTCGCCACACAGCCCAAATGAACTGATGTTGAGATGCTATGTACACTTGCTAAAAAGAATAAAATGATATATTCCAAGTGATGTCCTGTATTAGCAAATCATTTTACCAAGTAAAAAAAACAAAAAGTTGACACTGTTTTGTTTTCACACAGCTCTCTTTCGTACATAACTTCACACCATACTGCAAACATAAACCTGCTGTGATAACATGTACACTCAATTCGTGCTATTTCACAACTCTCCCTGCATTTTTTTTAATGATGATCTCATTGATTACACTGGGATATGTAACCTCCTTTATAGACCCCTCGAGGTTTCATTCTGTGAAGTTATGTTGCGAAGTTATGTACCGTTTCTATCTTTCATCTGGTTATTTCTAGTTCTAATATTTCTTCCCAAATATTCTTTGCTGCCAATGGAAAAAGTACTGTATTAGTAAACCTGCTTGGGCTTTTTCATCCAGAAACTGTAACCGCAAACAAAATGTGCTCTAAAAGAAGGCCAGTGTGAAGTTATGTACATTTTAGCATTCCAGCATCTTTTTTGGCCATAGATACATGGGGACTGAGTTGTTAGTCTTAGTTTTATAGTGACCATTGCAGTGTTATCCTTTTAAACCATTTCCATATAAAGGTGAGCAGAATTACTAACAATCTGCATTTCTGGCATCAAACATGGAAAGTAATCTTATTTGGTGTGAAGTTATGTAAATCAACATTATTTTTGCTTTTACATATGTAAAATGCTCCTTTCAAATGAAATATTTGGCAGCAGTGTATATTGGCATTTCAGATTACGTCATGGACAAGCTTTTCTGTAGTATACTGGGCTACATAAATGTTCAAGACGTGCACTTGGTTTTGTGATGATGTGATGTACACAACTGCCAAGAAACACAGTTTGTCTGTGATAATTAATGTTTATCCCCATGTAGTGACTGCAAATTATAAGTCTATGCAAGTATTCAATTCTGAAACTAACAATATCAAGAACATCGCTCTAATCCATCTGTAACTTAGTCTAAAGTAGTTATCTTTGTGAAAAATTTGCATCCTAATAATTTAATGTACTGATTCCTATATAGCTGTCTTGACAACTTCTTTCTGTTAAGAAAATCAGTCTATAGTTGGACTGATAGTTTTCTGTACATCAGAAGAACTGGCAGCTTGTTCTTGAATTGGAGGAAAATTTCAAAAGATTTTTTATTTTTTTAATGGTGTGAAGTTATGTACAGAATCATTTTCTTTAAAATATCTTACACCTGTTTGAACCAGGGACATAAATTTTACTTATTGTTTGTGACGCAAAACACTTTTTGTTTGTGTTTGTTTATTTGTCAGTTTTGAGAACAGTAAAGTTCATGCTTGTGTGATAGTTATGTACACAACATTACTTTTGTCACTGCATTACAAGTAAAATACATGTTGAAACAACACACAAAAAGTTTTGCAATGTATGTTTACTTATGAAATATATATGCTGAAAGTCTTAACAACTAAATAACAAAATTAATTTAAAAACAAAATTAATGTCACAACTATTCAACACCATTTCTGGCTCATGACCATATATTCTCTCCATTCAGTTAAACAAGTTGTAGCACATGACAGAACTATTTTTCTTTGAGGTCTGTACCTGTAACCCGCTTGCCATTTCTGTTCCCTCAGCAAGATGTACTTATTTACTGTCTGAAGTATTTGGCTAGGCTTTGTGTGGTGCTAGGGTACCTGTGAGCTAGTTGCTGCCCTTGCTCTCTAAGCAGGAGGTACTCTTTGTGTGGGGTATGTACTTGACGGGCCTGCATAAGCACAAAGGGCATGCCATGGGCCAACCACTGGTCACGATCTCCTTGCCACACAAGCCACTGCTCCAGGCTCTTCTGTACATACTGCAATGTCTCTTCGCTGTCATACACACACAGGCAACCTGCACATATGCATACTTAAGTGAATAACAAATCATAATATATGTACACCCTTAAAAGAAGAAGAGTTTAATGTGAACACAAAGGGGAGTTTCACAAATACAAACACAAATGCAAGGCACAGTGGCTAAGAAAGTTAATTATTAGAAGCCTCTTCATTCACACAGACCTATATCAAGGTATTACCACAGCTCAGCAACAATAAATCAAGTACGTTTATTCACCATTACCTTAGTATCCCATGACTTGTAGAGTACACATATTCATGCTGCAGCACCATTCTCACTGTATTTACACTTTTGCACACTTTAAAGGGGGAAAAATGCAGATTAAAAAGACATGCATCTCTATAATCAGTTAAAATGCCAGCTACCTACCATGTGGTTTAAAGTTGGCAGTGGCAAGAGCATTCTGTTCTCGACTGACATCCCCATCAATTGGCCGGTAATCCAAGCTGTAGACCACTCCACCCCATGTGTATTCATCATCTGTACAACATCTCTGATAACAAAGAACAAGTTCAAAGTAAATTAAGATCCTCACACACAAACTGTTAAAAAAATGCATGACAGTCATGCCAACATTCTCCCAGACACTCCAGGCATTCAACACACCCCAACTGCAACAGTACATTATTTCCACTATTACCCCATTTAACTGTTGTTTTGTGGCTTTGAAAGAGGGGCTGCTCTCATTCTTGTTTAATATTTAAAAACAAAAGTAATTCAGTAAATTACATATGAAAATAGTATTGCTATAATAATACAGTATGCATGCATGCACACACACACACACACACACACACACACACACACACACACACACACACACACACACAATGTACATATGCATCCATTAATGAATGTTTGAGTGATGTAAATTACTGTAATAATGAAAGGAAAGTGTATAACAATGCTAATGGCATCACTATAAAATGATAGGGGGCTGTTTCAATGCTTTTGATGTTTCAATGTTTATTACTGTTCATTTTTAGCAATGTATATATATATCTGTACTGTATTTAACAGTCAAGTGTGCAGTGAAAAAATGGTTTGTTTAGTAACTTGGGGGTTTATTTGGATATTTTTAAAATATATGTCAAACAGGAAATCATGCTGTCACATTTTTGATTTTTTGAAAATATGTGCTCTGAAAGAATGTGTAAGTGCATAGGCCCTGTGTGGGTTAGGTGCTCTAAGTATCCTAATTTCTCTGATGAGATAAAGTAATCTTGAATCTTGAATCCATTATTAATATTATTATTATTAATCTCCTAACACATGTACAGCATGATAGAAAGTATTCAAACTGGGGAATGGCCTTTGTTCCACTGAGTGTATGTGACAACAGAAAGATACTAAAAGACAAACAAAATCTAAGGAATGTCAACTTGCACGTATGTCTTTGTTTAGGGCAATAGCAAGCCCCTCTTTTCCAAGGAGCACCAAATTGAGAGTACTGTCTTCTGTAGAGTCATCATGCACCACACTGGACTCCTCTGAAGCGCACCTGCCAATCAGAGTATGTCATGTTCAGTGTCATCAATATTTATGCTGAACAAAATAAGTTAAGCTAAAGCAATGCAAACTAATCCAAGGCAAACAAGGTTTGTTGGCTGTTCGGCAAAATCCCCACCCATACCTGTTACATGCCAAGTAACCAAGTTATAACTGTCAGTATGTCACTTTGTGTTAGGTTCTCCTGACCTAGTCTGCAGATGACACATTTAGCCAACAGACACAAAATATGCTGTGACAGGAAATCTGTACCACAGCTGGTCAAGCCACTGGATAATCTAAATCTCAGAGTTTTAGATTTCTTATTTGGTTGATTAAACAGAAAAAATGCATTTAAATGCATGGCAATGGGAGAAATTTAAAAATTTAATGTAGATGGGTTTAGCCATGGACAGAATTTTGATCATTTGAATACTGTAGAACCCATGTTTTTCAACCAGCTTAAAAATCAATCAAAAGCAGCCACTGGTCGCAATTATGATCCAATTTTGCCAAACACAGTACATCACATTGTTTCTACAAGTACTAGTAAGCCTGTTTTTTATGCAATACAGATTTGTATTTTGTGTACAATAATGTTCAGACTAGCATCTAACACCTTTTCCTCTCTCAGCTTTGACTTGTACTATAAATTTTACTACAACAAAGATTGTGTACCTTGTCACTTCCATGTCAGAGCTGACAGATCCCATACAAACACAGAAACTGAATTTATGATGACAAACCATGAAGTTACGGTGCTTACTGTAGTGGCATGTCAGTTAGTTCTTGGATTTTAATGTCCTGTCATCCACATAGGGTCATGACAGGACAATAGTGTAGGCCAACTACAATGCCAAAAAGAAAGTACTGAAGGCTGTGTTGCTGAATTATTAAAGCCCTGATCATAAAACCCTTGAGCAATTGTCCAAAATAATAGTCTTTCCAAGATGTTCATGCACAATGTAGGTGGCAAACACTTTGGAGAATAATGAAAATAGACTCTCCTTAACAGTCTTAAAAAGGTTTTGTCACCTTGCACAGCAACATATCCACCATTGCATGTGTTAATACTGCAAGTCACTGTTACTGTCAGTATACTATAATTGTATGCCCACTTTGTTTGCACTAAGTCTGGTTACATCATCAAACATAGATTGGTCGCAAAAGTATCCATGGTAAAAAAAAGACAGTACTAACAAACATTCAATGAAGTTTTGAACAATGGACTATACATAACACAGGGAAAGGTTCAGTGTTACTGTTATGAAACACCCACACACATGATATTTATATAAGGCAGTGCTGGAAGAAGTGATACAAAAGATACAACATACAAAATTGTTGACTGAACAGTGTTTTCTCAACAAAATATTTTGCTTTTAATAATTCACTTAATTGACACAAGTGACAAAATAATCAACCCAAGAAGAAGAAGAAAAGAAGAAGCAATCATTGTGACCTTGAACTTGAACACAGCAATCCAACCTTTTCACAAGGCTTATGATGAGGTCCCATAGGTTTGGTTGCAGTGGCAGGCAACTATATTTCAGTTTTTTGACATGTCTGTAGATGCAGGCCAAGAGGCTGACTGAAGTACTACACCCCAAAACTGTCAGAACTGTCATGGTTCACAACTCCTCTGCTTGCATTACACAAGTCCATTCTGCTAACAACACACAGTTCTGATAGCTTTTGAAACTACTGCATGATGTAAACATTTTGACACTACTCAACAGGCAGTATTAGCCTCTAGCACTAGCCTACCTCAGATTAGGTTACACAAGGTTACAAAATGTGTGTGCATGTATATGTGTGTGTGTGTATGTGGGGGAGGGGGGGGGGGTGCAGGTGTGCTAGTTAATGTGTGCGCATGCATGTGTTTGTGTGCGTATCATGGAATGTGTGTTGTGTGTGTGTGTGTGTGTGTGTGTGTGTGTGTGTGTGTGCATAATTATATACTGTGAGTGGTTGGGTGTGGAATGTTTGAGTGTTGTATGCATTTACAGTACTTGCTTTTTTAGTGTGCATTGAATCCGTGAATGACATGATTTTGTTGTTGATAATGTACAGTCTCCAGCTCGTAATCTTTTACAGTATATAGCGCCATATAAGAGTTATTATTATTATCATAATTATTATTTGTCTTTGCCAAATGTAATAACAGTGACCAATTTTGTTTGCAGGACACTCTGGCTTACAATCATGCACCACCATACCAAGTCTGGTTACAAACAGTTGACTGTTCAGAAGGCATCTTCCAGACAATGCCCAGACAGACGGACACACACATATGGACACTGATTCCAGTATAAAAAGGGGGATGGGGGGCTTACACAGAATCACAATCAGAAACATGGAACAAAAATATTTTTCACCTGTTGCAATAAAGGGACAGTCAGACCAGCACATGCACTTCTACTGTACTAGCAGAACATGCGCTTAGAACAGTATCTCCAAACAAGATTATGTATCTCCAGACAAGATTTTGTGCTGCATACATATTCTAATTATTATTATTATTACTTACCTAGCTGACTGAGTAGCCAGAAGTTGAACCAGCTGATTATCAACACAGGCCTCACGGTAATAACAACGGTCACGTGAAGGACATTGCAGAAAGCCAAGATGGTTTAGGATCATCACCTTGCGTTCTTCCTCAGCCCTCATCAGGCTTCGATACCTGACACAGACAACTAACATGCAACAAACACAACAACAACAAATGCCCCACTAACACACAATCAAAAGACCCATCTAGAACACAAAACAATGAGTCAAAGGACAAAATCATGTGAATACAAACTGGCTCACAACATGGCTCTGCAAAGTGGTACGCTGAAAGAAAAAAATCAAAAACAGCGCAACAAAACATTCAGTAACCTGTACGACTTGCTTAAAACCAGTATGGTGCATATTATCATTATGTATCTAACATCAAACCAAAATGAAAAGCATCTTTTACTGTATGGAGGTTCAATGATCTGCATTTCTTTCATTTCATTGATTCTGTCCCCTTGAGTATGAACTAACAACTAACAGTTTCTCTTTCACAAACAAGATTACTTATGTCCATTACATAAGTGTGCCTTCTGCTCTCCTTTTTGTGTTCAAACAAATGGCCAGTCACAGAAAACTGATGAAGAAGTCAGATATTATTTAGACTGCATTCTTGAATAGATGATTAAAATCTCTGTTCAACTAATTTATAAATGGATAAAGATCTCATCATCAATTTCCATGTCAGAACTACTCTCCATGTAAATGCACAGGAAATGTTACATTTCTGAAGCATTTTCATATGTTTACTTTCCACATCCCATATAGTTCTACAGACAAAAAACAAAACAAAAAACACACACTACATTTTACAGAATATGCACATAGGAATGCTTAACATTACAACTGATATTCACTTATACTCAAATACACATTTGTATATAGTGTTTGGTTAGCCAAACTTGAGCTAGAAGCATGCATTTCAATGATGTGAAAATGTTTTGCTGCATTCACTGCCATCTTAAATGCTGTATGTAAACTGTTTCAAAATGTTGGCTTCCTGTGTGGAGAAATGCTGATTCTTAAGCATTTTTGGCCATGGCTGATGCAGTTTTATTTTTTATTTGATCATTGTTTTTGCTAAGTATAAATTCCAGCAGCCACATCATTTGTAAGTAAAGTTCAACAGCAAAACTGCATCACATATGAAAGGCATGAATTAAATCTGAAAGAGAATAGCAGTAAATTCAGCCAAACTAGTCATGCAAGCAAGGTTGTACTTTCTTTTTTGTTGGGTCAAAATTGTGGAAACACCAAAATAAGTAATGGCAAAGTGCATTTCTGTTTCATTTTGGATGCTGCAAAAAACAAAAACAAAATATTTTAAATGTGCAAACCTTTTCTTACTCTCTTTCAATCTTTTACTGTTTTGTTCATAAATAGAGAAAAATAGAACAAGAAAAAAGAAGAAAAGGTTCACTATATATGTTAAGCAGTGAGCACAGACCCGTCCACAGCCCCGCCCCTTTCCCGCTGTTATCAGGAGGTATCACAAGCGGCGGCTGGCAAGAGGGCTTGTGAGCTGGTTTAAAGCAGAGGGGCCTTGGCTCAACTCCACTTTGGCTCTCCGTTTTCTTCAATAAGGTTGTGGTTTGTGGACAGTCTTGTTGTGACTTTGTCCCTCACAATTAATAAAACATTAAAACGGCTCTCATTGCTGCCCATCTTAATGCAGGAGTCATTCTGGTGGTGACAGTGTAGCGATAGGTATATACTCTCCCTCTTCCCCCACCTCCATACCCCCTCACCCTTCTCCCCGTCCCTAATAAGCCTTATGGTTTCTGTGAAAGTCAAATGCCATGTTTACCAAAGGGCTTCCATTAGGAAAGCATCTGATTCAGTCCAGATAACATGTCACGTTTCTTTCCTGCCTAACAGTGAGAAGATTTCCTAAACTACAATAGGGGCGTGGACAGATAGTTTTCATGTTTTTTTGGACAATATCCAAGTGTTTGAACCAAGCGAAGAAGTAGACTTGGCTGTGGAAATGACAGTCCAATGCTACAGATGATGCGAAAGGATGAAGCTCCATATAGACTTTCCGGTTTGATTTGGACACTACTCAAGACAGAAAATCACCGAAAATCTGACCCCATGCGCTGTCTAACTAAAAATGACTCGAGGAGTAGACTGACACCCTAAAAACCAAATCAAGCACTAAACAGGTAGAGAGAAAAAAATGAATGTAAATACCTGTGGCAAAAACAAACAAAAGGCCAAGAAAGAAGCTGAACACAAAAGCCTGTGGCAAAATTATAAAGAAAAACAAATCAACACAAATGCAAGAGTTAAGTGAAAAATGGCTGCCCTAATCAGGCAAGCAAACAATTGAAACCAAATGGCCAGATGGAAAGGATGGTGAAAATGATGAAGAAAGATCAAGGAGAAAGAGGGATGGAAAAAAATCCATTACTCCCACCCGATCAAAAACCATACATGGTAACTAACTGTCCCTGACAGCGTGCAATGTGACAAAGGCTAGAAACGAGTAAGCCATGCACACAATACAAACCACACAATGATGCTAAAGCCACTGGACACTGAACAGACGCTCATGAAGTACCCATATAAAAAAAAAATCAATCAAGTTGTCTCGATTAGCGAGGCACCTCAAGGTTACTCCCAGCACCCCACATCGAAAAAGAACGAAACAACTCAAGAAGTAAAAGGGAACGCAAAGAGAGAGAAAACAAACTGAATAGTCGGAGTGTATACCAAGAACCTCACTGACCCAAACACGAAACCCTAACCCAGGGAAAGCACAAAGTATCTAGTCTGATCAACCAAAAAAAATAACAGGCCTGAAGGATAACGCAGACAAAGAACTTATTGGGAGGGGTGAAATTGTGGAATTATAGGTAGATGATAATGTGATGAGATTATTTTCTTTATTGTACATTGCTGCTTCTCATACGGTACATGTACATTATTTTTCTTGTGTCTTGTTAGTTGTCATATCTATGGGTTTAAAAAAATAAAATAAAATAAAAACGTTATCTTTAATATTTTTCTCAATTAATGTTGAAAATGTTGGAGAATGTTGCAAAGCGCAGTGAGATCGGATCAGAGAATAGCGATATATTGGCTTTAAAGTTATCTTTCAGTATTGATTATAATTGTGAAGGCAGGGGTCATCCCAACAAAAATGGACTGAAATGCCATGAATCTGACAAGGCTATACGAAAAAAGCAAGCAAGAAAGGAGAGTGACAGAGGAAGAAAAAGAAGAAAGACGGGGGAAAATATTTGTCAGTGGTGACACTGAAGCCTGCAACAATATTATATATAAACAGACATATGAACATGGGAAATAACCCTGGCCTTCAAGCAACTGAACTGACCTTTCATATCTACGTGGCATGCCCCCTCATTCAGCCCAACAGCCCCGCATTGTGTGAGCATTGGGGTCAAACAAAGAAATCACAGAGCTTTATCCTTAGAGATCTGAACTGGAAATTGTTCTAAGTCGATTACCCATACAACCATTTTGCTGTGTTAGGGTGATTGAACCAAAAACGACAAAACTGCACTGAGTCAGTGTGTGCCGAACCGTT
This sequence comes from Alviniconcha marisindica, assembly GCA_018857735.1. NCBI lineage: Eukaryota > Metazoa > Mollusca > Gastropoda > Provannidae > Alviniconcha > Alviniconcha marisindica. Next base: position 141,191 of record JABMCL010000046.1, on the reverse strand, counting down.
GTTTGTGATACCAGCATGTGAGACAAAAATCTGCACTAAAAATAGCAACATTTCGCATCTGTGATTGGTTGAGATCGGCGACCGTGTAGGGCGTGTGGATGGGTCCATCAGCTAGTCTTTGTGACTTTTGCAGGCTGTGCAGCTCACCCAGGCTGAAGTTATTCTTCTATTGTTTTTTATAACCAGCATGCTCTATCCAGTGCTTTATATGATCACTCAACATGCTGTATGTCCCACAAATGTTACAACTGATCACTTGCGACCATGTTTTGCTTGACTTTGAAATAAGTGGATAAATAAAAATCAATGTTTATAAACATGCCAAAATAAGTAATGGCAAATTAAACTATTTTAATTTGCCATTATTTATTTTGGCGTTTCCACAATTTTGACCCAACAAAAAAGAAAGTACAACCATGCTTGCATGGCTAGTTTGGTTGAATTTACTGCTATTCTCTTTTAAATTCAATTCATACCTTTCATATGTGATGCAGTTCTGCTGTTGAACTTTACTTACAAATGACAGTGTGGCTGCCAAAAAAATGGTCAGTTAAAAAATAAAAAGCACGCACGCACGCGCGTGCACACACACACACACATCACGCAAACACATAGTCTGTCACAATCCCAGTAAACATGCCAATTCACATCAGATCCTGATCAGCTTGGAATCATTGGCCAGAAGTGGCCCGATGATTATTGCACACCAGCTTGCTTCCAGACAGGATCCATTTGGCCAAAACCTGACAGTCAGCCAGAACCAGGCTGGTTTTGCACAACATGATTCAGACCATCTGTGGAAGAATGCAACCAAATCTGCAAGTGGGAAACTGGCAGTGGGCCAGTTTGTGTTCTGCCAGAACCAGGCCCAATTATTCCTAATGTTGATGATGATGTTCATGTTTATAGCACATGATTCCATTAACTTGAATGCTCAGTGTGCTGAAGGAGTTTTTTGGGGAGAGAGGACATAACAGAGGGAAAGACATAAGAATTAAAATAAAGAAAAAGACACAAGTTGCACACCCACCTGCTTCTGGATCAGATACATTCAACCAAAACCTGAACAGGCTATCCAGATCAGATCTGGGCCAGTTTTGCACAGTATGATCTGGACCTTCTTTGGAAGAAAGAAACCAAACTGGACGCAAAAAGTCAGATCCAGCGTATATGATCTGGCCTGATTCTGGCTGCATGCTGGCCATAACTGGCCGCAACCAAAATGCTTCCAAATTGGATCCGGCATGTTTACTGGGATGTTGGACACACACCAACATCAAAATGAAGCACAAGACACAGATGTTGGAGGACTTCTAAGTATCACCAGTTAGATCTTTCAAATGTGTGGGTACCATCATACTTTTGTTTTGTCAGACCTTGCACCAGAAGTGAGAACATCAGTCAATCAGTGGTGCTTTAAGTCTTGTAACAGGCTAAGCATTTCTGTTTTAAGTGTTGAAAGCCCTCATTAAAAAAAGTACTGCACTAGCTGCAATTATTTTGATAACCATGGGTTACTCATAATTACTTCACTGATGTTCTCACATCATATAAACTGCTAACCTGTTGTCCTGCTGTAAGGCTGTATTAATGGCACCAAGATCATCACGAGTCAAACGCTGAGTAGCACTCATCTTCCAGAAGAGTTCGGAGTGTTCCCAAAGCAGTTCATGAAAAGCGTGCCGAGCCTGAACTTTAAGTTGTTGCTGGTGTTCTTCATAGACTGCAGCACGCTCATTCTCCTCCAGACCTGTATAGCACTCCTTGCCCACAAGGAACACATAGGTCTCACTCAGAGGCCTTCCCACGCTCACCTGCACATTCTCCTCCAACAGTTTCTTGAACTGACACTGAAGCCTGCAACAAAATTATATATAAATAGACATATGAACATGGGAAATAAACCAGGCCTTCAAGCAACTGAACTGACCTTTCATATCTACGTGGCATGCCCCCTCATGCAGCCCAATAGCCCTACATTGTGTGAGCATTGGGGTCAAACAAAGAAAGTGAGATGGAGAAATGTCTTCATCACAACCATGACCTTAATCCTGACCTTTTCACATGTTGGCTGACTATAATTTGTATGAATAGGAATATAATGCAATATCAGTCAAAAAAAGGTAAAGCAGTACAGAAGACACATCTGCCTGTTTTCAGCGGTAATGTATTATAATAACAAATCATGTGTGCATGTATGGGTGGATGCCTGCAAAAATGTGAAAGAACATTTTTTTAAGGCGATTGACTTGAATGGTTGAAACAGTTCCAGGTCACTCTGTTATTTTGACCCAGATCTCTGGAACTATACAGTGTTACTAAATGACAATAACCCAAAATAATTGAGAAATGTCAGTCAGATCAACATAGTATCAAAAGCAGTTGAAATAAAAACTAATGTTCATACTGCATAATTATATATATGAGCCTGTGACAAAAGGTGCTCCCGCTTAACCCGGGTCTGTTTGTATACTCCTATTTATTTTCATCTTACTACAGTTACACGAAACTGTGGTTGCTTTTATTCAGTATGCATTGATGAGTAGTTAAAGTAAAAATTGGCAGGGTCACCAAGAAGAGGATTAAAAACAAAAATACTTGACGAAAAGCGACTTCCGGAAAGTGGGACAAAGTGGGTTGTTCAACTTCAGCTAAAAACAGCAACTAACCAGCTGAACTGTTCTTCACAACTTGTACACCATTTGACTACTGAATAAACCAACTTTAATATCCAGTCGAATTGCAAGCCATGCGTGACGTTTCATACCCAAAAAAACGAAACTGAAAATACACTGGCCGTTCGTAATGGACTGTGTCCAAAATTCCAATCAGTTTAAAGATCGTCTGCTACCATCCGCCACTGCATTCACTGCGGACCTTCACTTCTTGTATTTGCATATCAATCGCGCACCGAAAGCAATCAATGTTTTTACTGCGGGCATTTTTTTATTATTTTTTTTTTACCCAGAAGTAAAAAATCTAAACCTTTGTCCGTTTGTTACGAACGTCCTTTTGCAAATTTTATCGACATCGCAAACATTTAATTACTACTGGACTGTAACAATCCTAAAATGCCCTTACATACCAAAGGTCTTTATACAAGAGCAGTGAAAATGTTTATAATAAATTTAATTGTAAGAAAATCCCCCTCCCCCCCCACATGGCCGCTTGTCGCTGACAATGGTCTCGTCGAAGGGGTGGCGGTGAGTATTCTGAATGTGTCCGGTTATTTTGTTTTGTTACAAACGTCCTAAATGTTACGAACATCCCACATAATTGTCGAATTTCTGTCCTCATCATATATTTTCCCAAACAAATGCTTTCTTAGCCACTAGTAAGTGATATAAATGGCATTGGTAGTGTGCTTTGTTTACTTAATCGTATTATGGTGGGAAGGGGGCAATTTCAGATTGTGGACACAGTCTGTGACTGTGTCTGTGTTACGTAGGTCCAGATGGTCGCTGTGTCTTTGGTTACATTAGTCTGCAGTCCGTCTATGTCTGTAATTATTGCTGATTTAGCTAAGCGGTCGATTTAAAAGTTGAAATGGCTCACAGCTTATATTTCGAGTGGTTGTTTACAAACTTTTACATCCGAATGGAGGCTTGTGCATATTAAACAAGTACTTTGTAGCAGGTGAACGTAACATGGACACAGTCCCCCTTTCCTTTGTTTTGCGGTCTTATTTTTGTTTCCGTTTCGCATTAAATGTAATAGTTGACTTGCCACTTTAAAAATAATAAATAGTTATTAACTGTGCATGAAGGCTGACTTTGGGGGCTGGGGGGGGGGGGGGGGGGGGAGGGGGATTTTCTTACAATTAAATTTATTATAAACATTTTCACTGCTCTTGTATAAAGACCTTTGGTATGTAAGGGCATTTTAGGATTGTTACAGTCCAAAGTACATGTAGCATCTTTCTGTTTCCCTTTTTTACATACTGAATTTTTTTAATACCGGTATCTGACTTAAAGATGCCATACTTTGTGACCTGACTGCATTTTTAATGTGTTGTTTTTCTTTTAGTTTCAGTAAGCATACATTAGATGATGTCTGTCTGTCCTTGGTATTAAATTCTGTTACTTTCGATAACTGTTGCAGGTTCTGGAAGTATGCCAAGCAGAAAATCATGTACAGATCGTTCTTCACACACACAAAAAGGAAGCATGTTCTTCAGGCCCTCACCACCAGACATATCTTATTGGGATTTCTTGACTGCAAACAGAAAAAAAGTTTCCCTGACACTGAGTGCAAAGTACTCCACTCAGAGTCAGAGGCAGCAGTTTTTCACTGACAGTGATCGACAGAAAGATTTAGTTTGAAAGGATGGTTTGTGTGTGTGTGTTTTTGTTGTTTTTTAGTCCGGGGGGGGGGTGGGGGGGGGCTTATAAATTTTCTTGGGGGTGGGGGGGCTTATAAATTTTCCTAAAGTTTTAATGTGATCTGCATGTTCAGAGAGACACTCTTTTCACCTGTCATATCATACTGTTACTGTGCCAAGATTCACTACAGTTGTGTACTGTTTGTTCAGTCTGGGTGAAATAGTATGTTGGTTTTCACAGACTGTGTCCTCCGCCATAGTGTCACGTTCGTCCACTTAAACAAGTTGGAATGCATGAATATGCCTCCTGCCTTGCATTTTTTTGCATTTATCATTACAGTGTATGCTATGGAATAAAGTGTTCCTTGTCTGAAAACTTTACTGAAGTTGTTCTGTTTGAAATAATTATTTGTTTCTTGAACGCAAAATTTGGACACAGTGATTACATAATACTTACATTTAAAGCAGAATTTGTTTGCCCTACCTGCTCTGATTTTATTATTAGCAGCTACTTAAATGCACCAGAAGCATTAAAATTGCATACAAATGGTTTTTCTCTGTATTATTATGACATTCACTGTGTCCATTGTTACAAACAACCACACCTGAACTGACCCCCATTTTGATGCCATACAGCACACACTTGGATCAAAACCATTTTTTGATGATGGAAATAGTTGCTTGAAACATACCACTTTCTAATGGTAACACTGAAAATAGCTTATTGGGAGTCTGATTTTGAGGCAGTGTGTCCCACTTTAGATCACGACCTTTTGTCATAGGCTCATATGCATATCATATCTGGCATATATTGCACATATATATCCCTAAAAATGTCCCAGTGGATTTAAACAAATCTGAAGTACAAGTTCCTGAGCTCCAAAAAGGTCTGATTTCCATCAGTGAGCAGATTTCCATGTCTGAGAAGATATAAGCCATAGAAATATTCTTTTGAATGTTATGCAGTATGTTTCCAGTATGTTCATAAGACAACTAAAACTTGAGGAGGAAAGCTATCACATCATCCAAAAATTTGGCTACCCAAAACTATTCTTTGGGTTTGTTTTTTCCATGAACAATTAGCAACAGCTCGCACACACAATATATGCACTGAAAGCAGCAAAGCTAGACCAATGTTAACAAATCCCTCACCACAGACATTTCTGACAGAGTTCACATGCGAGTTGTTCATAATAACAATGAAGACAATTTATAACTAATCCCTTCTTCCACGTTAAATGGGAGCAGACAGCACGTTATTGTTAAATAGATTTAAACACAGACACATAAACAGAGACTCAAAACACATACTGACAATTGGGAAAAAGATGATTATGAAATGACAGGAGATTTAGATACACTATTGAAAAACATAGTTTTGAGGATGTTTTGAAAGAGGTAGCAGAATCTGTGGTGGAATGCCTCAGATAAAGTACAGTACATATGAGATTCAAACATACTCTTTCTTTCTTTGACGAGCTTGGAGTTCATGAAGATGATTTCTGAAGCAACCTTCTGCTTCAGCAGAACTGAGCAAATCAAAGGGGATCCGTTTTTCTTCATTGTTGTCCAAGAAATCTTCAGTTTGTTTCCAAGATTCCCCTGGATGGCACACCTCCACAAAGTGACTAGAAAAATCAGGGTGATTCTGCATGTTGCGTTGAATCGTCAGCCAACCTCTGAAAAACATGGATATAATATAGTAAATCATACATAACAAACAAATTCACAATAACAGAAATGCAGCAAGAAAACGGAGTTGGTTAATAATCAAGGATGAGCAACTGCAATTTCTAAACTGTACCCAAGTCAGATCTACAAACTTGACCTAAACACAAATGAAACATGGGATATCATGTAAAAGGCCAGAAACAATATACTCCTTAGTCAAGCAACAGGAAAACCAACAGCACTAGAACCTGAGCTAGCTGATCCATCACTGACAAAAGATACTATTCTGTGACACATTGTTGGGAGAGAAAAAATTAAATATTAGTACAAAGTGTGATCAGTATGTAAAGAATTTAAAACAAACAAAACAACAACAAAACAGAAAAAGAATAAAATAAATACAACACAGTCCCATGCACATCCCCTACCTGATCATTATGAACAACCAGCCTATTTCAGAAAAATGCATATTTTGGAGTCTATTTATAGACTGCTTGCCTATGATGACAAGCAGGGTGACCTACTTTACTCCAAAGGCCCACACCTGCCCACCTGCATTTGCCACACCTAATAATGAGAAAATGTTCAGAAAGGATTTGAAAAATAAAATAAACTGAAAGTGAACAGATAGGGAAGGTATAAATTAAAAAAGGGAGAAATTTCTGGCACATGGCAGTTGGCAAAGCATGCATGGTGGCACCGACTTAATTCGGGCTTTAAAGAAAGCACCTTTAGTAGCTCTGGATTCTTTACAGTGATTATTTCACTAACAAAAATCCTTTCATCAATTTCTGACAGCTCAAATTTAAAGATATCAATCACAACTAATTTAGCTTTTATATCTTCAGCTTTCTGTACAATGAAGTCTTCATTTTCAAATCTCATTTATAAGTTTTGATATAATAATGCCCAGAGCCTGAAGATCCTAATGCCTGAAACTGTAGGGTATATCTATAGAGCTTATCTATAGAGCTAACATCTTCAGCACCATTGGGGAGTGGGGACAGCTCAGTGGTTAGAGTGCCAGACTCGCGATTGAAAGGTCATGGGTTGTGGGTCCCAGCAGAATTTTCTTCTTCAGGGTCACCATTCTGTGCTGATTCTTATTTCGGTATCTGTTCTACCCCTGTGTTACTGCAGTAGCACATAAAAGATCCCAGTCATTCTGCCGAAAGTGCAGGTGGCAGGTTACAGCTAAACACACATGTATCTTACATATTTGGCTTTGCATAAAGTGACATGGTGCATGGTTGTATAGCATACACAGAACATGCCGAGATGGCAGCAGTTTCATGTGGCACAAGCCATGTCAGCACTTAAGTACACCACTTCAGTGGATATAAAATAAAAAATGCACTATAAAAAGCTAGTCACTTGCGTAGAATAACATGTGAGCACAATGAGTCTGCTTGAGTGGAGAATAGCGCTATATAAAAGCGATCCTTCATACTGATGCACAGTGACTGGTCATAGGCCTATTTATGTCACTGATGTAAAGGAAGATATTTGTGTTCCCTTGGCCATGGACAATCAAATGAACACTGGAACTGTTTCAAAGGCAATGTTGGGGGAAATTCTGAGGGCATATGGGCTTTTCCAAGTGCCTAGATACCCTCTTGAACTGAACTGAACTGATGTAAATTTGCACATATTAATTATGTAGTTCTAATCTCTTGAGGTAGTATGTATACAACCAGTATCGTGTTGAGGCAGTGAGCTGGCACAAAGGTCAAACCAGAGGAGCTTGACCAATGTCATTTTAAAAAAACACAATCCAGAGCACCAAAACATCATGAATTTATTACACCTTTGTCCTCAGCAGTGTCATTTGAACTGCAAACCATTCTGGAATGCACTATTAAAACAAAGTTGGGGGATTACATTTTTCCTGCAACACCCAGTTGATTTCATGCACATTTTGACAGCTCATCAACAGAAAATTATGCTTCCACAAACAATTCTCATCACTGTATGACCTTGAAATAACACCAGTGTCAGTGAAAGTGGTATGACTATGAGTGGGTAAATATACAATGCTATCACATAAAGCTAACCTCTGGTGATATTTATAATGTTTTAGAAATTTACAATGTTATGGTTCGTGACACATTCAGGCAGCCAGAAAGCCCAATGCATACCAAATATGCAATTCCAAAATATTAGAACAAATCTTGTAACTATTAACCTTTCAGGTACAGTGTCAATACAAGCTGCTTTTTTTTTTTACCTCTCAGCTACAGTATCAACACAAGGCAAGTAGTGCTTCAATAACCGAGGTAGTTGCTGCAAATAGTGGTGTTCCCTCAGACGAATTTGCTCATCACGTAAGTGCTTGATGTGTCGGCGAAACTCTTTGCGAGCTTGGTCTGTCCCAAACAGGTCAGTGTAATGAGTAAAGTCATGTTCTGTCTGAAGTTGGCGACGAGCACTGTTCCACACTGTGCGAGGGTCACTGATGTTGCTTCTCAGAAGATGCCGGAATGCTTCTGTTGCCACCTGAAACATTTTATGGCACACTACATGGAACAGGAAACTGAAAAAAGGAATGCTCATAGTATGTACACTATCAATAAATCCAAGGAATTTGCTCCCCAATATTCATTAGAACTAATTCTCACATACATTTAGCAGTAGGGTACCATGAACCCAAGGTTTGTCACCTTTAGCTGCAAAATACCCCCCTGAGTGACTAGATGCTGTAAGTCACTGCTCAAATCAGCATACTATGCCTACTTTGTTTGCACAAGGGCTGGTAACTTGCAATTAGTAATCAACACACCTAGTTTGGTTGCAAAACAGAAAATATATAGCATGAACAAGTTCTGAACCATCACTGTGACCTTGGCACTGAACACAGCAATCCAATCTTTTTACATGGCATTCTGGCTTAAGATTGTGTACCAACAAAGTATGTTTGGTTGCAGTGCAAAAGAATCAGTAGTTCTGAAGATGTAGCAGCCCTTATTGTGACAGTGACCTTGAAGATAGCAAAACAATCTTTTTTTAACTCATGATGGTACATCACCATGTTAAATTTAGCTACAAAAGGTTTAATAGTCCAGAAGGTACCATTTGGATAAACATTCAATAACAATTTCAACCTCTGTTGTGACCTTGACCTTGAACTAGACAGCAAAGCAGCTTTCCACAAGGCTTATGATGATGTGCCATCGAAGTTTGGAAGCAAAAAAAGGACCAAAAGTTCACAAGATATGACTGAAACAGTCATAATAATAATAAATAATTCTCATAAAGCGCTATTCTTTAACCAGCATTGTTTAACTGCATTGTACAAACAACTCATGACAAAAAAAAACATTAACATACGTTTCACCAACCAAACCAAACTGTATATATATTGACAGCACAACACAACACACAGACAGACAGACAGACAGACACACACACACACATGCATGCACCAGACAGTCCTCGCTCACTCACTCAAATACAACAATTAGTAAATGATTGATACTCTCAACAACAACAACAACAAACTGAGTCTGTCTCCTCACCCCCACCCCCCTTGCCTGGCTCTCTCATGCTCCTCACCTTCTCCCTATCCATATGCATCCATCTACATTCAACAAGCTATACACAGACATACTATCTTTTTTTCAGACAAATTACTCAATTCTACTGGATGGCTTGGGCAAACAGGAAGGTTCTCAGGTGAGATTTGAACTTGGACAATGTTGGTACATTTCTGAGAATGACCAGCAGTGAATTTCAAACAGATGGTGCCTTGAAACTGAAAGAACATTGTCCAAATGATTTGAGATTTTGTTTTGGAATCTCAGCTTTTCATTAGAATATCGGAAAGAGCAAGACATTTCATAAGTGCAGAGAGATGAAGAAAGATAAAGAGGTATAGACCCTCCAAAATGGTGGCAAGCAAGAGTCGTGATCTTGTACTAGCAGCGGAATTTTACAGGTAGCCAGTGAAGGTTTTTGAGAAGTAGTGTTATGTGATCTGATCTTCTTTTTTTCATCATGAGCCATGCTGCATTATTCTGCACCAGCTGTAACTGCGATCTGGTCTACTGGTAAGCCTGTGAAAACTGAGTTACAATAATCAAGGCAGGATATGGCCATTGCCACAACAAGTCTTGTAGCAGCGCTTTGGGACAGATACGGTCAGATTGACACCTCAGAGCTCTAGGAAGGATGCATGGCAAATGCTGCTGATGTGCTGCTGCATGGACAACATTCTATCAAGATGGACTCCAAGGTATTTAACCAACATTCTGAAAGGAACACTACCAACGTTCTGAAAGGAACACTGTTCCCGCTAATGTTAGCGCATTCACTGTCGACCGACTCAAGACGAGATGCTGAGCCAACTGGCATAACCTCAGTCTCATCTGTGTTCAACTTAAGCTTGTTGCTATTCATTCAGAGCAGAACATCATCAATACATGTCTGAACACAGGACTAAACAGAAGCAAGCTGATCAGGTGGTGCACTTTTGGATAGCTCAGTGTCATCTGTATACTTGTAATAGTCACAATTGTGGACAGAAATCACATCTGACAGAGGCTAAGAGTACAAAGTAAACAAGACTGGTCCCAACATGGAACCCTGGGGCATACCATACACAAGAGGGCAGGAGGTGGACACAACAATGACTGACTGAAAATGGCCACTAAGGTAGGAGACAAACCAGTCAAGGACAACCTATAACACCATAGGTTGTCTCAAGCCATTTCTCAAGCCAGGGATAACACCATAGGCAAGCCATTTCAGCAATACTGAAGTGAATGGTCCAAAGTGTCAAAAGCAGCACTCAGATCAAGCAGAGCCACCAGGGAAACTAGTCTCTCATCTGCGCTACCAAGCAGACCATCAAGGACACTCAGTACGGCAGTCTCTGTATTATGGTTTTGCTTGTAAGCGGACTGAAAAATTTCAAGACTGTTGCCAGACAGATGGTTTTTCAACTGAATCAGGACCACTTTCTCAAGACTCTTTTAGATAAAAGACAGATTTGACATGGGTCTAAAGCTCTTCACATCATTTGAGTCGAGTCCAGGCTTCTTCAGCCTGCTTAAACTTAAACTACACCTGTAGAAAGAGAGACATTAATAATAACTGTGATCAATGAAACAAGGTCATCAAGGCACTGTTTGGTGATCAATCAATCAATCAATATTTAATATCTGTTCACATCAAGCTGATATTAGACCCCCCAAAATAAAGAAATTATGTTTTACTAATTTACCCACAGGACTATGAACATTCAATTGAACAATATGACTGATAACATCAGTATTATACAAAATATATCTTACATTGTTGCAAGCATTTAAGTCATATCCATTTTTCTAAAATACTTCTGTGGACATTCTTGTAGTATGTGTTTAAGAGAAAAGATATTTTTACAAATGCATGTCACATTCTGTGAATATTTAGTGTTCCATGAATTTAGACGTAACTTGTATATTACTCTTGCTAAATATGTTGAGAAGAAGATATCGCAAATTTGCTTTTTTCAATTTGTTTATAAACAGTCTTCTCAAGTACTGAAGTAATCTCATGAGACAAGAGTAGTAGGTAGTATGGTATATCAGACATGTTTTTCATTGCACCTTGTTTAGCTAATTTATCTGATATTTCATTCCAATAAAGACCACAATGAGATGGTACCCAACAAAATTCAATCCCAATACCCCTATACATGATACAATGTATAAATACTTTACTTCATAAAATATATCCCCACTCATTTTACAGTCCCAGTCTTTCAATGCATATAGAACTGATTTTGAGTCAACACAGATAAAAAAATTATACACTGTTAACTGAATATTGCATTTGTAGTTTAATGCCATTAATATTACATATAACTCAGATGTGAATATGGAAAAAAACTTCCCTACATAAAAAGACTTGTGCACTTTTAAGTCAGGAATAACGAATCCTGCTCCACTGTCTAGTGAGTCCAGAATGGAACCATCAGTAAAAATCTTAATATGATTTTGATAGTTATTATTTAGATGTTCTCTTACTTTTATAGCTAAAATGTTTGTTGATTCACTTTTTTTCAAATCAGTATAATCAGTATCAAATTTGGCATTTAAGTGTTCCCACTGTGGCATCTGAGGTGATGTTGGGAGAACTGGAACTGATTTAATATCTGTGTTACCTTCGTTAATTATATAGTTTCTGATTGGCTGAACAGATGATACATTTTGAGCTCTTTTGGGATAGTCTTTACTTGAATCTATAAAAAATTGTTCTGTTACCGAATTAATGACTGCAAGAGCTCTGATGACATACTCTGAAACTGCCAATTTATGCTGATCTGAGAGAGATTTCATTCCTGCTTCTGCGTAAGATTTGCTTGTATTTATATGCATCGGAACACCAATGGCTAATTTAATTGCTTTACATCAATGCTTTGCAGTTTCTTTAGGAGTGTGGTGCGGAAAAATATACCTCCTGACCATAAATCAATTTTGATCTGACTAAAGATATAGATAAACGTAATAGCGTTTTTGTGTCCCGACACCAAGACTTTGTACTATTTTCAGAAAATTCAGTTGCTTTCCGGCTTTATTGATTAAATTTTCAGCTTAGCTTAGTAGTTATATACACAACATAGTACAGCAAACTTCACAGTTGCAGCAAACCTCACAGTTCTATGATGCAGGCATGGGAATTGATTGTATGGAAAAACTCTGAAATCCAGGGGGGTCTGTGGGCATGTCCCCCCCCCCCCACCCACCCCCCGTCCATCCAGAAAAAAATCACCCCCAAAGATCAAAACCTATGCAATCTGAGGCTATCCTGAGGTCAATTTTATGGAAATGAAATAAAGTCAACTTTTTTGTCCTCAGCACCACTGACTGGAACCACCTCAGTGACAACCAGGTGAAGGCCCCCACACTTCAGGGCTTCAAATGACTGATCACCACCCCATGCAGCATCTAACTCAAGTGCACACTCCCCTCTTGTCACATCTAAACCGAAGGTTAGGTCCTGTGACGTATGAAATCAAGATCAAGAACTGCAACATCACGAAACCGCACACCGATGCGTTCCAAGCTTCTTTTATCTCCTCACAAACTTTCACTTCCAGCTTAACTGGTCTTGTTCTTTTGTAAAGTGACCATCATACTGATTAGTATGTTACTGTTTGGGGTTGCATAGCAGTTTATTATTATTATTATTTTTTTTTTTTTTTTTGAAAACCACACATACAAACAGAGTTTTGAGTGTCCCACCGGCTTTTCATGTCTCTGACCAACTAGACCAATACAGCTACTGTTTACTGATATCCACTGCCATTTATTGACACAGCTGCAGTCATCCAACTTTTTGCCACAGTTTACAACTCAAGCAGCTGAAATGGTGAATCCTTCACTTGCAAATCTTTTGGAACATTTGCTTTTTCTCAGCTGAAATATGGCGCAGAAGGGTGTAGGAATGACTGTGTTCAAGCCTAATGCCTGCCCGCAAGAGTAACAGCAGCGACTGTGTTCATAATTAAGTGACTGCAACGGGTGATAGCAGCATGTGAATGCGCTTAATATGTTTCCCCGAGTATTTGGTGCGAACTAAAATTGGTGCTTCCTGTTTTGTTTTGTTTTTGTTTATTTTTTTACCCCCAATTTCTTTTTCCCCGCGGACTTTTTCCCCCCCGCGGAAAGTCAGTTTTACTGCCACGAAAAGTTGTATTTTCACGGACAATTCCCATGCCTGATGATGATGAAATTTTGAAAGGCTACTTCTCACAGTATTCTTTCTTGAATGTTTCAAAACATTTCCTTTTGGCCAGAGGAAATGTGGCAGGTACACATGCAATCAGTAGATTCAGGAATGCTTTTCAGCTTACACAAAACCTTGTTGCAATGGTGCCACATTCTTGTGCCCTAATTAGCTTCTAGCTTTGAAAATAAGATGTTCTCTTTGGAAACATCAAAGAAACTTCTTCCACTTTGTGCATTTTGCACATATGCCAAGACCCTCCAAGAACAAATCTGCATATTTGTGTCTTTAGTACTTGCACAAAGCATCCAAGACTGACTTCGGCAAGTTCTAGTACAAAGATTTCTGTCAGCCTTTTAGTAAAAATCATAAATACTCTTCTTTTTTTTTGAAAACATGAAATTGTATCAATGACAAATCCAGAAAATATGCAATCCATATTTCCTGAATGCTTTATTGACTTTCATGATTTTCCAGAACAAATACGGAAGAGCTGTGACGGCAGTCATGTATGTGTAACACCATAGTCAAGTTTGGTTACAAAAGGTTCAGTGGTTCAAAAGATATAATCCCGACAAACAATTTATTGAAATTTTAAACGTTTGCTCTGACCTTGACCGTGAACACAGCAATCCAACATTTTCACTAGACATTTTGGCTTATGATGATCAAACATAATTTGGTTAAAAAAAGACTCATATGTCAGCCTTGTGAGGAGGTGAGTGTGAGTGTGCAGGTGTCTCTGTGTAATCATATAGTAGGTGGCTGTGTGTGAAATGCTTTAGTGTTGATGTATGTATTTACAGTATTATTTTGTGCTTTTCTGATTGCCATGTCTTTTCACTTTGACCGCGTGCTTTTCTGATTGTCATGTTGATATTAATATATGCATTATTTTATAGTACTTGTGATTATTTCAATGTGTATGAAATGCTTTATATCGATGTACGCATTTACGGTACTTTGCTTCTTCTTCCCTTTTTGTTTTTTGTTTTTTTGGTTTCATCCTGGCTTTTTTGTCATTTTGATATTGATGTATGCATTTATAATACTTGTACTTTTTTGATTGTCAAGCGGATTTTGATGTTGATAATGTACAGCGGTGCGAGCTTGTAAATTTTTACGGGGTATAGCACTATATATATATTATATATATGTGTGCGTGCGTGTGCAATCGTGTATTTTTTCATTTTTTTTCTTGTGTGTGTGTGTGTGTGTGAAATTTATATATATATTGCCTGGATTTAATGTTGCTTCATAAATGCTGTCTATGTATTATATGTTGCGGTCAATTTTAGTGTTTTGATTTTAGTGTTTTGATGTTTACTTAAGGAATTATTGTTTTATTATGATATTTATTGAATGTTTTCAGTTATTGGTGAGCCAGAAGAATAATGTGTGTATGTGTGTGTGTGTGTGTGTATGTGTGTGCGTGCGTGCGTGCATGTGTGAGGAATTATATACTGCCTGGATTTAATATGTTGCTTCATAAATGCTGCCTATAATTTATATGTTGTGGTCGATTGAGTGTTTTGATTTTAGTGTTTCGTTGTTTAAGGAATTTTGTTTTATTGTAATTTATTGAAAATTTTAAGTTACTGGTGAGCCAGAAGAATAATGTGTGTGTGTGTGAGTGTGTGTGTGTGTGTGTGTGTGTGTGTGTGTGTGTGTGTGTGTGTGTGTGTGTGTGTGTGTGTGTGGTGTGTGTGTGTGTGGGTGTGGTGGTGGTGCATGCGTGTGTGTGTGTGTGTGTGTGTGTGTGTGTACATTGTTATTTTTAAGTATTTTCCTTGTATTTGAGCAGTTTTTAGCTCTGTGTTTCATTGAGTTGTTAATGTTTTATTGTTAACTGTATTGAATGTTTTTATGTAAATGATGAGCCAGAAAGCAAATTTCTCTACACAGAGACAATAAAGTTGTATTGTATAGTATTGTATTGTATAAGAGTTATTATTATTATTATTATTATATGTTCAGTAGGAAGGAACAAACTTGGGTTTTTATGCCCAGTCAACCAGGATGGAGATACAATACAAACACACATCTTTTGATTATATAAGCCCTCATGGTCACCTTGACCTTGAAGATAGCAACACAATCTTTTTGCATGACACTCCAGTTTATGATGATATATCACTATACCAAGTTTTGTTACAAAGGTTCAGCAGTTCAGAAGATATCAAGACAGACCTTTATTGAAATGTTTAACTTTCACTCCAAACATTATGACCTTGACCTTGAATACAGCAGTCCACTATTTTTAGTGGACACATTAGCTAAGTTTGATTGCAAAAGAATCATTAGCTCAGAAGAGACAGTAGAAACCATCACATTCTGATTATATAAGACCTCATTGTCACCTCGACCTTGAAGATAGCAACCCATTTTTTCTTTTCTTCTTCTGCATAACCTTGTCCACAATGATGCACAACCACAAAAAAATTGGTTACGAAAGGTTTAGTGGTTTGGAAAAATAATATCTTCTGGACAAAGCCAGTCACATAGGCAGGAATTTGCAGAGAAAATCAGCTAGAATGCACCAAAAGCAAAACCTCCACCATAACCATACCAAAAAGAAGCATGAGATCAAAATAAATACAAAAAGGTAACAAGTGTAAAACCTGAACATCTCAAATAAAATATCTGGCAATATTTACATATAACCTTGTTAATCCTTTTATCAGTTTTTGCATGCCTGCAAGCATGTGTGCATGTAAATGTAAA
Source organism: Alviniconcha marisindica (assembly GCA_018857735.1). Taxonomy (NCBI): domain Eukaryota; kingdom Metazoa; phylum Mollusca; class Gastropoda; family Provannidae; genus Alviniconcha; species Alviniconcha marisindica. The sequence continues at coordinate 124,765 of JABMCL010000046.1, read as the reverse complement.
TTTCAAGTGTAAACTATATTGACATATCCAACTTCATTCCATATCATTATGCATAGTTTATGATGGGGCTAAGTGTGGACATTGCCAGATGGTCCATATGATGGAACATTTTAAATTAATTCCCCCTGAAATACAGTGGATACCATACCATCTGAAAAGGACAGGGGAGGGTATCCATACCCTCTAAAGAGGCTTCGTATTATCCTTCAGGCTAAGTCAAGTTGGGGAGTCCTCATGTTTCAGTCCTCAAATCATTCATTCATTCAGAGTTGTTGCAGAAATAATACAAAAGGCATACAAACTGCGCCATACAAACTGATGTACTGCACCTTACCTGACAAACTTCACGCTGCTGACGTGCTGCATCCACATACGGAAGAATCTTGAAGCGTGACTTGCTGCGATCAATCAGGTGAGCCAACAACATAAATGCAGCCTCAATGTTCACATTTTCATGAGCAGAGGTTTCAACTAAAGGAACAGTGCCTTTAAATTCACGCCGAGCAAGCAAACGTTCAACATCTCTCAGTATCTGATCATCAGCTTCATCTTGTTTTGTGGAAACCAGCACCACCGGCTTTTTCGTCTTCATAGCTGCTGACAGCAATGAAGACACAAACTCAAGCTGCTTTTCACATGATCGTTGAGGGACCTGCAACAAAATGTTTGCAACCCTTTTGTAAAACTAGTGAAATGATGCTGAAAACAGGACGATATGATTTGTTGTGCATGTCCAGCTTTCATGGATGAAACATTTTTTTTGTCTCGCAGAATACCACCCGTGTTACCACAGTAGCACATAAAAGACCCCGGTCATTCTGCCAAAAGTGCAGGTAGCAGGTTACAGCTAAATATGCATGCACCTTACATATGTGGCTTTGCATAAAGTGACGTGGTGCATGGTTGCATGGTGTACACAGAATGCACTGAGATGGCAGCAATTTTATGTGGCACCAGCCAATGCCAGCACTTCAGTGGATATTCAAAAACACAGTATTAAAAAAAAAAGAGCTAGTCACTCATGTACAATCACATGCGAGTGCACTGAGTCAGCTCAAGAGCAGAGAATAGCGCTATATATAAAAGCGATCAGCAACAACAGAAACTGAAATGCTTTGATACCAGGTTCAGGAATTCTATGCGCCTGGTTCACTTATAGCTCTGGGGTAACCTAAGTTTTGTTGTCTTCTGTAGACGGCAAAGAATTGTGAACAGACATTTTGTTTGAAAGCATAATCATGGCTTCATTTTTGTTGTCTAGCTGAAGTTTGGTTGTGGCCATTCAAGACTTGACAGCCACAGTGCTGTTCTGAAGAGTTTCTATCAACTGGTCAATTGCGTCTGGTGTACTAATCTTGTAGAGTACACACATGCACATTTGCAAACACACTGGGCATGCTGCTGGTATGTCACAGCTGACAACGCACATGCACCCTACATATGTAGCTTTGAGTAAAGAAAAGTGATACTGTCCACTGGTCATATGGTGCACACAGAACATGTGCTGAGATTGCAGCAGTTTCACGTGGCACCAGCCATTCAACAACCAAACAGCACTGTAACTATACTACTTTGACAGATCATTTTTTAAAAGAGCTGTGTAAAGCTACAGTCACTCATTCACAGTCACATACAACCAGAGCGCAATGGGTCTGCGCAGAAGCGCAGAACAGCACTATATTATATAGCACTATATAGTTGCCATTGTGAAGTGCCTAGGGCTAATCCTGAGACAAGGCACTAGACAATTGTTCATACAAAACATTTGGTTTCATAGACACACACAGCCATCAGGAAATGTAAAATGTTAGTTGACACTAACAGTCTTAGCAATCCTTAGATGCTGAAGACATTTAATTATAATAATAGCAGTCATTATTATAGTGTCATATCTCACTGACACTGACACTGACAAGGGTGAGCACACCATGCTTTACAATCAACAAAATGTATATATTTAAAACCTAAAAAATAACATATAATCATAAAATATATTGCGTAGCTACTTGTCTACTAACTGCTTAAAAATTTGTTTAATTAACTTGGGTGGTGGTGGTTTTTTCTTGTTTGTTGTTTTGTTTGTTTGTTTGTTTGTTTTTGTGCAGCTGTGGCACCCAGTACATTGTCTGGAGCAGGAGAAGGACCAATGTGTTCTGAGGTCAAGTCAATATACTTTAATCATCCCTCACAGGGCAATTTAGCTAACATTGTAACGACTAAGGTTCATTAAAAAAAAAAAAAAAAAAAAAAGAACATCAGAGCAACGTCAAAAGCATTTAAGCTGATAATAATAAACAGACATACTGGATTGATTTTTTTAAAGTCAAAAAGAAAACCCATAACACAAATTAAAATTATCACAGCAGAAAACATATCCCTCTAGCCAACCTCCCCGGACACCCACACCCATACTCCTCACCCAACCTACATACACACACCACTATCATCAACCAGACACACTCACACACCACTCAATCCCAACCACACAGCTACCCTGGTAAAACCATACAGAATGGTTAAGACAGTTTAGATGGCTGATTATGCCCAAATAATAATAATGGAAATATGTAAAGCACCTACCCCAGGGCTCAAAGCATGAACAAATGTAACACACATAATCATAGTGTACACTGAGATGGAAAATGTTACTAGCAATTTAACAAAAGCTAACACATAATGTATACATCAACATGGGTTCAAGCATGACAATGTGCAAAATGCACACACACACACACACACACACACACACACACACACACACACACACACACACATTGTACAGACTCACAGGGGTGAAGGACAATGTTGCTCAAGGTTCTGCGTTGGGCCATGACATTACGCACCACAACACACTGTACCACTTATTTGCAGATGACACACAGCTGCACAAATCTTCCAGCCCTGAGCACTTTGCTAAACTGCTGCTCGACTTCCAGTCTTGTGCAGAATCTGTGAGAGACTGGATGGCTTGCAATAGGCTGAGAATGAATGATGACAAGACGGAGATCATGCCTGTTGGAACTAAAGCAAAGCTTAAATCTGTCCCACAAACCTCTTCTCTGACTCTGTCTGGTTCCACTATACCATTCTCCAACAAATTTAGAAACCTAGGGGTCTATCTTGACAGCAATCTTTCCATGGATCAACATGTCAACCTTCTCTGCAGATCTATCCTTCTAGAATTACACAGAATAGGACATCTTAGGCACCACCTAACTGTTGATGCGACGAAGAAGCTAGTTTCATCTTTCGTTCTGTCAAGGTTGGACTACTGCAACTCTTTGCTGGCAGGTCTCCCGGAAAACAGGCTGGATCGTTTGCAGAGAGTACAAAACAATGCAGCTCGTCTTGTCCTTGGCAGATGAGGGCAAGACCATGCAAAGCCTTTGCTCAGATCTCTGCATTGGTTGCCAGTCCGAGCTCGGACTGAGTACAAGATTTCCACCCTGTGCTATCATAGCAGAGATTCATCTGCTCCTGCTTACTTATCTGATCTTCTCTCTATCGACCTTCCCGCTCTCTGTGTTCTGCAGACACTGGTCTCATGAGTGTTCGGAGTGTTCCACGAATCAAACTCAATGAGTATGGAAAGCATGCTTTCTCATACATAGGACCTGTGATCTGGAACTCCCTCCCCAACCTCTGCATGATGCCCCAAATCCAATCTGAAAATGTTCCTCTTCAAAAAGCATCTGGACTGATGACTTTCATAGTCAGACCCACAAGGGTGTTGAGCAAAGCTTCTGTACTGATGACTTTCATAGTCAGACCCACAAGGGTGTTGAGCAAAGCTGTCAGTTTCCTGTATATCTGTATATATATCCTGTGTAGCACGTGCAAATGAATGATTGTCTTAACTTGCTGTTTTGTTTTTACTGTCTTACTTAGGTATCTGAAAAACTTGCAGTGTCTTGGATGTTATTAGTTAATGGGGTTGCTTTTTTTCTTTTTACCGTTTTTTGTTGATTATCTTAATAATGTTAGCTGGTTTATTACCATGTCATTTTGTTTAAGTGACATATAAATTTAAGAAATTTGATTTTCAAAAAATTCTTGTTTTTTGCTTTTTTGTTGGTTTGTTTTTTAATTTTTGTCTTATTGTTGAACTGCTAGTGTATTTTAATTTAATCAAAATTAATTAAGATAGTCCGTGTATGCTCTAAATTATTACAGTAATACAATTTTTATTATTTAAAACAACATTTTAAAATCAGTTGGTCATAATCTTTGTCATGTCAGATGCAACTGCATTAACTAGACACTGTTTGTTTTTTTGGTTTGTTTTCATTTCATTTTTAATGTATGTATTTCTTAGCTATGTACTGAGCCTGATATGTGAAGCTGTACTGTGCTTGGAGCTCGTTTTTGCAGAACTGGGACAGGCGCATTATAAATAAAAATTATTTTTATTATTATTAAATAGTCTGAGAAGAGAAACGTCTCGAGTTTGTTTATGAAGGAAAACAGAGTAGCAGTGTGCCTGATGTCTTGGGGGAGATTGTTCCAGATGTGGGGGGCTGAAATATGAGAAAGTGTGAAAGCCATGGGTTTTGCAGTTGAAATTTTGGAGTTTGAGCATGTGTGTGTTTGACGAAGAGCAGGAAGGACTGTAAAGGTGTGGCAGCTCAGAAAGATAACAAGGGGCAGAACCAGTCATTGCGATGTAGCACATGCAAGCATTTTTGTATTTTATTCATTCAGAAATTGGAAGCCAGTGGTGTTGCTGTAGGAGAGGCGTGCAGTTTTGATGGCATGGTGCTCTGAGCATAAAGCCCATTCTTAACTGGGCGAATGTTTGTTCGCCGAACATACTTTGACAGTTTGACAAACTATGATTCATTTCTTAATTGAACTTTTAGTTCGCCGAACATGGTTCGGACAGTTCAACGAACTTTACTTCATTCTCAACTGGCTTGTAATGAGATGCCAGCTTCGGCCCAAACTTGTGGCAGACAGCATGATCGAAAATGTAGGCTAAAGTCAAGGCAAGTCAATATACTTTAATCATCCCTCAAAGGCTAATTCAACTAACTACTATTTCATTCTGGGTCCCCGAGACAAGGCTGCACCTCCCACAAGTCAACAAATAAACAAATTCCCTCCGAAGTGAGGGAAAAACCTAGCGACACCGTCATCCATTTTTATTTTTATTTCTTCCTCATCCCAGGAGAGCTCTGCTCTCAGCCAATCGGAGGCAACGTTCATCAAATAGGGCGAATGTTCCCAGAACATGCTGAGCAAAGCTTTTTGGACCCCGAATATAGCTTCATCACCGTTCGATGAATACTCCCAACTAGGTTCGTGAAGAAAAGTTCACCCAATTGAGATTAATAAGAACCAACTAGGTTCGCTGAATACTTCCAACTAGGTTCGCAAAATAAACATTCGTCCAATTAAGAATGGGCTTAAGGCCTGCAGCAGTACTTTCTACATTGGTTGAATAACAGAGCAATGTCAATAATGCTAGACACTGCCAAATGCCCAAATTACACTGATAGCTGTAAATTACATGAATGTTCATGGCAGTCAAACATTCTTCTCAGTTCAGATACTGAATGTATGAACTCAGCAAACATGTGCTGTGGTCATCAACTCACCTGGCTCACATCAAAGCAGCAGAGAAATCCATCAATGCTAAGACGTCCTTCTGGCATCAGTCTTTGTTCATATGAGCTGTCAGTCTCCATCCCTATTAAACCAAAGAAAGCAACAAGCATACTACAAGCAATACAAAATGCAAACCAGAACATAACGACCAGCTGACTCACATTAAATGAGCAAAGTATGTGAATACAAAATGTTAAAAAACAAAAACAAATGAAAAAAATACATGTATGTATACATTATATCAACAATGTTTGGTGACAGGAATGAAATTTGATCTACTGATCTGTGCATTGCTTGTCTGTTCATTGCTTGAGAAAGGTGTTTTAAAAAGCAGAATGGGGCATTCCTCTCTTGGACCTACAGAACATCGTACCTGATCATCTTATCTGCTTCTACACTCAATCACACAAATGAAATGATTATTTTTTCTCACCCCCAGTGTACCATTTGGCTCGACTCCATAATAAATTCAAAATATCCAGGGCTCCCATTAATGATTAACACACAAATGTGCATCATATGTACACTATAACTTAAAAGGACACACTTAACTGTCTAGAGGGATGCACTAAATAAACACTAGGTTGCATTTTTCTAAGCCCAGAATGTAAATGCTCTCCTGTCTGAGGTCCCTGGCATTTTCAGTAAGGTGTGCACACTGAGCTGCACAACTTTTGTACCATCTCTTCTGTCTCAAAACCAAAAGCCACCTCACAGGACTCAGCTACCTCACAGGACTATGTTATGACTTGCATTCTCCCAAACCTAAAGAGGCACAGGACTACACACCTTGGTGTACATCAGTGAAACACAAATACAAATACCAAGGTAACATTAACAAACAACTTTTACTTTCTTGGGGCTTAATCAGTTAATGTCCTGGGATGTCATACCACATACTAAGGACAAGTATATCAAACAATTAAGTAAGTAAACATGGTGCTTAACATCCACAGAAACCATAAGGCTTATTACAGATGGAGAATAAAAAACAAGTAAGTAAATATGGTGCTTATAACATCCACAGAAACCACAAGGCTTATTAAGGACAGGGAGAAGAGGGAAGGGGGTATGGAAGTGGGGGATTATATACTTGTTGTTACACTGTCACCACCAAAATGACTCCTGCATTAAGATGGGCAGTGATGAGAACCATTAAAATGTCTCATTGTGAGGGACAAAGTCACAAGACAGTGTCCACAAACCACAACCTTTTTGAAGAGAAAGGAGAGCCAAAGCGGAACCAAACCATGGCCCTTCTGCCTACCAGCCTTACTGCTAGGCCAGACCAGCTCACCTAACATTGTAACAAACAAGTTAGTTCATTTTGCTTAATGTCCTCAGATGCTAGAAAGCATATTAGGGACAATCTGTAGAATAATCTTGTCTTTGATATAACAAAGTAAACATGGTGCTTAAAGTCCACAGAAACTATAAGGCTTATCAGGGACGGGGAGAAGGGGGGTGGCGGGAGGGGGTGACTCCTGCAATGCTGCCGATCACCATTTTAATGTTTCATTAATTGTGAGGGACACACAAAGTCAGGAGACAGTGTCCACAGAACACAACTTTTAAAGAGAAAGGAGAGCCGAAGTGGACTGAAATCGAGGTCCCTCTGCTTACCATAACAAACACATTATGTCAGCACTTTATATACCCAACATTAAGAGATGTCTTGGTCATCTGGTTTTGAAAAGTTTAATATAAAAAATCATGCAAAGTAACTGAGGATTAAGAAGAGATCTTTGAACAGGCTATCATTATAGAGGCCACTAACAAGAAAATAATTTGTTGTGAATTTCCAGTTGTCAAGAAAAGAAGCACAAAAGGATAAATGGAGTTTCTTGAGTAAAGTTGTCATTCTTTTGTTCAAACTAGCACCATAGTAATCAAAGTAGGCAACTTAAGTTTTTGATATTAACAGTTAATTATGGAATCAGCCTCAGCTATTTGTGTTACCTTATTCTCTATTTCAAATCTGCTTAATTTTTATGTTACATAATGTTCATTACATCACACATATTACATATCACTGTCATGCCAACATTCTTCCAAACACAAATCAACATAACAAAACAGGTCAACCAAAAGCAGATAAGTATCCTCTCATTTTTCACCATTTAATTGTTGTTTAAGTGTTGTTTTGTAGCATGAAAAAGGGGACACCCCAAGTATTTGCATGCTGAATTTTGTCAAAATAAATAGCATTCTTTTTAACCTTTTATGTGTTTGGATCTTGTTTTAGAATGCTAGCAGTCATTCTCATTTCAGATTTGTTCTTCTTCTTACTATGCTACTTATATATATATATATATATATATATATATATATATATATATATATATATATATATATATCCCTTTGATACTGACACTGTGACACACTTAAAGCTTGTCTACAGAGTTGGCTTGGCTACAAGGAAAGGCATTTACTATTACTGCCATGACCCAGCATACCTGAAACAGTGAAAGTGTACAATTAAAAGTGATATTGTCCAACAGAACTGAACCCAAAACTGAGTTGCAGAAGGGGCAAAGGGCATGACATCCAAAGCAATATGCTTAACACAACTGCTGTTTAATATTAGACATGATCCGTTAAAACTGCCCCAGGACCCTCTCAAAGTTATAGCAGGGCGTCCCAAGGACCCCCTTAAAATACTCACTAGTGGGAGCCCTGACATAAATCATGAGGTGCCACAACTACACAAATAAGCTTGTCTCCTTAATATTTTGTTTTAGAGAAACACCATATGAGGCCAAAAGCCATTTTTTACAGCCTTTCTGAAGATCATTCCAGTAAAACAGGTCACTCAATCTACCTCATGGAACCAAAATGGATAATTTTGTGACATGTACCCTTTGTTTTTCGTTTTTCTTTTTTTGATACTGCTGGTACCATGACTACTTGGCAGTGGCAATCAAAAGAGATCTCTGTTTTGTTCCCCATTATACTATAGACAGGTTTTTGTTGTCCCATGTCATAAGCATGATGTATAGCGTTGCACTGAGTGCTATTTCGTTTGTCAGTTTAAAAAAAAAAAGTTTTTATGTGATCCAAACTGTTGTGCAGTTATCATACTCTTTTTGGGTGGGAGGGGGGTAATATGAGTTATTCTGAAGTGTTCCTCAAATCAGAAATTACCACTTTTTTGACTCAATATGTACATGTTTAAAACTAGAGCAGCATAACTCATAAAGAAAGGAAAACAAGATTTGTGAAACACAGGAAACGTGAAGGGAACAGGCATAATATGAGATTCTGACCATAAATTAAAAAGATAAGGAAAAAAATCAGAAAAGAACAAGTTTGCTTTTAGAGTTGTGTTCACATGCCATGACAGGCGCTGTTCTCTATGCTGTTTTTAATCGATATACTTCAGTTAATGCTTTAATTTGATTAACTGTTGAGCTAGAGTTTTTCATCATGATGTGGCTGTCATTTTGGTACCATTTTTGTTTGACATTTCCACTGGAAGTGTGAACTGTGGAACTTGTGCTTTTTCTGCAGGCCTCTGCTCTACAGTCTGTGTTGTATACACAGGAGTTCAGTCCACTTGTGGGTCACAACTGCCAAGCGGCTGATTCACAGTTCAATGTCAGTGGATTGTAGGCTACCTCCACCCCCACTCACAAGCACCACAGTTGACAAGATCTCCTGAATATTGGTGCTGCCTCCTCTTCCTCTAGTGATCCTCCTCACTTGCACCTGGCCATTGCTTGCAATCTACCATGGAAACAATGGAGACAGAGGAAAGGTGGCAGGAATGAGCCATGGAAAATGAAGCTGAGGGTCAGAGGCATCTCTGTCTTCCAAAAAATGTTCAAGAACTTTTCCATCAGTACCAGCCGTTGATAGAGCTTCCTCCCACCATACTTCCACATGTGACAATACAGGTACCATTTCTTCTAACCCTAACTTGATTGTGATTGACACTCTTCTGTCTAGAAATGACAAGTTCTCACAGTTTTCTCAATCTCTTTCTCTACCAGTGATCTACTTCAACACCCAGTTATGTCAATACAAAGTGTCTGAGCTGAGTGATCTAGTCACAGACCATGACATTGACATTCTGCTACTTACTGAAACGTGGCTGAAGGAGCATGGCGATGAAGCGCAGAAAGCTCAGATGACACCAGCTGGTTACACACTAAAGTCATTTCCTAGGAAAGCCAGGCATGGAGGTGGTCTTGCATTTCTCATGAAAAAGTCCTTGGAGAAACACGCAGTTGCACAACTGCTATCCTTTTCAACTTCTGAAGCGTTCAAGGCACCTATTAAGTATTATGTACAACAGTATTTCACTCACTTTGGTTTGTTTGTACCACCCTTCTCACAGCAAACAGAATATGAGTACAAACAAAATGTTTTTAGACCAGTTTCCTGATTTTCTTCACTCGCTCAGTGACAGTAAAGGGAAGATTATTGTGGTAGATGACTTAAATTTTTACTTTGAGAATGAGCATGACAGCGAAGTGTGTAAATTAAGATCATTGCTGAACAACTGTTGTTTGAACCAGCTCGTGAATCAACCAACTCATTGCTGTGGTCACACCTAGGATTGGGTCCATGATGACTTCCCTATCACCAACAGTCTTGACATAATAGACATTGTGCTGTCTGACCACAGGACTGTCTTCTGTAAGCTTTCCCTGAGAACGCCTAGCTGTGCAAAGCAATAGGTGACGTCTCAAAAACTCAAACAGATCAAACCTACCAGTTTCCAGATTGATGTTTTCCAGGTAGTCTCATTGTTGGCTGAGTGTCCAGATAGTGAGTTGCTGGGGGAGTTTAATGCATCACTGAGGAATGCCCTTGACTGTCACGCTCTGCTTGTCACCTGGACTGTCGTGGCACACCCATCCACTCCATGGATTACCAAGATCAAAAACAACCAAATGCAATCTGCGTAGGGCAGAAAGACATTGGCATTCCAGCAGCCTAAATGTTCAGAGACAAATTTTCGTTGAGCGAAAAAATCTTGAAAAAAACGATTGATTCTCTCAGCTAAGCAAAAGCATTACAGTGAGAAGTTGTCAGGGTGCAACCCAAGCAAGCAGCTGTATGGACTGACCAACGAGTTGCTTGGAAATGACATTCCTGAATGTAAACTTCCTGACCATTTGTTCTTTCTTTGAGAAAAAGATTGCATCTATTAGCAGTGAACTTGATTCACAACTGGCTGATGTCACTCCCACACTCCAGTCTCTTTTTGTTGGCAGTGAACTTTGTGATGCTGAGCCAATGTTGCAAGAGTTGGTTTGCAAACTAATATGTGATTCTTCCCCCAAAAGCTGTGTTCTAGATCCAATCCCAACCACTTTATTTAAAAGTACTTAGATGACTTAGTGCCTTTGATTTGAAGAATTGTGAACAAATCAGTTGTCTGGGTCTGTTCCTTTGCAATTCAAGGAGGCAGTTGTGACCCCACTTCTGGAGAGAAAAAAAATGGCCTTGACACAAACAGTTGAAAAAACTACAGACCTGTGTAAAACCTGCAGTTTCTCTCCAAACTGCTTGAGAAGGTTGTGATGTATCAACTTCACAACCATTTGTTGACCAACAATCTCTGTGATAACTTCCAGTCTGCTTAGCATGCACATCACAGTACAGAGATAGCTTTCCTAGATGTCATGAACTGCCTTCTTGGCAGCATTAATGAAGGCCAGGTGTTCATTTTGACCTTATTTGATTTTGTTGGCTGCGTTCAATAGGCTGGATCATAGCATTCTCCTCACACAATTGCATGACACGTTTGGCATATCTGGCAAGGCTCTTGAATGGTTTCATCGTACTTGTCTGATAGAGTCCAGGCTGTAAGTGTAAATTATCTGGTCTCTTCACAAAAGCTTCAGTACGGGGTTCCACAAGGTTCAGTCTTGGGTCCAATACTCTTTACTCTGTAAATTTAACCACTGTCTGAAGTCATTTTTCAAAGTAGGTGCGGTCATCACAAATTTGCTGATAACATTCAACTTCATCAGTCTTCAACTCCATCTGACTTTCATTCACTGATTGTTGATGTTGAGCAGTGTGCTGACTCTGTTGGGAGATGGGTATCTGGTAATAGGCTAAAGCTGAACAATGACAAAACTGAAGCTCTTTTGGTTGGATCTCGCAGAAGGATGTGTGTCACAAGATAACCACTTGAGAGTTGGCAATCATGATATTTCCTTTAACCTCTTCACTGCCAGGCTTTGTGCATGCCACATGCTAGGAAAATTCCTAACAGATTATGTGCTTACACTCTTTTTCATGTAAATAATATAATCATAAACTTGCACATGATAGTTGGGCATACATTATACTACAACCATGGTTGAATTTTTTTGGTATAATTTATATATATCAACACTGTCAAAAACACATAAAATCACTTCTTTCATTGTCTGAGGGAGCATGAGTCATTCTTCATTCACCACATTATTTTGAAAAAATATCACCATCTTCTTCCTCCCCACTACTACCCTGACTTTAATCACTTGTGCAAGTGTTTGATCACCACTACTGGTATCATTTAAAACCACATTCAAAATTTCAAGTGCAATAAGAAGTAGACAATACCTTCTTTGATCAGTAGCCATGATGCAGAAATGACAACAGAGCAAAACATTTACCCCAAAAAATAAATTACAATTTTTAAAAAAATCACTCTCATGCCATCATACAGGAAGAGAATACAAGGGAGGTAAGTCTAGATGCTGTGTGTGTGTGTCTGTAAGTCATTTTCCTTCAACTACAAAACTGAAAGTACACTTACCAACAGCCTGGAAATCTTCCGGGCCTGGGCATATGGCATGCACTGTGTCGCCTGGAAATCTTCCAGGCCAAGCAGTGAAGGGGTTAAAAAGGCTATGCTAAAAATCTCAGTCTACTTTGATGCTACTCTGTCTATGGCGAAGCATACTGACCACATCAGTCATTCAACATATCTATCCACCATCTCCACTGCTCAGCACGTGTTCTTTTGTTCTGTCGGTTGGACTACTGCAAATCCTTGCTCATTGACATCAGATGTACAGGCTGCAAAAAGTTGAAAACCACGCAGTGAAGGTTGTTTTTCACAAGAGCATGCTAGACCATTGCTCAAGGCAGTTCACTGGCTGCCAGCCAAAAACAGGATTATTTTTAAAATAGCCACCTTCGTTTTTTTCGATTTCTTTGATCATATCTGTCATTGTGTCTCTTGGTATACACTCCTTCTTGCACTCTCCGTTCCAGTTCAGATGAAAAAACTCTTTCTTGTGCAAGATGGGAACTTTAGGGCTTTGGTCCCCCATCATTTTCTGTTCCCTTTGTCTGGAAGAACCTTCCAGCTCACATCCGACACTGCAGTTCTCTCTCACAGTTCAAAACTTCTCTTAAAACCGTTTTCTTTACTTCTGCCTTCTCTGAACTACTCTAACCCTTTCACGGGCATTGGCTACTGTACTTGATTTTATGCTGATTTTGCTGCAGACATCTTCACTGGCTGACTGATGATTCTGGGATGATGGGAGGTGGAGAGAGACTGGGAGAAAGAAGGGGAAGTGAGGGGTTGAGAGATTGTATGTGGGGGTGTGTGTGCATGCGTGAATGCAGGGAAGAGGGAGGGATACAGTGAGATATGTAATGCGTTATTAAATAAGGTTGTGTATTGTTATAATGTTTCATGTATAGCGCTTTGAGCCTCACACATGTATAGAGGGATTTGGCACATTAGAAATGCATTTATTATTATTAAGTTCAGCAAAGTCAAACCAGAAGTTTATAACATTAAATTAAACTGGTAATGCACACACAATTGAATGACATAAAGATAAACAGCAAGACATCTTGACGCTACTAAATGACTGATTCAACCTTGAACAGGGCCAGCTAAACAGTACCCACAGTGGCTAGCATCCCTAACACACATCTGTATCCCATCAAGCATTATTCTTACTCCATATGTTATGTGTTTTTTAACAACTGATCTCAAAATCCTTACCCAGTTGATCTTTGCAGATATACATCAGTTTTTCAGCAGACTGCACCTTGACAGCAGTGCAGCGCTTGATGTATGGCTCAGTACGCCCAGTCTTAAAAGGCTGGAAGGACACATCATCAATGAACTCTGTCTGCTCAAGTATATGGAATGTGTAGTTGTTGCCTTCATCAGTCTTTGTCACATCTCCCCAGTACAAAAAATGGTCATTATTTATGACACGGCCAGCAAAGTCACTCTGGCTCAGCACAGAAATATGTTCACTGTGATATTTGTCTGCAACCTGCACACATACAACATGTAAACAGACAAATAAGTAAGCATCACCATTTCCTACAAGCAGTAGTATTTTACATAATAATTAATATACATGCGCACAATATGCATGTGTGCTGTACATCAGAGAAGAGGGAGGCAGAGAAAATGTATGATACTGTAGCTCAACTGGGCTCAACTACTGATCCTTAATGCTCTGTCAACCATGTAGGTCATATCAGCATCAGGGTGCTCAACTGAACAAACACAAATATGCACACAGAAACAAGCTTTACTGCTATTGCTAAATACTATGTATAATCTATTCAAATAAAATTCTACCTCAGGCTCAGGTTTAATGAAAGCAACACTTTAAAATTATCATAAAACAAATCAAACCCAGTCAACTAACCATCACAGATTATACACACATGCTCTGTTGACACAAGTGTGAGTTCAACACAGAAGGGTATGTCTGACTAAATCTTAAATGTCTGGGCATAGGTTAGTGGGAATAACTTCAATCTTAAATTATTATTTTTTAATAAGTATTCTTTTGCACTAGTCAGTCAATTGCAATTAATTATATTTATTGTTGAAAAAAAATGAATCCTTGGCATTAAAATGGTCATAAACACACTAGGAGCGTATTCAACTTATGTGGTTCTCACAATGTAGTGTTTACACCAACCGTTTACATAATTGTTTTATGTGATCAACCAAGTTATAATCTTTTATATATATATATATACAACATGTAAACAGACACACACACACACACACACAATATATATATAAAATAAAATAAAAACATGTACAATTAATAAACTTAATAATAATAATAATAATGCGGATTTCTAGAGCGCCCATCTACCACACAAGGTGGCAGCACAGGGCGCTTTACAATAACACTAACCAAACACACACACAACACACACACACACACACACACACACAACACACACACACACACAGTGCCAGACAAGGGGATAGGCAGGGCTGTGAAAAAGAGTTTAGAAATAATTATTAAACAGGTGCGTCTTGAGGGCGGCTTTGAAAGACTTCAAGATGTCTGCTTCTGCTCAGCCTTAACACAAGTGTATGCCACACTCTAAAAGTGAGAGATAAGTAAATTTCAATGACCAATCCCAACAGGCAACACTTTTGGCACAGTTGAAGACTGCCAAACAAACACCTCTTGCTGAAGAAGAAAATATTAAATTTTTAGTGTGCATTGCAACAGCACATTTTTGCTTTGTTAATGTTATTAATATCACTGGGGGTTTTGAATCATTTGGAGGCTGAGAAATTCTATTTCTTTTAAAATAAAAATAAAAATATTGCCATTTGTCTTAAACTGAGCAGCAATGTGAAACAAAAAGCATTGTTTTTGTTACTTAGCCCTCTCTTGCATGCCATACTAAGCCATGTTTACCATTACTTGGATGAGTAAGCAAATCACTATACAGGACCAACTAAATGTCTGAACTTTGGCTGTATGTCAGACTATTCACAGGTGTGATTTTCAGCTGTATGTATGGCTGTGTAGGGAGTTTCAATCCTATCATATATATATAGGGAGTTTCAATCCTTTTATGCAGAGGGAGAGGAAGAACACACAAAAAGAGTTCAATGTTCATCCATACCTGGTGAATGAAGCGATTACACAAGCAAGATTTGCCCACTCCATACTGTCCCTTGTCACGCTCAGTGCCAGACAGTCCAATAACACAGATGTTGAATGTTCGACCATCTCCTTTCTTGGCCATCCTCAGATTTGCTGAATCAATGACAACAATAACATTTTAAATACACAAGTTAAAATGTAGTTACAAGCACATGCTCTTAACTCATTTCTATCCCTGAATCCATCCACACACTAATTTCTGAGCTAAGACTGGACAGCAAAATCACACAAGAATGTGTGTAGAACTTTACTAGGAGTAATGAGCACAAACACAAAATATAGTTCCCCTCCCCTAACAGTAACACCTTCATAAGTTGATCTTTTACAAGTCATTTTCCTTTGTAGTATTTTTAACGGATTTAATTTGCATCGCATAACCATTCTATTCCATCAGGATATATATATATATATATATATATATATATATATATATATATATATATTAAATTAGGTCAGGTTTTTCTGAATAAAAGGGAAAATTTGTGTCCCAGAGTAAGTAACTGGTGTTTTATGCCCAGTCAACCAGTATGGTTATATCAGGGCAACATACATTTTGTTAGCACACAATAAATGTTAAAAATATGTACATGCTAAAACTGGTACATGGTCAGATTTTTAAAAAGTGACTAAAAGACAAACAGAATCAAAAATTATCTGCAAGTTTACATTCTGTCCAAAAAACGAAAACAAATGAAACAGAATGACTGACAAGATCCAAACACAAAAAGGTTCAAACAAACATTTATTTATTATAACACAGACACACAGTATGCAAATTTTCGGGGAAATCCCCTTTATCAAGCCACAAAAAGACACTTAAACAACAGATAAACGGTCAAAAATATGAAATATGAAAAATATTTTTGACAGAATAAAAATATTGATTTCTATCAGAAAGTTAAAAATCTTTTCCAATGATATCTCTTGAAATAATACACGCAGTGACTGAGCTGTAAAATGGCTCTCTTATGTCAATAAAATCAGAACAAATAAGTAAAATGTATTCTATAGTTAATCTTCATCACATCCAATGCACATTGGTGGCTCCTCACCCTTTAGTAAAAACAAGTAATATAGGAATGACCAATGTCCAATCGAGATATCACAGATTCTTCTTTTCTGTTTGTCTGAACACATATTTTACAATTCTTTGAATGTAGAAATATCTTGTGCAGTTTATTTTCTGGGAACTTGTCCCACTCTAATTGCTATAACTCTAACAAATATTTATTTATACGAGGCTTTAAGTCTGTGAAGGGGATGAGCTCATCTGAGATGTTGCCACAGAGGGCATCCTGCAGCCGAATTTCCTCTAATGCCCACATGGCCGGGGACCCAGATAAAAACAATCTTCCCATCTCTGGTTAATTCCATTATATATATATATATATATATTATATATATATATATATATATATATATATATATATATCAAAAGTATGACCACCTGAACTTAGTACAGATTTTAGAACTATAGTTCTAAATTTTAAATACAATATAGTCAAAGCAAAACTATAGTTCTAAAATCTGTACTAAGTTTGGGTGGTCATACTTGTATATATAATAGCTTGTAATGAAAAAAGGAGAATCAGACAATATCCCCAAAAAAAAATCATTGGAACAGTAAACATGTTTGAGAGTGAGAGTCACAAGAATAGCTTGTAGTTCAGCAACACATATACAGCTGTCATCCAAAAGCTGACAAGTAAATGGTTTACTATGTCTATTACTAATAGTAATACATTTAGTGGACACAGCTACCACAGCTACTCCTTCCTGTTTTTGAACCTTCAGTGACAAAAAACTTTCTGATGAGGGATACTCTGTGATATGATAAGTTGCAAATAAAACTGTTTGTAGGTTTCAGGATTTCAAACAACAAACAAAAAAACATAGTTCAACCAAAAACAGTTAAGTCTCTTAGTTCTCCATCTCATTTTTCATACTTTTTCATCATTTACTTGTTGTTTAATTGCCCTGATATAACCGTAATGGTTGACTGGGTGTAAAACATCAAATTACTTACATACTTTAATCTCACTGTTGTTTAACTACTTTAACTGAATTAAGTGTCACTTTGAAGCTTGATAAAGTGGATTAGCCCCATATATATATATATATATATATATATATATATATATATATATATATATATATATACATACAGAGAGAGAGAGAGAGAAAGAAAAAAAAGAAGCTTGCAGGGACAAAAGTGAATCAGACAAAAAAAACCAAAAAAATCCTTAGAATGGTAAACATGTCTGAGAGCCAAAAGAATAGCTCATAGTTCTGCAGTGAATACAGAGCTGTTGTCCGGAAGCCGGTTTGTGAATACTTTTAGTGGTGACAGCTGCCACAGCAACTCCTTCTTCTGTTTTGAACCATCAGTGAAATTTATTTCAGATGAAGGATATTCTATAACTTGCCAATAAAACTGTTTGTGGTTTGTTTGTTTTTGTTGTTTTATTTACTAAGGTCAAACTGCACTGTAGGGGCTGAAAGTGTACAAGGGGTAATGTCCAAACAGGAAGCACTGTCAAGCAGTTTAAGGTTAATTTTAGATTTCTCCAGGTGAAGTAGTATATGGATGCCAAGAGGTGGAATTTTTGATGTTGAGTTTTCAAATAGTTTTATGTTTTGTGGTTCAAAAATGCAACTGTAACTTAGTGTAAGCTAGATTTTCTGGTACAGAGTTTAGTTTCAGAACATAAGTTAAAGCAAGTTTCAGACGTTGCAAGGCCAGTGATGTTTCATGTCAATGAAGAGACTTTGGGTAGTAGATGTGCGGAAAGCCCCCAACATGATGTGCAAGCTCTAATGGTGGATCAGATCCAACTGCCTTCGAACCAACTGAGCCAATCCATAGACAACATATCCATAATCCAGTTTGGAACAGACAAACTAATGGTACAGATGTAGCAGGATGATACAAACAGCTCCCCAATCACTATGCCCTGCTACTCATAAAATAACCAGAGCTTTCTGACAGGAAGATTTAAGATACTGTACATGGTCTTTAATGGTGAGCTTTGTGTCAAAAATTAGGCCAAGGAATGTGGCTTCTTTTACTACTTTGATCTAAGGCTGCTTTCTCAGACAGATGTTCAGGTCCAAGAAAAATCCATACTATTTGTGAAAATGGAGGCATACCATCTTTGAAGCAGAGAACTTAAAACCGTTCTCTCACACCCAATCCCGAACACTGTTAATAGTATAATACACAGCTGCATAGCCCTTTCCACTCTGTTCAACAACTTGTGCCGCACACACAAGCAAAATCGTCCACAAACATCCATACCCTCCAAGACACCATTAACAATGTTGTTAAGTTTGATGCTGAATAAGGCTGGAGACAGGATGCTACCTTGCAGGACCCAATAAGGCTGTCCCAGAGACAGGATGCTACCTTGCAGGACCCAGTAAGGCTGGAGACAGGATGCTACCTTGCAGGACCCCCATCTCCTGCAACCCTGAAAAAATGTTTGGACAAGAAGCTCTAAATAAACCTGGGGAGATGGCCCCCAAAACCAAGATCCCAGAGGTTTGCCAGAATGCTGTGCTTCCATGTTGTGTTATACGCATAGGCCAAAGAAAGGCCAAACAAAATGGTTAGGACATGCTGTTTTCTGACAGAAGCATTTTAAATAAATGTTTCAAAATGAATGAGGTGATCTAATGTTCAGCAGTTCTTCCTAGGCTAAAACCACACTGCTCCTCTGAAGGGAGACCTTGCAGATGATGGACTCATGTACAATGTATCAAGGGTCACCCCAGAGACAGCCAAAGCAGTGCACAACAACTGGTCTTGCATAGCTATCCTAGTGGTGCCACAACACCGGATCTCTCAATCCACAAACACTGTGGTGCACTCTTGACAACAAAACAGCAGGCAAAGTGATGCCAGCAGTCAAATTTGGAGCTGCAATCAAACAAACAACTCAACAAGTCATCTGAGATACCGTGGGATCCACCTTGATAGAATGCTGACCTACAAGTACAACAGCACTGAAGCACAAGAAAGGCCTTTCAGTCCTGAAGGCTATGCCAAGGGTATTGAAAAAAAAATGCCTCCTCTTCCTACTGTACCCAAGTGTGGTTGCTCAATGTCATTGACTAGGCCTCACAACAATGACACAGACAAATCTGCTAAAGCTGGACAGAGTGCAGACCGAGGCAACGCAAGTCATACTGGAAACAACCAAGGACACACCCACTAAGACCGTGTTTCATGCCCTACCAATGCAAACCAGACCGAAAGTGGAGCAAGTCAAAGTATACTTCAGTCAGTAGAAATCCCCACAGCCCACTCCATGAAGCTGTGAAAGATACAAATGGATGCAGATTGGGGCATGGCAAGTTTTGGACAGGTCAAACAGACTTACAGAGGACTCAATATTGCAAGTATGCCAGCTGATGGAGTTCAAGCAAGCCAATGAGTGAGAAAGGTATCCAAATCGAACCAGCATCTTTATGACCATGAATATGAGACACTCTTGCCAGAAAACTTGGATAAGCACCATTAAGAATGGCCAGCAGGCAGAATGGAGTCAAACTTCTCAGTCTTAAAAGCAAACAGCAGACTACAAGATCTCACAGTGTACACTGATGGCTCAGTCACCAAAGACCAGTCAGGATGGGGCTTAGCTGTCAAGCAAAGTGCAACCACCATCCATAAACACTGTGCAGCCCATACAAGTATATATATTATATATATATATATATATATATATATATATATATATATATATATATAATATATATATATATATATGGTCTCAACCTCCAGCTTGACAATGGAGGTAGAAGCAGTCACTCATGAATACTGGTTTGCCTCAAGAGGTGACAGTCAGACCACACATGCCATTATCACGCAGACTCAATGAACTTGCTACAGATAACAACAGAAGTGGAATGGGAAGCCCAGACTGGCACATGTGTCAATGGTCAACATCCACCTTCTAGAACTCCTGTGGATGAACTGCCCTGGACACACCAGAGTGAAGGAAATGACCAAGCAGACAGACTGGTGGGCAAAGCACCCCTAACAAGTGGCTTGCATCTTGGAAGATCTGAAGTGTTGAGGAGCTTAAGACATTACCTGCAGGCAAAAAAAGCCATGGGCATCATCCCATCAATCACCTGGAGGAGAGAGGCATGAAAAGAAAAAGTGCACAACGATCTTCCTTAAAAGGACAAGAGAGGGCCATTATCAATCAAACAAACATTGTCACTGGAATTGTTTCAAAGGCAACATTTGGGAAACTTCTGAGAGACGGAGTGAGGCACATATATATATTATATTATATATAATATCATAAATATGGACTTTTTCCAAGCACTTAGACACCATCTTAAACTTAACTGGTGTACCTTAAACATTTGTCTGTATCATAAATCGCAAGTGTCCATAGTCGACCCAGTCAACCAGACTATCTAAATCTTGTCATAACTTGGAAGTACTTTCTTCTCAACTGTGGCAAAAGTTTTTTTATTTGCATACATTTGACACAAACTGTGCAAAATGTCTTGTAGATTGCTAATGAAAATGACAATTATGTAGTAGTAGTACTAGTAGTTTCTTCCTGAAAACAATGTACATGGAAAAATTGGAATGTTACCCCATCTACAGCTGAAGCTCCCACCTTGGACACTGTGAGAGCTGTCCCTCATGTTTAACAATGTACTTATACTCTGCCTACCCCAGCCCCCTTCTTGACATTCTCTAAACTTTAATGTCTTGTTGATGAAGGGTTACTACTTAAATACTAGGAGTGAAAATATTCTCATTGGAACAGAGTGAGAGCACTCAGCCACACATGTTTGGATGAAGACCATGACTTGCTAGGCTTCATACCTGCCCCAATCATTCTCCCAAGTCAAATTCTGCGCAGACTCTTCAAAGCTTTCAAAGGTCCTTCCAATGAATACTAAATAAGCTAAGGTCCAATGAATACTAAATAAGCTACGGTCCCACATGTGACATGCATAAAAATATAATGTAAAAACATCGCACACGTACACGTTAAACTTGAAGATCCTGTAGTCCATGTCTGAGTGAGGGATTAAATTTAAAGAAACCCTCAAATAACCAAGCATGTGCTGAAGGCGTCAGTCTTCAAAGCACTGAAGTTGGACACTATACATATTACATAATAGTTAATACAGATTCCTTTCTGATTTCTTTCGTCTGCACTTCTTTTCTCTGCACTACATTACCATTTTTGTTGTTGTTTAAAGAATAAAGTGTATCCTATAACAGTATAAGTTACTATAACCGCCAATAAACAACACTGGATAATGATTATTGCCACTTTCATATATATATATATATATAGATAGATAGATAGATAGATTGATTCCATTACCAATATCCATTTATTTTGAAACGAAAAACAAATAACAAAACAACAACAAAACAAAAGCAAAAAAAAGGGGAGGAGGGGGTGGAGGGCTGCTAATAGTAATACACAGTCATTACTGTGTCAACGTATCACATATTACGACACAATAAAAACAGCCTGGAAAGCATTACCTGCAAATCATTCAAGCCATCAGCACCACGACGTAGTTGAAACATCCATGAGATTTTGCCTGGCAAACCACAATCTTTTCCCCAACACAACTTCTAGCACTTGCTAATCCTATCGTGAGGCCATGCCAAAATCTGATGCTGAGAAATGTTAATTTTGCTTAAATAAATGTCATCGCCGAATCTCTCATTATCAATAAACAACAGATAGTAGAAATGATTTTTTCAAACTTCCATTTTTTGGGAGTAAATACGTAGCATGGGTCGACATGACAGTCTCAAAGTTAATGAACAGCTCAGACTGTACTTGCCACTGAATCATTACTATCGCCATCGCCATGCATTCTAAATTAAGAGCTAGCACACAGGTTCAGTTTCGCATTCGTTTCAGAGAGAACTGAGCTTTGTCCACGATAAGAAATATAAGCTCTGTTATCTCGCTCACGTATTGTCATGGTGTTTAGCCTTTCTGGGCAGTCCCTTTTTTTGCACACATAGCTCGTTAAAAAAAAAAAAAAAATTAAAACACGGACACACAAACACACACACAGAAGAAAAACAAGGCGAGGGAGTGGGGAAGAAGAAAAAAGAAGAAGGCTGGCCAGTGGGCTTTGGAAATAACATGGAACCCCGTAAACCCCGGCAGTCATCTGTGTGTAGGCATCTTCCTCGTCTCTTCTTTTTTTCTTTTTTGTGTCCAACAGTGTGATACTGACAGTGACAGTGTATGATGGGTTATTTTGGTGTTTCTACCTATATCACATCAGATTACGGCCTGTAGGCGTTTTAGCCTTTTGCCAGCTAATTCGTGTTTTGTTCAGCATTATTCTTTATGAGTGCTGCGTAAATTGTCCTGGCTTGTTTTCGTCAGTTACCTTATGCCATATATATTCGGTTTCCAAGTAAGTAAACATGGTGCTTTAACGTCCACAGAAACCGTAAGGCTTATTAGGGACGGGGAGAATGGGGTACGGAGGTGGGGGAGAGGGATATTATATACCTATCGCTACACTGTCACCACCAGAATGACTCCTGCATTAAGATGGGCAGTGGTGAGAGCCATTTTAATGTTTCATTAATTGCGAGGAACAAAGTCACAAGACAGTGTCCACAGACCACAATTTTTGAAGAGAAAGGAGAGCCGAAGCGGATTCGAACTGAGGTCCCGCTGCTTACCAGCCTAACGCCTTACCGCCAGGCGAAACCGGCTCACCTGGTTTCCAATGTTTATCTAGGTTTTTAAAGGAGTTTAGTGTTCCTGCTAATACAGTGTTGGACGGCAAGCCATTCTAATTGTTTCTAACTCTGTTACTAGTGTTAGTAAAAAATTAAAAATTAAATAAATGTGCATACTGTCTAGTTACGTAGTTAGAAAGGGTGCCCACTAGTTCCAGCAGATTCATACAGCTTGAACAAGGAACAAAGTCTCGTGATCATAATAGCCAAGCATGTATAATTTTTTAAGTTTCAATCATATCCCCTCTTGCTCTGCTGTATTCCAAGCTTGGTAATTTTAGTGCGATTAGTCTTTGTTCATACACCAGGTTGTTCATGCCGGTAATACATTTCATTTGGTAAAGCATCTTTGCACATTTACAATACAAGTTATATTTTTTAACAAAGTGCCCACACAGCATTACCATATTTTAAAATAGGTCTAACTAAGGATTTTGAAAAAGTGGTTCCATAATCTGTTTGTGTTTATAATTATATTCAATGTAAATTGTAATGTAATATAATAAATCCATCAAACTCTGACATAGACTACAGGATCTTTAATGTGTGTATGTGATCTTTAGTCTCATCCATAGGACTTTTGTAGAGTCTGCACAGAATTTGACTCTGGTCAAGGCAGGCCCAAAGCTTAGCGCATTTGGGTTACCCATCCCCATTTGGTGACCACACTCGATCTTGCTTAACTTTGGTTTTCGAGAGCAAGTACACTTGCTAGTCAGAACGCATGGCAAAGATGTGTGTGCATATTTTCAGCAGTGCGTGTGTGTGAGTGTGTGAGTGAATGTTTTGGTGGATGGGTAGAAGTGAGTGTATATAATATATATGTGTGTGTGTGTGTGTGTGTGTGTGTGTCTGTGTGTGTGCATTTCTGCATTTTTGCATTTTTATTCTTATTTTACACCAAAAGTCACCAAACAGTAAAGTGAGAGTTGAAACCCACTGCGGCAATTGACGTTGGATAAGTTGGAGAGGGTGTATATATATATATATATATATGTATATGTGGACAAGGAATTACATGTGCTGACTGCAGCAATGCCACCTCCACTTGCACATTCACACAAAACACACACTTCTCACCTAAACACACACACACACACACACACACACACACACACACACACACACACACACACACACACACACACACACATGTCTACACACAAAACTGCTGATCTACACATGCATGCACACACATATATATATATATATATATATATATATATATATATATATATATATATATATATATATATATATATATATACATAATGCACATATTCACATGTACAACACACATACCAACCATGCACTTACCAACTCATGCACACACAGTCACAGAAACACATGCACACACACACACACACACACACACACACACACACACACACACACACCTCACCAACTCAACCATGTAAACATGTATACACACTACACACCCATGCACAGCCATCACACTGTCCCCTGCTTGGGCCTCATGCAAGCCAGCTAGCTCTACTCACAGTGCCATTATCATGTGCAATGAGTTTGTGGCAAAATCACTCCAATCGATGTTACTCCAATGGATGTCACTCCAAATGCATGCTAGTGTTTGCCTCCTCTGAGGTGATTTTAACCTCCTTGGCTGGGACTGGGAAGCATGACCCTGAAAAAAGGAACTCCCCAACTCTTAAGTGCATGATCCCTTTCTGTAATATTTTGTTAGCGAGATCACATAGTTAAATGAAACACCACTGTTAAATTAACTGCATTGGATAGTTAAATGAAACACCACTGTTAAATTAACTGCATTGGCTTCCTGTAAAATTCTGCTGTGAGGACAAGATAGCAACTTTTGCATACTATCATTTTGACACTACACTCCCCTCTTACCTTTCAGCTTTGCTCTACATGTATCAAACATCACACACCCTCCTATCTTCAAGCAAGAAGAGTTTGAAAATTCCAAAACGTAATTTGAAATCTTTTTGTGAACACTCCTACTCTCATTCAGTGTCACTGCTCCATCTGTCTGGAATTTGCTGCCTGCCAGTCTATGAAATCTCCCAACTCTGAGTTCAAAACCCACCTCAAGACTTTCCTCTTTTGACAGGCCTTTTCACAAACCTGGGTAGACCATTCCTGTGACCATGTATGTCTACGTGTATGTTTCGAACAAAAAAGAACAATGACCTGAAAGACTATCGCCCTGTCTCTAACCTTCTGTTCATTTTCAAACTTCTTGGGAAAATTGTCTTTCAGTAGTTCAACAACCACCTGTCAAATAACAACCTCCTTCATCCTTTCCAGTCTGCCAATCAGAGACCGTCCGCCTTCACATTGTAAATGACTCGCTTCTTGCCTCTGACTCCAGAAAAGTTTCGCTTCTCACACTTCTGGACCTTTCTGCTGCCTTTGACACTATCGACCACATCATTCTTCTCACCTGCCTAGAGTACACATTTGGAATCCACAGTACCGCCCTTGCCTGGTTTAAGGGGAGACACGGGGGTGCAAAATTGACCAAATTGTCTTTTTGGGTGAAAATGAGATAGGGGCTGATTTTGACACTTTAACATCTCTTGTAACCATTCAGTGACTTATTTTGCATGCATGGTGTCTTTAACATGTATAATGTGTCAAATGTCAAGGAGATTCATATCAAGTAAGATGCTTTTCTTTCTTTTCATGTGCATTCTCTCACATTCTCACTTTTACACCTTTTTTCAGTTGTAAAACCCTAAGGCTCCGCTTTGAGTAAAGGTAGAATCCTGAAAGTTTGCGTGCTGTTTGTATATGTATTGATTTCTACGTTTACCAAGCGATTTGTAGATGGTGATATTCGTTTTAGTTTTATGCCGATTTGAAATATTATTGGTATCCTTTTTACAAGCATAAAATGTAAATAATACAATAAAATAAAGGAAAAGCATAATAACCACAAAATCCTTGGTAAAAGTGAAGATAACATTATGTTTGTACAAACTGTGAAATTAAAATTAATCTGCATGCAGACTTGGAAGTTTTAATCTTTTTAAATAATTGTGTTTGGTGGCCATCTTAGATTGTTTCCATGGCAACAGGTCATCAAAATGATTCAACATATTTTTTTAAATCTCCAAGTCATAACCTTATACATCCAAATCCCAAACTCAGATAAAAGAGGTTTGGGTTCATTTTGCACTACCGTGTCCCCCCTTAAGTCATATCTGTATGATCAGTTCCAAAAGGTGTCTGTCAACAACATGCAGTCCGATCCTGTCAGACTTTCCTGTGGCGTCCCTCAAGGTTCTGTCCTGGGGCCTGTCTTCTTCACCCTCTATAGTACCCCTCTAGCCTCCATTATCAACTGTCACAACTTGAATCACCACTTCTATGCTGATGATACTCAATTACTTAACAGTGCCTTACCGGAAAACATCCACACTCTTCTGAAAACCACATCTGACTGTTATTTGGACATCAAAGACTGGATGACACAAAACAAATTTCAACTAAATAGTGAAAAGACAGAAGCAATGCTCGTCGGAACAAGACAAAAACTGTCCTCTATTTCTGTTACCACCCTTCAGCTTGACGATACCACAGTCCCTCTCTCTGACTCTGTCAAAAGCCTCGGTGTTCTCCTCGACTACACACTGTCCTTGGAGAACTTCATCAGTCAAACCATCAGATCCTGCTACTACCAGCTCTGTCGAATTAGTTCTGTCCAGAAGTATCTTTCCACCGAGGCTACAGTGAAACTGGTCACCTCACTCATTCTCTCACGCCTTGACTACTGCAATTCTCTCCTTTCTTGCCTGCCTGCTTCCTCTGTCCAAAGCCTTCATCGCATACACAGCTGTGCTGCTTGTCTCATACTGAAAAAAACATAAAACTGACCACATCACACCTCTGTTTCAATTTCTCCACTGGCTTCCAATCCAACAAAGAATTCAGTACAAGATAAACACTCTCTGCTATAAAAATGTATCACGGGCACTGCTCTGTCTTATATATTTGTGACTGTCTTCAACTTTACACACCCTCCCATACTCTCCACTCCGCTTCTGATACTCTCAGCCTCCAGATTCCTTGCACCAGACTCTCCACAGTTGGTTCCCGCACCCTTTCTGTTTTCAGTCCATCAACATAGAATGACCTTCCCCTTCCTCTCCAATAGAAACCTTCTCTGGACTCATTCAGGTCAAATCTGAAAACATTTCTTTTCCCAAAATTGTAGACCTGCCACGTTTTCTGTTTCATATGTCTTTATCTATTCCATGTCTCTCGGGCGTTTGCTGCCCATTTTAAGCTGTGTATATTTAGCTTTGTATAATCAGAATGCTTGTATGTGTGGTTGTGCCTGTGTGTGTGTGCACGCGCACGCTTAGATTACTCTCTAGAGACAAGATTTTGCACTTTAAAAATACTTTTATTATTATTATTATTTGTGTGCATGAAATGGTGCATGCTAGTGCATTGAGTTTTGTTTTACAGAAAGATTTGTGGTCAATAAGATCTATTCAGTATGACTATTATTTTATGATATCTGTGATCTAGACTGGACCAGGTTGTTGACAAGTCCATGAGGGAGGACAATGCTTTGGACCTCATTTTCACAAACTACCCCAATGTGATAGTACAGATGGAGACCTTACCTGGTTTAGCTGAACTGCAACTCAATCCCATCAAAATATACCAAGTACAACAGCTTACTATCTTCAAGCTGACTTGAACAGCATGACAGCCAAAACTGAGCTCACAGTCTCCATCTTTTTAGAGCACCAGCAGCTATGTTCCTAAAAATTGTAATTTGTTATTTGATACATATATGTATAGGCTTTCTTAAAAGAAAATAATACTGCATAAAGTTGTGTATAATTATGAAGTCCTCTGCAAGCTCAAATCCAACTGAATGTGCCGAGGGTACATAGGGCTGATCTCCATCCCCAGTAGTGCCAAATGTGAAAACTTGAGAGAGAAAGTGTGTGAAACCTCATTTTATGTATACATACAGACCACATTTATTCTTTACACATAGAAAAGAGGATTTAGCCTCCCCCCCCCCCCCCCCCCCCCCTCCCACCCCCTAGCCAACCACCACTCACCAACCCCCTGTCCCATCTCAAACCATTTTGAAGAATGTTATTTTCAATCATCTGACTGAATAGAGGTTTAATTTTGATATTTTTAACATGATAGCACACTAAAAGAAATCTTCAGTTCAGTGAGTCTTAATATGTTCAGGAGTAATTACCAGTGGGAGGGCATGCAATGGCATCACAGTGGGCAGGGCAACAAGATGCAGACATGGGCCCCTGTACTGTTAAAGAGCTTGAGGACATCATTACAGCTCCAGCAGGTGGACTGACAATGGAACCATCAACTGCCTATGACCAAATCCTTCCTGGCCTCTATCTTGGGGATGGGTATGACATGAGTGTTTCTTGATTAATCAAGCCATAAATTTAACAGACTGCAGTTTGCTGTAACAGCATTATTATTGTTTGATATGCTCCTTATTTTCAGCTTCGTAACCAAGTGTCTTGAATAAAAAAGCCTGATGGATAGCAGCTCTACTTTTGGTATCCTCAAGCTTTGGATTCCATGGCAGTTTTAATAACACA
The DNA here is from genome assembly GCA_018857735.1 of Alviniconcha marisindica. Taxonomy (NCBI): domain Eukaryota; kingdom Metazoa; phylum Mollusca; class Gastropoda; family Provannidae; genus Alviniconcha; species Alviniconcha marisindica. The sequence goes on along the minus strand of JABMCL010000046.1, from coordinate 95,897 downwards.
TTTTCATGGTCACAGGAGTTTGAATAATAATAGGACAATATTTTCCCAGTTTGAATGCAAATTGTTTGGTCTTGTTTTGTTGGTTTTAAATACAAAGATTTGTTCACTGACCAGTGAACAATGAGGAAGAAGAAGTACACTGATCAAACTGTTGATGTTTGCCACAGGGAAACAGCGCAGATGTTGGTATCATTGAGGGATCTTGGTGTGACTCACGTGTTAAATGCAGCCCAAGGAAATTCAAGATATCATGTGAACACCAACCGTGTCAAGTACAAAAAACACAACATTTCTTTCCTTGGAATTGAGGCAACTGACTTCATGAACTTTGACATGTCACCTTTCTTCCAACAAGCAGCTGATTTCATTGAAGAGGGCCTAAAGGATGGTATGTACTGTAAGTTTAAGTCCTAGTATTGATCTTGTTTTTGAAGTGACAAAGTAACATGAAATACATTGTGTTCTGCAAGTTCAAGGGTTCATACAGTTTTGGGGAAGCAAAATTCCAAAAGAGGACTATTAAGGGACAGTTTTACATTCCCTATGGAGTTCCTAACAATTTTGCTTTGGCATCAACAATCTTAGTGCATGCTGTGCACACAAAGGCAAAACGGGCAATAACAAGTCTGTACAGTCATCCCATCATTTTCTATATATGCAAAAAGTAAACAAGAACAACAAAACCCAGAAACCCACTCCACATTCCAAACCACCAACACACAGCACTCTTGTGGTTGTATGCACTCTGCCACTTGCACATGTTAGTTGTTACATGAAAAAATGAACAGTTTGTTAGCATTCCTCACCTAAAACCCAGCCTACGGTTCATCCAATATTGGATGAGAAGGTAGCCTGTACAACTGGTTTTTTCACACCTGTACATTCAGTTATACATGTATACAAGTGCAGTGCCTCCTGCCACTCTGGCAGCTGCACTGTGAATGAGGATTTCATGAATGTAATTTACTAATGTTGTGTCCTTACTGTAGCCGAAAGTAATCCAGACACTGAACTCCCTAAGTGACATCCCTCCCCAAAATTGTGCTGCTGCCATGTTGTAGAGGCAAATATTAAATACATAAACTAAGAGTTTGTTTCAGTGTTGTTAGCAGTGTACACTTTGAGTATGTGAACATACGGGGATTAGGGGATGCTACAAATGGCGACAAGGGTACACTTTAAAGAACTTTTGCATAGTTTCATTGATCTTTAGTATGACCGGTTTGATTTGTAATGTCACACAAAGGAATTTACAATGACTAACAACATCTCTTGTGTGCCAGTGTTTGACACTGCAGGTGATCCATCCACTTTGGCTGTCCAGTGTGGTAGGTGGAAGAGAGCTTTTGAACTGTATTTAGTAGCCAGGGGTGAGACTCCAGAGGAGCACAAAAGAGCATTACTTTTGAACTGTGCTGGTATGGCTGTGCAAGACATAACTGAGAATCTTCCAAACAAGGGAGTAAACTACCACAATACAATTTGAGCCCTGGATGGTCACTTCAGGCTGAAGTTGAAGAACCATACCTACAAAAGACATTTGTCAGCTTCAGCAGAAGGAAGGTGAAACAACAGATCAGTTTATAACATGTCTCAGACAGCATGCAGTGAACTGTAACTTTGATGATCAAGAACACAATAACATTCAGGACCAAGTTATCGAGAAGTGTGTTGACAGGCACTTAAAGGGGAAGTACCTGGAGAAAGGACTTAGCTGTTGTGCAGTTGCAAGAGATTGCACAAGCTCATGAAGCAGGGCAGTGGCAGGTGAAGAACATGGAGCAGAATTCTAGATCTGGACTGAATTCCGGAGGAGAACCAATGAGTGCAGTTTTTGTTAGGAATCACAAGAAGGCAGAGAAAGGATCTACACTGAAACAACCAGGCAAACAGCCGTGTTCTCATTGTGGGAAGGCTGGATCTTATGCCAAGGACCCAGTGCCAAGCCAGAGGAAAGAAGTGTACATAATGATGATGATCTTGCATTTGGTGTGAATGGAAGAAAAAAAGCAAAACTAGTGACCATTATGGTTGGAGGTATAGAAATCACAGCCATGATTGATTCAGGGGCTAGTAACAAAACACATGGGAGGAGATGAAGGAAAAGAAGATAAAGTGTACCTATTCCAAAGCTACAGGCAGATGTCTGTACATATGGGAATGAAAAGCCAATGTATGTTTTGGGGACCTTTCAGGCTAAAAAGAAAGAGGAAAAGAAAGAAAACAAGGTTGTTGCTGAGTTTGCTTGGAAGGGAAACTTCAGAAACACTGGGGGTTCTGAGGGTTGGACTACCTAGTGATGTGGGATCACTGTCAGAAAAGCCAGAGTGTAATGAAAAGTACAAGAGTTTGTACTCAGGGCTTAGAAAACTCAAGGGCAGAAGATCACTTTGCATGTGAAACACAATGTCAAACCAGTCATTCGGGCAGCAAGTAGAATTCTGTTCAGTCTCAGATCTATAGTTGAAGAGCTTGAGGTGCTTGGCATTACTAAACAGGCAGAAGGGCCTACTTCATTTGTTAGCCCTATGGTGGTAGTGCCGATGCCAAACAGTTAAGACATACGGTTGTGCATGGACATGCAACAAGCAAATCAAGCAATCAAATGTGAGAGATTTCCAATCCTGATTATTGAAGAAATGCTTCTAGACATGAATGGGAGCAAGGTGTTCTCAAAACTTGATCTCAAATGGGGTTTCCACCAGTTCAATTTGTCAGAAGAGTTGCAGCTGACTACAACATTTGCAACATGTGTGGGGTTGTACCGGTACAAAAAGTTGATGCTTGGCATGGCGTCAATGCCAGAGATCTGTCAGTACACAATTCAGAGCATGCTAAGTAACTGTGAGGGTGCACGGAACATGACAGACAACATCATCATTTGTGCCAACTCTGTCAAAGAACATGACAGCAACTTTAAAAGGTTCTTTCCATATTGCAAGCAAACGGGTCGACGTTGAATCCAGACAAGCGTGTGTACAGAATGACGGAGCTAGAGTTCATGGGGTTCCTTTTATCTGGAAAAGGAATAGGCCTGACATCCACAAAGGTAGAGGCCATGAAGAATGTACAAAGACCAAAATCGACATCAGAAGTCCACAGCATTTTGGGGCTGGTCAGTTTTTGTGCATGGTTCATTGATGACCTGGCAACAAAAGTGGAACCATCAGCTTCTGACATGGAAAAATATTCCATTCAAATTGGAAACAGAACAAGAGAAAGTATTCCAACATCTGAAAGAAGAACTCACACAGGCAGACAGTCTTGCATACTTTGATCCAAAAGCTGAAATGTGTATACTGGCTGATGCAAATCTGTTAGGACTTGGTGCAGTTTTTAACTGTGAAAAGCGAGTGATTTATTATGCAAGTCATAGCTTGTTGGATGTCAAATAGTGTAGCACACAGTCTGTGATGAGGACAGAGCCTTTGGTGTGAGACTTTGTCACAGTGTTCTCACACTTACTACCAAGTTCCAGACATTCCAGAGGTGTGGTCAGCACACAAGCTAATAACCTAATGGCACTGGCCATTAGTTACTATCCTAACGAGTAATGGGACTACAGCTGACTTTCGACAGTGCCTGGCTAACTGTTTGATGTATGTCAATGAATAACAGTAGTTAACTTTGAACTTTGTTTGTTTATAAAGTGTGAAATGTGTTGATGTATTCAGAATATGTAAATACAAGTACTTGAGGAATACCTAGAGATTCCTGACATATCTGAACTTTAAAGGACAGATAACAACATAAAAACACTGAGCTAATAAGCGATGAGATTATGACTGTTGACTCCAAGCTGACTTAGCTGGAATGACACAAGGTCAAAGAGCATAGATGGTGAAGTGAATACTTCTGTAATTTGCAGACACTCATACCCACAAGCCATCAGCATAGGCAGTCACTCTATTAATTGTGCCCCCTCCACAACACAAACACAGTGCATATGGGAAATGAGAGCCAGGGGTCAGCTGAATTTGATCTACCCTCTGCTATGCACACAGCCAAAAATGATGATTACATTTTGTTGTGACTTGTGTCTGGGTATGTTGAATTGTATACATGTATCAACATGTTACAGGTAAGGTCCTGGTCCACTGTGTACAAGGCATCAGTCGATCAGCTACACTTGTCATTGCCTACCTCATGCTGAAACACCACATGACTGTGCAAAATGCTGTACGCCTTGTTCGGGCACAACGTGAAATCTCACCTAACCAAGGATTCCTGCAGCAACTGTGCCAGTTTGATGAAACTCTTAGGAAATCAGGCCATTTTTAACCATGTCCAAGGGTTTCCAGATGTGCTAAATCTGGTTGCAACCCAACAAAAATATTTGCAACACAGAGAGCAATGTCATAATTATGACACACATAAAATACATGTTCTTTTGGTTAGTGTTGCTCCCTATTTTTTCCAAATAAAATTACTGTGACAGTTCTATGAAGAACTAATTATTAATTTTAGGTCGAAGTGTAGAAAAAAACAAGCAAGTAGTTTAATTATTGAGGCATTATATTTAGATCTGGAAGACCTTAAAAAGAGTAAATCTGATGGGGGAAAAAATTTGTATTCCCTTCATAAAGAGCCCACTGGGTGCATCAGTCTCCCCCCCACCCCCACCCCCGAGCTGAATCTGATGTTTGGCCCACAATGCCAAGCCAGAGAGCAGAGGGGTTACCAAAAATCTGATCCTGGTGGGGACCATTATTATGTTGGTTGCCTCGGTCAGACACGTGTTTCGTTATCTGAGTAGCTTATCAGTGACCACCAGCACATAGTGGTGAGAGGATATCAGCCCAATACTAGCGAAAGAAAACCACCATCTAGATCATAGACTCCGCTTGCATGGGAGAATGCTCTCGACTGACGCCTGTTTAGTTAAGAATAATTTTGGTAATCTGTATTTTTCACTGTGTTACTATTATACTTTATAGACTGGTTATATAGTCAGTTTGCCTTCATCAGTTAATTGATATTGGCCATGTCTTGTATGCTTACTGTGACACTGCGAGCCTTCATCATTTAATTGATACTGCTGTGTCTTTGATACTCACCGCGACACTGTGAGATACTGGTTTTGAATGCAAGTCATGCACACATTTTATGTGCTTGATTATTAATCATTTTGTCACAGTTACCATCATGTATTATAGTAACCTACAGGTAAACTACATGGTTACTGTATTTATTAAATAACTGCTGTTGTTTAGTCTTTACTTTTGCTTTCATGTTCTAAATGCTTTGTTTGCTTGTGTCTTTTCCAACACAGACACTGTTTCCTGGTTGGTGTAAATAAAAGTTATAGCAGCTTCTGACTTGTTTTGTTTTCCTGAGCTTTGGTGGCAGTGAAACACTCATCAAGATTAATATCACAGGGTTTTCGCTGCATCCGACTAATGGGTTTTTTCTCTTCCATTTCTCCATGAATTGGTATTCCAAAAGCTCAGCACACCCCCCCCCCCCCCCCCCCCACCTCACCTTTCTCTGTCAGTCTTCTGTGCCATTTGAGTTTTACATCACATCATACTGATTACATCACACCTATTACATGTCATTGTCATGCCAACATTCTTCCAAGCACTGGACATGAAAACCACATAGATCAACCAAAAACAGATTAGTGATTTAGCTTTTCATCTGTCATTTTTCATTGTTTTTCACCGTTTAACTGTTTGTCATTTTGTAGCTTGACAAAGGGGATTACCCCAAAAATTTGCAGATTGTGTTTTTGTCCTAATAAATATTGTTCTTTTGAACCTTTTGTGTGTTTGGATTTTATAACGGTACATATTTTGTTCTCGGGAGTAAAAATCTTCCACCCCTATTGCTTCATCTGCTATCAAAGTAGTGACTCATTGGATGTAGCGGTGTACTTACAGTGCTGTATGGTTTTCCATGGCTAGTGCCACATGAAACCACTGCCATCTCGGCGCACATTCTGTGTACACCATACAACAATCCCACCATTTTTAGTGTTTAGAGAAATAAGAGGAATACCTCTAGAGGATTTTAAGCAGGATTTTTCACCTTTCAGTTTGCTCTCAGTTTGTCATTTGGTCATGAAACCACTTCAGTCCTCTTCCAGTGGCTTCGAGATTTAGCAATGACTGTTTGTGCCACACTTGATCAAAATTTAATATGCAAAATGGCTTTGTTTAGGGTAATTAGTCAACCCTAAAAGAGTATCATTATGACACTATCAGTTTCCCCCCTAGTGTGCCCCCATCGGAGCCGGCTTCTCGTGCCGGGGATGTTTAAACTAAGCTGCTCCACGCCTTGTGTCTAGTTTCTGTCTACCAGTCCTTTCACCTATATTTCATTGTAAAAACTCTCTCCACGATACTTCTGTTTTCAGCTCCCTTTGCTCCTTGTCAGTAATTGTCAATAGTGGTGCTCGGTTTCCTTGTCAGTGATTGTCAGTAGTGGCACTTGGTTTCCTTGTCAGTGATTGTCAAGAGTGGTGCTCAGCTCCTCATCAGTGATTGTCAGTAATGGCGCTCGGCTCTTTGTCAGTGATTGTCAATAGTGGCGCTTGGCTCCTCGTCCGTGATTGTCAATAGTGGCGCTTGGCTCCTCATCAGTGATTGTCAAGAGTGGCACTTGGCTCCTCATCAGTGACGATTCGCCCTGGTATAACCGAAATGGCTGACTGGGTGTAAAACATCAAGTTACTTACTTACTTACTACCCCCCTAGTGTTGAGACTGTTTTATGGTTAACCCTGAACGAAGCCCAACCGCTGTGATGTGGTTAATAATCCTGTCAGCTTGTAAGAAACGACATACACATACCTGTGACATCTAATACTTTGCCTACACAATATCAGTCAGTGGGATAGGACAATCATGACCACACCGTCTTTTTGTTTTTGGTGGATATGAGTTGCACAAGTAGTTTTCCACTGCAAGACAGTGACTGAATAAGGGCCTGAATGAGAGGTTATGAAATTGTGCCAGCAATGTGAATCAGGTGCAGGCCTATGGCTTTGTTTTTGTTAAGATATATTTGTTTTTGTTTTGTTTTTATCACATGAATGACTGAGGTTATTTCATCCAACTGATGGTCATGCAGGTGGAGCATTGTCCTCATTTTCTAGTGTTGCAGGTTTGTTGAAAAGTTCATTGAAAATATTTGCTTTCTTTGTTAAATAATAATAATACAGAATTTATATTGCTTTCAGTGACTCAAAGTACAACTATTCGTTCAGTTTGAGTGAGCATTGTTTCAGCTATGTGGCTAAAATCAGCTGCAGAGATTTGATCAAATCTTTGCATCAAATCTTTCTGATTCATCAAACATTTGCCTAGTTTCTGCCAATCTTTCCATCCAAATCTGGTCCATACTTAGGCTTTTTTATCTGGTTCTTCCCGAAACATGTTACAAACTTTACAAACTGACTAAAATGGTCTCTTTCTCCTGGTAATTTAATACAGAAGTTAGTCCTAATGTAGACTCTCACCACCTCCATGAAAACGCACACACACACTTGAACACACACGCAGTGTCACATTTTACATTGTGTTGAAGTCACGTGCTCGGTGTCAAGTTTTACTTTGCTGCCCATTTTAAGCTGTGTAAATTAAGCGTTGCATAGTCAGAATGCTTGTGTGTGTGGGTGCTTCTGTGTGTGGGTGCTTAGAATAGTCTCTATGGACAAGATTTTGTGCTTTACAAATACTTTAATTACTTATTATTTCATTAAAAAAATCCAAACCTGATACACTATCAAAATACTGTTTGGGAAAATATTTTCAAAGAGACGCTAGCCATGCAAGCTGTATTCTCAAAGTCATGAGAAGAAAAAAAAATCTTTTCTTTTTTTATGTGGTCTTCCATAAAATAGCTCATTAAGCCCAGCTGCAAGAAGGGTCATCACAATTTACCTATATGCTCAGATGAAGCTTTACACGATGTAAGCACTACTCACTACTCCTGGCCTCCAGGGTAAGCACAACTATGAAACTAAACCTGAGCTAACATTCTGTTTGGGAAGTGTCTTTGTTTCTGTTTTGTTTTTGTTGTGTTCCCTCTGTGTTGCAATTCTCGTTATTTGCTCTAGTTCTATTTTTGTAGTTTTGGCAGCTGTCTGAAAGTGCATGGTTCATTGATGACCTGGTGACACTGTACCAAATGCTGGTTTGACTTAAGTTGGCACAATGAACCTGGTCATATTTTTATTAGTACAATGAACCTGGTCATATTTTTATGAGCAGTTGCCAAAACCAAAACATTTAAATGTTTACAGGAGTTTCTCCTGTGTCAGAATGAGGTCACAAATGATCAACATAATCAGCTTTCTCACTTTATAATTTTATTTCAACAAAATGTGCAAAATCATGGCCACAAGAACAACAAAAATCCCTTTTAAAATTACACACACACACACACTACAGAACAGTGTACCAATTCCAGACCCTTGAAGGAGACTATTGGAACGAGGTTTGTCACCTTGTGCTGCAAAATACATAGATACTGTGACTGCTATTGTCAGTATACTATGTCCCACTTTGTTTGCATGAGGTCTGGTTGCTGGTTGTTAGTACATCCACATGTTGTTTGGTTGCAAAGATATCAGCGGTACAGGCAATACTAAGCTGCCAAACATTCAGTCAAGTTTTGAACCTTAACTGTGACCTTGAAGACAGCAATCCAGTCTTTTCACAAGATACTCCAGTCTATGATGATGCACCATCAAGCTAAGTATGGCTGTGAAAGAATCGGCAAGATCTGCTCACTCTGTGACTAGTACTCTTCTGTTCATTTTTTTGGGGGAGGGGGTGCAATATCCATGCTGTTGGAGTCTTGTCATCATCATACACCTTACGTATGTGGCTTTGCATGAAGTGACATGGTGCATGGTTGTATGGTGTACACAGAACTTGCGCCGAGACGGCTGCAGTTTCATGTGGCACCAGCTATGTCAGCGCTGTAAGTACACCACTTCGGTGGATATCCAAAAAATGCTCTATGAAAAGCTAGTCACTCACGTAGAACCACATGCGAGCACAGTGAGTCTGCTCAAGAGAGCGGAGAATAGCGCTATATAAGCGATCATCAATCAATCATCATCATCAACTCTACAGCTATAGTAGGAACAATCATATTTTGATCACTGTGCCACTGACAGTAGCAAATTATGTGCCACTGACAATAGCAAAACAATCTTTTTTAAAGACACTCTGACTCATGATGATGTATCATCATACTATGTTTGGCTACAAAAAATTAAATAGTTCAGAACACATCGTTTAGACAAACATTCAATGAAGTTCGAACCTTTGCTCTGACCATGGACTTGAACACAATGAAGCAATCTTTTTACAGGACAGTTGACATACCATCACACTTTGGAAGCAAAAAGATCAGCAGTTAAGAAGATACCATAAAAACAGTCACATGTAGATTCTATGAAACAATATGACCCTGACCTTGAAGACAGCAACCCAATATTTTCACTGGATATTTTAGTTCATGATGATCTAGCATCAAACTAAGTTTGGTTGCAAAAAAATCATTAGTTCACAATATGTAGTAGAAACAGTCATATTCAGATTGTATGAACCTTCACTGTGACCTTAACCTTGAAGATAGCAACCCAGTTGTTTTGCATGACAAACCAGCTTATGTTATAATGATGCAGCACTATGCCAACTGTGGTTACAAAAAATAAAGTGGTTCAGAAGATACCATCCAGACAAACAATTGAAATTTTAAACATTTGTTGTGACCTTGACCAATATTTTCATTGGACACTTTAGCTTATGATGATCTACCATCAAACTAAGATTAGTCGCAAAATGGCCTATGATGATCTGCTATCAAACTAAGTTTGGTTGCAAAAAATCATTAGTTCAGAAGATACTGTGGAAAGACATATTTTGATTGTATCGGCCCTCACTGTGACCTTTAAGATCACAACCCATTTTTTACTGCGTGACACTCCAGCTTATGATGACAAATCACCATATTAAGTTTGGTTACAAAAGGTTGAGCGGTTCAGAAGATACCATCCAAAAGTTGAGTGGTTCAGAGGATACCATCCAAACAATTGAAATTTTCAACGGTTTGCTGTGACCTTGACCATGAACACAGCAATCTAATATTTCCACTGGACACTTTGGCTTATAATGATTACCATCAAACTAAGTTTGGTTGCAAACTGAAAAGAATCATTAGTTCAAAATATACAGTAGAAAGTCATATTTTTTATTATATAAGCCCTCATTATGACTTTTTATGCTAGCAACTCAAATTTTTCACCCAACACTCTACCTCACAATGACGCACCACCATATCTGGTGACAAAAGGTTGAGCCGTTCAGAAGGTATCATTGGGACAAACAACTGAAATTTTAAACGCACATTGTGACCCAAACTCCAAGCACTGGTTTACAACATCCTTCCTCCAACCACTGCCATAGTTGATTATGCCATAGGTCTCGGGGAAATCTGTCAGCTAACGAACAGTTTTTCAATGATTCTCAAACAGCATTAAGTTTGTAACAGATAACAAATTCACTGTGCTATTATAGAAAGACTTGTTGTTTACAAAGCATTTACACAAGGTTCTTTTAAGAGACCCTGTTGTACAAGTTGACAATGAAAAATTCATGCTTTGCTAAAACTGCACAAATGAGGTGGACCTAAGAAATTCCCATTTGTTTTTCTTCAACTCTAGCCCATTGAGCTTGATGTTTGTTTATAGCTCAGTGCTATAAAAATAGCGGTCATTTCTATGGGGCACTGTCTCAACGACAAAGGTTAGCACACACTGTGCTTTACAAGATCAACAAAAATGTATCACGGCATACTTTATTGCACTATTGTGGTGTTTTGTTGCAAGTGTCATCTGCTCAACATGACTGTGGAACTATCTCACAAATGTTTAGAAGCCCCCTCCCCCGAAGGAAAACTTGTGAAGAAAAGAAAGGAAGGATGAGAAACAAAGCCACCAGCATTCTTGGAAAGCTAAACAGAAAAAACAATTAGTGAAGAGAGAGTAGCTACCATCCATTTAACGACCCATGTCTGGCATCTTTTCTAGTTTAAGAAATATTTGCCACCGGGACAAGCAGAAGGGCTCACAGTTTGTAGTGGAAACAGTTAAATTCATGCTGGAGAACAGTTTTTAAAAATTGCTAACATATGCAGTGCTCTTTATTTCATGTGTATTTTGCAAGAGTATGCTCAAGAGTGTGCAAAGTTTTCGGGGAAAGAATCTAGAGCTAGTGGTGCCTTTGGACTGGTGGATTGTCACATTCACTATGACGATGGGCATGTAAAAAATTATAATCAAATTTAGCAGGCCTGATAATGTACCACCACTACACAAACACTTTGGCTGTAAGCAGTTCAAATACATATTGTCTGGACAAGGAAAAAAACATAATATATACAAAAAATCATACAAACAAGCCTATTCCAAGATACCCCCATACCCATTTAGTTGGGAGTGAAGGGGGGGTGGGGGGTGGGAATAACTGGCCAAACATGTGAGGTCATACTTGCCACATAGTGTGCCAATCCCATCACATTGTAGTATTGAGAATAAAGAACCAGAATTCACTTTTTTAAATATGGGATCCTTGATATTGTGTGAACTGAAAGGCCCCCTGGTTTCTTCCCTTCGGATCCTTTTGATATCAGTATTTTTTCACATCTCTCCCTCTGGTTCTTCCAACACCATCATTGGTGTGTGTGTATTTGTGCATGCAAGCAATATGTACATATGTTCTTGCGTGTATTTTTGCAGACTGTGTTTAAAAGAACGATTTAGGCGTTTGTGTATTTTTTTAACACTGTGATCGGGAGAACTTTTTTTGCCACTTTATTTTGGTGAGAGTAGTGGTACTCATTAACATGTACTGGTAGTAATATGGTTTATGATTAATGTATTCTGTGCACCTATGTAGACTGTCTGCTGTATTTATGAGTATGTACACACTTATGAACTTTTGTTTTATGTAATGTTAGGCACATTAGAAACTGTTGGATGTATTAACTTTAGAAATAAAATGTGTTCAAGAGTCACTATCATTTTAAGTGAATACATCAAAAGTTCCCTGTTTCATTCATTTACAGTTACTCAGTCATTATGGACAGAACAATCTGCACATCAAACTTCAGGGAAAAACCTAGAATCTGTGTTCACAAGTTAATGTATAGTCAAGTATCCAGCGAAAGGAACTGAAACACCCCTTTCATTTCAGAACAGCGTTTGTCTTAGCCATGATGCACAGCTCCAAGAATGGTTCTGCTGTGCTACCGACTCTCCTGCTTGACTGAAGATATTCTGCATGATGTTGGGAATCCAAATCAAGACTGATGGGTAACTCTGATTGGGGTCACTGCCTGGTGAAGTTTTACAACAACTGAATGCAGCAGCTGTTGAAGATTCTCATCTGCACAATCAACCTCCTGAAACAAAACAAAACAAAAAGAGAAAAGTCATTAATAAATATATTTTACAATCTACATCATAGGCACATGCTAAAGAACAAAGAAATGTATTTGCTGGATTGAATGTCAGAATGTTTGGCACACTGAAAAGACAAGATAGACAGGATGGCTCAGTTGGTAGAGGGTCAGACAGAAAAGCCAGGTGCAATACTGATGATCCGTGTTCGATTTCCCAGTGGCAGTGTGACAAGGGATTTTACTCCCAGAATCAATTTTCAGTGCAGACTCTGTTACAGTGTTTGTACAACACCCCTGTGCAATGCACGTTAAAAATCCTGAACACTGGTACCACTGTTTGGATACAAAAATACAGCACACACTGGTAGGAATGGGTAAGGTGACTGGAACTTCCCACAACTAAGTACTGTTTCCTTTAACAAACCATATAAAATTCAAACTAGATCAGATAATAATTTCATGAAATATACAACTGACATTTTTTACAGCTGTTCTGATGATGCTGTGACCTTCAAATGTGGTCATGGTCACTGGAAATGGAAGGGGTTGACTAGGTAAAGCTCAGTGGGAACTACCATCACACAAAGTTTGATATTTTGCACAATCATTGTGTCTAAGAAATTGTAACAATCCAGGTTTTGCCACATCTACCCAGCAAACAAACTGGCCTGCCCAATGGCTCAACCTTGACCATTACAAAGCCACATTTTTCATATTTGTTAAAAAACACAGCAAAGCCACGTACCAGACTGTCAAGATTGATGACAGCCTGCTTGTCATCTATGAGAACCAAGAGACGATCTCGCTGGAACAATTTGTCAGTGCACTGGGAACCAAACATCTCTTGTAAGGTCTCCAGCAAACACTCCTGAAAGTGAGCCTTGTCCACATTCAACACTGCCGGGATGCCTGCAAATACACACATCCACCACATACTCATAAATCAGTTAATTTGTTGGTAATCAGATTTTAACCTCCTGTCAACCACAAAGGGTCACCTACGGATGACCAAACACTGTTACAAGTCAATACACATTTCAACTCTTGCTCTGTTTATAGCACATAAACTAGAAGTAACTGGCACTGCCTCCCTTCAGGGCATCATAAATCAAATGGGATGGCAAACTTGAACATAGCTAAAAACACCCCTAACAGCACTGAGCTGAAGGTGAAATTGAATTCAGTGGGTGTCCTAAAATATGTACCAACACTGCTGGAGACTATGCAATGTAAAAAAAAATCCAGTAACTTGACACGTAAAACCCCACGTAGGTGTCTGATTCTGATTCACTTCTCATCGCATCTAACAATAACACATAGTAATAAAGGAAGAGAACATGGAAGAAAATGAATGAAACTGGTAGGCAAAATTCTTCCTGGCCATACTCAGCAAGCTGAATATGCCATATTGTGTGCTGATCTACCTGTCAGTTTAGGTCATCTACACAAACATAATAAAAATGTATCATTCTGCACGTAGTCCACATGATTCTCCAAATCGTATCTTTCTTCTTTTTTGTTTAAAAACAAACTCATACACATAAATAAGAAATGAATGGGTGCAGACTAAACCATTCTACATTTTAGCTAGCCTATATAACAGGTATGATGAAACAGAAAACAAACCACACACACTAAGCACAACAGCAATAATGACACCATATAAAATGTGAAGATGTAATGGGAAAATACCAACAGTGGGGTGAGAAGAGGGTCACTTCTTTCTGCGAGATGTAAAAAATACTGTGCATATGACACAGAACAACTGCTATAGTTGATCTCAGTCAAACGCACAGTATTTTTTAAATCACATCTTGCAGAAAGAAGTGACTCATTTTCCACGCTTTGTCTTTGCCCCAGTGTGACCCTTTGCCATAACAGGGGAAAACACCAAGTTACTTACTCGCTTGCCAAAGACTGGGCATTAAATTATAAATACAATGAATCAGGGTTTGACCTGTCCACTCTGTCGTATGATGTTCCTCACAGCTCAGTCCTGAGTTGTTTGGTTGGTCTTTTGGTTTTTTCTTGTTCAAGGTGTTTTTGTGCTGTTTTTTGCATGCTCTCTTCTTGTTTCCAAGCGTTGTGTGCATATTCAGCAGTTTGCTATGCACCATTTAAATTGACTTTGCATTACATTTTACACACAGCCTCTCTCTGACATCACTGAATACTCATTAGTTTTGCAGTAAAATCCATTTTGGTCAATACCATGCTAGGCTGTGTAACCCATGTCAAAATCTGGACCACTCACTTGAAGCTCCAGCTCAATGAAGACAGAAAACCTTGCTAACCCATTCTTTTCTGCCAATCTTGCTTGGTCTCTGATAGCAGGACTTGTGTGAATCAGCTTGAAGTCGGTTTTTATTAAAAAACATAAACAAATTCTGAATTACAAAGAATGAGTCAATAAGATCTGTCAACTTTGAGGTGAGGAAAATTGGTTCTGTTGGGTATTAATTCAGGTATTTTCTTGCCAATAAAGCACCTAAACACTTTTCACTTCCTTTGCTCTGTTAAGCCCGTTCTTAACTGGGCGAACATTTGTTTGTGAACACAGTTGGGAGTATTCGGCGAATACAGTTGGTTCTTAATTGGGCAAACTTTTGCTTCGCAAATATAGTTGGGGGTATTCGTTGCGACGAAGATATATTCAGGGTCCAAAAAGCTTCGCTGAACATATTCTGGGAATATTTGCCCTATTCGACAAATCTGGTTCTGATTGGCTGAGGAAGGAAGAAAAAAAATGGATACATTAGGTACTTCACTCGCTTTGGAGGGAATTTGTTTATTTGTTGACTTGTGAGAGGCGCAGCATTGTCAATGGGACCCAGAATGATATAGCAGTTAGTTGAATTACCCTGTGAGGGATGATTAAAGTATACTGACTTTAGCCTACATTTTGGATCATGCTGTCTGCTGTGCTTCTGCTGCAAGTTCGGGCCAAAGCTTGCATCTCATTATAAGCCAGTTAAGAATGAAGTATAGTTTGTCGAGCTGTCCTAACCATGTTTGGCAAACTATGAGCTCAATTAAGAAACGAAGTAAAGTTCAACGAATATTCCGAACTATGTTCAGCGAAGCAAATATTCGCCCAATTAAGAACAGGCTTTACAGTTAGTTTTACTACTCAGTTTACTGCAACATTTTTTGTTTTGTTTTTTTGTTGGCATTCTGCAAAACTATAACACAATTTAAACAGGAGTTCTGCTAGACTGGTAATTACCAGGGGGTTTCATTTGTAAATTTGGTCTTAATAAATTGTTTAAAAAAAGACTTGCAGTTTTAATTTTAGATAAAACACCATAACTTCTGGACACATATCTGTGACCATGACATGACTGGCAGGAAATGATACAGCTTAACAATTTCAGGCAGTCTGTTCAGCAACTATGTGACACAAATGTGCACACTATACTTACTCTTCTGAGGCATGGGATCTCTTTCAGCTCTTAGTATCACAGTGACCACAGAATCTGCATACATGTCAGTCACAGGATTGGACACCCACTGAAAGCACACTTTTAGATTGAGATATAAACTGGCCATGACATGACATAGTTATAACTGGGTTGGGCAGAAACGAAGTCAAATTATCTGTTCAATTTTTGAGGTGGGATGGTGGTGGTGGTGGTAAACAATGAAGCCATAGGCTTCACTTTGTTTTAAATATAATTCATAGATGAAAAGATCATATTTGTTCATACATTGTCCATTACAGAGACATACATATGACAAAGCCACATGATAACAATTTACACAATAGTCAAATGAACTGCATTAGCTCCAGACAATTTAAGCTGCAACATCTTGGCAGCAATTCTTTCAGAACTGTTGCCCTTAGGGGAAAATTAAAGGGAAACTGAAGTGAAGCAGCCAGGGGGCCTGAAAACAGAGACAGAGGCTCTCCCCATATGCTCATCTTTCATGTCATTTCCAGTCTCTAAACCCATGACCATCTCTGTCTGTGGAAGTGAAATCTGGTTTTCTTCTCCTGCCAGAAATCTTGGATTTTACATCACAGATGACACATTTAAGAACTGCACATAAAGAATATCTGCTGGCTGGCCTACTTTGAACTTACCTGCATCAGTTCAGTTCACCATCTTCTTTCTCCCGGCTCTACAAAAACACTTCTAACTCCTTAGTCCTCTCTAGGTTAGAATATTGCAACCCACTCCTTTCAAGCTTCCCTAAACACCTTGAAAAACTACAAAAGGTTCAAAATTCAGCTGGAAGACTCATCCTCAAAGCTCGTAGGTGGGATGATGTTTCACCCCTCCTGAGAACTCTTCACTGGCTCCCTATCCAAGCACATACTGAGGACAAGTTATAAATTCTTCATCATTCCCTTTTCTCAGACACAGCCCCTGTTTATCTGTCTGATTTTCATGTGTATTCTCTATCAAAGACAGCTCAACTCCCCTGACTCAAGAACCCTATGCATTTCACACATTAAGACCAAAACATCTGGACATTGTTTTGTTTTTATGCTCTTTGTCTGGAAAGCATTATTAAATAATAGTTTTATACCCATTCAGTCAACCACTGCATTTAAAACTCTGTACAAAAACTATATTTTTAAAATTGAAGTTTGTGCTTTACAATTTTTTATTTTATTTCATTATTACTAACTTGCTTGTCTGCTGTCCCCAGCTTCTTGGGGTTTAAACATGTGCTCAAACATTCACAGTTTTAACCAACAGCTTTACGCATCCCAGCAACACCACTGGGGTTTTTAGTTCCAAAGTCAGGAAGCAGTTGCGGGAGCAGTGGGTAAGACTACACATGTATGTATGATAGTAAGTACATGTGTGCTGCATGCGCTACCTTCTTGTTCAACATTGTATGAACCTCAGAGATGAGGAATGCTAACACACAAACAACAACCGGGGGTTTCTCACCTCAACAAGTACCATGTGGGAATGGAGGGTAACAGTGATGGAACTGAACACACGCAGAACAATGCTCCCAGCAGCATTGGTTTGTGTGACATCACCAGCAAGCTGGGAGAGGTAGAAATGGAGTAACTGCACTGTTCCTGTGTAGGCAATGCTCAGTCTCTGTATTACTGTGCTCATGGCCAGGTCAGTGTAACCTGGAACAACAGATACCACACCATCACCGTACCTGAGCTTGTCACATCTCAAGCGAACCAGCATATGTATCACAGATTAGTTAGTAAGTGGATTTTAACATCCTGTCAACCACAGGTCACATCAGGACGAACAAACACAGCCATAAATCACAATTCTTGTCAAATCTAAAACTAACAACCAAGTCAGATCTATGTACACATACAGCATAGGAAATCCCACAAGAAGCCAGATGGGTCAGAAGCAACAGGAAAACTTCAGCTTTAGGCCTGAGCCAACTGAGTCATCAACCAAAATTTCATGACATATGCTGAAAAGAAAAAAGAAAATGAACAGTGGTAGGTGGTACAAATATGAAAACTACATAAAGTTTTTGTGTGTGTGTGTGTGTCTGTGTGTGTGTATAATGTGTTTACATTTATTTATTTTTTAAACACAAACACATTATATACACATACATATAAGTACAGAAAAAGAAAAAGAAAAAAAAAAGCAGGTAGAAATTGCTGAGGCAGCAATCTCAGCCAGCCTACAGAAAATAAAATCGATTAAAAACCAACATAAACATTATTCTTCATTTTTTTATTTCATTAAATCTCAAACTAGTGACTCATTTGTCAATCATTTCGGTGGTCATTTTGCATACTTAAAAACCTTGGACTTTTCCTTTAAAGGAGAAGAGAGGGTGGAAACATAAAACTTTAGAAGTACTTGGGTGTGGATTTTGATAGTAAACTAAACTGGAAAGAGAATATCAACTCCAAAAATAGTGAACTCAAGAATGTATTGCTTGAGAAAAGCCAAGATCTTTTGGTGACAATTCAGATATGTTAGTAACTTTTTATAAATAATGACGTAATATGTAGCTGTATTATATTTGGTTCTGTCTACTGGGGTAGGAATGACAAAAAGAGTTTCCCACATTGTGATTTGTAATAATTCTTTGCAGGAAATTCAAGTTGTTTTTTGTTCTTGTTGTTTTTGACTCACTGTGCAAATCTTTTGGTGTCATCAAATGAAAACTGAAGTTTCGTTTGACCAGAATGCCCGACAGCTTGTGGCCCTGTGCTGGTGCCTGTGAAGCAAGCTCCCCAACCACCTGTCAACATCATAAGAACAGTGAGTGTATCAATCAAACCATGTCAACACCACAAACTTCTTTGAAGCACATGTCACATAACAAAAATGGGTGCAACATCATTTGTGTTGGTCTCCACTGGCTCCTTGTGTCAGTAGGTATTTTCAATCATAGACCTGTGCACCCCTATATTCTCTTGTCAGTATTTTTGGCAGAAGTACTCCAATTTGTGTATATGGGTCATTCTCCTAAAAACTGTACCAATAGGGGTGCTGCTTTCCAAATGAAATAAAAATTAAAACATGAAACTTTTTAAACTACCGCTATATTTCTGGTGTCATGTGTTTGGAGAAATAAGGGAAATACCACAATGTGTGAATGCATCATTATTTCTTGTGCTGTGAGTCTTTTTTGGTAAATATCATGACATTTTCATGGCAGCCAGTGACATGGTTAAGGAAAGGTTAGCTGATCGTAAATATTTCCTTGAAATTGTTCATGATTAAATAAAAACAGACTTCATGAGAAAGAAGGTGGCTAGTTCTTACATACAAATGATACTTATTGTGTGCTGCTTCCTACTAACAGGTCCAAACAAAGAAAAGATAATCAGTGTCTCGCATGTTACCGATGGTGTCTTTTGAGTGTGTATCACGATATCGTGACTTGTTCATAACAGTAATTAAAGAACTTTATTTTTATCGTCTACATGGTAAATAACCACATTTCACCTTGTTTTTAATGCTAATTTTATGACATTAGGGGTGGTTGACGTGGTGTCTTAAAATGGTGTAACGCGCAAGCACACAAAAGAACTATTTCTGTTAGTACCATTGACTTTCAACCTACCCTAACATATGAGTCCACATCAGCTGACTTGTGGCAGCAATGTTTGACTTCTTTTTCTGCTGTGTATGGTGTATTATTTGACAATAGTAGAAACCGTCATATTTTGATTATATAAGCCCACACTGTGACCTTGACCTTGAAGATAGAATCCCATTTTTTCGCATGACATTCCGGCTCATGGTGGTGCACCATAATACCAAGTTTTGTTACAAAAGGTTACATACAAACACTCAGCTGGGTGGGAACAAATATGTGTCATGAGCATTACATCCCTCACCCCTAACGACACCACAGTGCTTTCCCCTCTGTAGTAAAATAATACACCACACACAGCGCAAAAAGAGGTCAAACGTTGCCACAAGTCAGCTGATGTGGACTCGTATGTTAGGGTAGGTCGAAAGTCAATGGTACTAGCAGAAATAATTCTTTTGTGTGTTCGCACGTTACACCTTTTTAAGACACCACATCAACCACCCCAGAAGAAATGACTGTAATTTATTTTGTATCAACTCTCATGTCATCAAACAAGCATTAGAAATAAGGTGTAATGTGATGAAAACAAAAAAAAGTTCTTTAGTTTCTGTTGTGAACAATTCACAATATCGTGATACACACTCAGAAGACGCCATCGGTAACATGTGAGACAATGATTATTTTTCCTTTGTTTAGAGCTGTTAGTAGCAAGCAACACACAATAAATACCATTTGTATGTAAGAACTAGCCCCCTTTTTTCTCATGAAACCTGTTTTTATTCAATCACAAACGATTCCAAGGAAATATCTATGATCAGCTAGCCTTCCTTTAGCCATGTCACAAATGGTTGCCATGAAAATGTCACATTTTTTACACAAAACAACTCACAGCACAAGAAATAATGTTGCATTCACACATTGTGGTATTTCCCTTATTTCTCCAACACATTACAGCAGAAATATAGTGCTAGTTTAAAAAGTTTCATGTTTTAATTTTTATTTCATCTTTGGTCCAGTTTTCAGGAGAATGACCCATGTATATATATATATATATCTTTAAAAAGGAGGAAATTCAGACAATTGTATCCATAATTTTTCACCATCACAGAGTAATATGGATCTAAATCTGTAGGAACTAAAGGCAAACTGTAAGGGTGCACTGGTCTGAAATCAGCATGCCATTACATTTTGCATTCGTCTTGAACCTGG
The DNA here is from genome assembly GCA_018857735.1 of Alviniconcha marisindica. Taxonomy (NCBI): domain Eukaryota; kingdom Metazoa; phylum Mollusca; class Gastropoda; family Provannidae; genus Alviniconcha; species Alviniconcha marisindica. Next base: position 75,273 of record JABMCL010000046.1, on the reverse strand, counting down.
AAGCAAAAAACATGACAAAAGCACTGATTTTCATGCTGCTAAAATAATATTCAAAAACAAGCCACATTTTACTCTATTATTTTTAGGTCAAATTAAATTTAACTTCCAACCTGTTTCCTATAGTTTGACAGGCAGAGTCACATGGTAGCTCAAGCTACAAGGACTTCTGCCCATCTTTTAAATGGGTATAAAAGTTGGGGGGATTCAACTGTCTTTTCTGTGGCACTCAAATAAATTCCAAATTTCAACAGATCTGCAGCAAAGTCCCAACACTGCTTAAAGGAAGAAGAACCAGCTCTGCATTACCTACACCTTTCTTACACAGCACACATTGCATGTGAAAGAGCACCTCAGTTTTCCACACAGAACTTGCCAACCCTTTCTACCTCCTACTTTCATTGAGACCCACATCATTTTCATGTACTTGTCATGAACCATGTCACCTCTGTTCACAAGACATCATAATTTTTTGCATTACAAGGTACTTCTGGATGTAAGGCACACCTCAAATCTGGATCAAAAGTGAAAAATCCACAGACAAGGCCCTCCAAAACATAAAGCACAACTTTGGTTGTGTTGCAGTCTCTGAACAAAACCTGATGGACATGTATCAAACATAAAGTACTACAATATGGGGAAGTGGAAATATGTAGTAAATTTGCCATTCATAAAAGGTCTGAATTAATCAGAACATCATACGCAGCAGCATTTTCCAAAGATCAACTGTGCTGTAGATTATATGCTGGCTAACCCATTCTCATCTACTGCAGGGCTTGGTAATGAGTAAAACTGAAATTGAGGCAACCACCATTTTCTCTTATTCCTATTTTGATGCAGCTGATTTTTCAGTGGATCAGGTGGTCAACGTTTTTAAACACACGTGCTAGGAAAGCAACTGGTCCAGATGGCATTTCAGCCTTACTGTTGAAGACTTGTGCAGAGGAGCTTGCTCCTGCCTGGTGTCCTCTGTTTCAGCTTTCAGTAGACATGCACACTGTACCACTCTTATGGAAAACGTCCCATATCACTCCAGTACCCAAAAAGCTGTGCCCTAAAGAAAAAACACAATTACAGACCAGTGGCTCTCACCTCAATTGTCCTGAAGTGTCTTGAAAGACTTGTGACCAGAAAATTGCATGATGACATTAAAGATGTACTTGATCCATTCCAGTTTGCATACAAGGATAAACTTGGTACAGGCTATGCCGTCAACACCTCAAACAGCCAAAAGCATATGTATGCGTACCCTTTGTTGATTTCAGCTCGGCATTTAACACCATTCAGCCCCATGTCTTATTGATTGGAGAAAATGAAAGCAAACGAAAGTCAACCCTTTCAACATTAAATGGTACCATTCTTTTCTGACTGGCAGATCACAACTTGTTCGAGTCAACCAAACCCATTCCCTCTCCTTCACTACAAACACAGGTGCTCCCCAGGGATGCATCAGTTCTCCATTACTTTACACAAACTTTAACCACTGGCCAGTTCCTTTTTTCACTTAGACCACACCAGTTGTGCTGCTTGCAGCTCATCACTGTATTTGTTGGTTTAAGCTGAAGGTTTGTGGTAACTGGTCAGTCAGTTTTTTTGGTTTGTGCTAATATATTTCTTTGCCCTCAAAGGCTTAAGAAAAGAATAAACAAACCGACAGTTTCAGCAACACTGGTTTTGTATAGAGCTTGTTACCCGTCGTGATGGTGCTCTATTTGCCATGTGCGAGCACACGGTCTACATGACCATGACTGGGTTCGTTTTATCTGACTGAACATCAGCTAGTGCAACCACGTTTTCACACTTGAGTAACCAACATATGGTTTTTTGGATACATGCTTCAGTAAAATTTGTTCACATCTTTCATTCTTGGTGTAACAGTGTTGAATACAAAATTGTTTTTAAAGGGCAGGTGTGACTTGTCTCTGTCTTTCATCTTCACTGAGCCTGTTTCAGAACACGAATTTCCTTCATCGTCACTGAGTCAGTTTTAGAACACCAACAGCACTGAATTGTGGATGCAATAAATGTCAAGATGAACATTTTTGGGGTGCTGGATGTTCAGAGTGCTCTTTGGAGATGATTTGCCACCTCTGCTTGAGCTGGCACATGGTTTGTGGTTGTATGTGGCAAAAATATACCCCCATGGAGAGAGGAGCACTGGTTATTTACCACTTCCTTGTGGATGTCGACAGGACCTTGGAAAAGTTTGTGACTGCAGCTGCTAACGGCCAACTTGGTGATGGTACCGGTGGCCTAAACATTTTCTGTCATTTAGTGATGACAAGTTGAGTGGGAGACTCATTACACTGGACGGTGCCTTGCAGAACTCTCACTGCCACATGAGGACAGTGGCATACCTCTACCCATGGACAGCAGCCAAGAGAGCAGGAGGGCTCTCTTTGTCAGAGTGGGTAAGACTGGTGGTTGAACCTACTTTTGTCTATGAACAACCGTCAAGAGAGCTGGAGACTCTCTTGGTTGGAGGATGGTGAGGCTGCAGCTGACAAGCCTACTTTTGCCCATGAACGACAAATACAACAGCAGGAAGCTTGTTGGAGGATGGTGAGTTTGTGGCTAATGGTTGGGAAAGTGGGAGGCTCTCAGATATACACTCACCATGGTTTTGGTGCTGCTCCCATGGAACATTTGTCCAAAGATCAGGAGGATCCTGTGAATAAAAAAATGCTCTCACACTGTCCAATGGGAGGCTGGTTGGATTCAGTCATGAAAGGCGGTGATGTTGAGGCTGCTGCCATAACACTGCAAGTTTCTATTAACAGCATCAAAAGCCTGAAGACATCAGCACCTAAGAAAGCACTCATGCACAGGAAGTCCACATTGCTACTTCTGTCTCAAGTAACTTTGTTAAACTTGGCAGGATCCTTTGGAGGAATTTGGGACTGGTGCACATTACACCCCGACAGGTCCAGGCAGCTTAGTTGTCCTTGTCTGTCTCAGATGCGGCCATTGAGACCTACAAGGCTGAGATTCTTGCTGTCTTTGTCTTCCTAACAAATCCCAAGCCTGTGAACAGGGGCTTAATCTTTCAGATTAAAGATGTGATGGACAAAGTCAACGACTTGGTAGCAAGTAACAAAAAGAAGATTGCATGTCCCCTTCTGCTGACTGTGCTTTGAATGCAAGTTCTACTGTGTAACAGAGCATTGTTTACCACCTCGCTTCCAAAGGCAGACTGAGATCTGTCAAGCTTTGGTATGAGGAAACCTCTGGTGCCTTGAAAATGTCCTTGATGTCAAAAATATCCTCCATATGATATGCTTCAAAATGTCAGAAGATTTAAAGACTCAGACCAGGGAGCAGGTGGCCTTGAGCGTTCTTCACTGGATAAGCATCAATTATGAAAGTGTGTGCTTTTCTGTTAAGAACACCTTTAGGTCTCTAAAACATACAGTGCAGCTGTAGCTGAACTGTATGTAGAGGCTGTTGTATACATAGTCAGTGGCCATAATTGCTTGGCTGTCCTGGCGGCAGGTTCGTCAATGCGGTTGTATTTCAGCTCAGTCATGCTGATGGGATGCATGTCTGGAAAAAAATCAGCTTGGGGGCAACCCACACATGAAGCTGAGATTTGCTTCTGTATGAGGTGATGGTTAGTGATGTACTGTCCATTGTGAGGGACATCTCACATGACTTCCAGGAAGCTTTGGGCATCAAAAAGGAAAAGAAAAAAGAAGAAGACATCAACAGTGGCAGAAGGTGAAATTCTTTTTATGGCAAGCCTAGACAGTCTTACTAGTTACCTTTATGACAAATGTTGTCATAAGGCAGAGAGATACCAGCCAACTGTAACTGGAGGTTCCAACTTTTGAGGGAGTGGCTGTGCCATTATGGGTGGTGCTGGCTGTCGGACATGTTTTTTGTTTATGTAAAATGCTGATGATCCAGATTGGAAAACTGGTCTACCATGGCTCTGAGAGTCTTTTGTTGTGGAAAGAGTTCCCCCCAGACTCCTAGATCCTGCAAGTCATCAGGAAGGATCTCTGATTGTCCTGTTAGGGACACCCCCCCCCCCCCTCTTCTCAGTACCCCTGCCTAGATCAAGCCATACTTTCCCATTCCATCTGTCTCAAGTCTCTGTTTGCTGCCTGCTTGAAGTTGTGTAAATTAAACTTCCTATACTGCTATAGTCAGTATGCTCATGTGTGTGTGTGTGTGTGTGTGTGTGTGTGTGTGTGTGTGTGTGTGTGTGTGTGTGTGTGTGTGTGTGTGTGTGTGTGTGTGTGTGTGTGTGTGTGTGTGAGTGTGTGTGTGTGTGTGCGCGTGCGTGCGTGCATGCGTGTGTGTGCATGCATGTGTGTGCATGCATGTGTGAGTGCCTATAATAGTCTCTACAGACAAGATTTTGCACTTTATAAATACTTTTATTATTATTATTTATTATTAAAAGCATATGCTCTTCAGGATATGGTGGTGGTACTTCTTCAAAAACAGGCTGATTTCATTTTCATTGTCCCCAGGCCAGGTAACAGATGGAGGCCAGTTACAGACTGGCATTTAGACTTACATTCAGACATCAGAGTTCCAAATGGAGATCATGAAAAAGCTGGTCAGGCTGTACATTTTTCCAGAAAAGTGAGCCATAATAATAGATCATGCTGCCTTTGGTGGCACATTTTTTATACAACCAAGCTCCTAAAAGCTCCTGATGACATTTGCTCACCATAGAGCTGCCAACCCTTCACTGGGGAGTGGGATAGTTCAGTGGTTAGCGTGCCAGACTTGTGATCAAAAGGTCCTGGGTTCGAATCCCTGCAGACTTTTCTTCTCCATGGTCAACTTTCTGTGCTGACTTATTTTGGTATCCATTCCACCCCCGTGTTACCGCAGTAGCACGTAAAAAAACCCAGTCATTCTGCCAAAAGTGTGGGTGGCAGGTTACAGTTAAATACGCATGCACCTTACATAAGTGGCTTTGCATGAAGTGACATGGTGTATGGTTGTATGGTGTACACAAAGCGTGCCTAGATGGCAGCAGTTTCATGTGGCACCAGCCATGCCAGCGCTGTAAGTATGCCACTTCGGTGGATAGTAAAAAATGTGCTATAAAAAGTTATTCACTCATGTAAAATCACATGTGAGTACAGTGAGTCTGCTTGAGAGCAGAGAATAGCGCTATATAAAAGTGATCAATAACATTAACAACAACTAGACAGCAAAATCAGATTTTAAGCATGGTAATTCAATTCTGAGTGGAGTGTATATCATATATGGTCCTCCTTTGCAATTTGATTTCCTGCAAACATGCGCCAGAACAGCATGATCAGCATGATCTTGCATGATCAGCTGCAGGGAGAGTGATGTGCACTACAAACATATTTGATAATTTGTGAAAAGTCTCTCCACTCAAATTATGTCCAAATGCTGTGAAGATGGTGTTCTACAACCCATAAAATGGAAAATCTTCAGTGTACTTCCCAACACTCTTGCTTTGTCAATGTGATGCTTGGAGTTGACCCCTAGTTTGACATTGTACAGTCCACCATGGGTGACACTGACAGAAAAGTCCCAAGAAGCGGACACTGTACTTTGTGTGCTCAGTGTTCTGCACTGATTGTACAATGCATGGAAATGTTCCTGGACATATATTCTTCCCAGAAATTTTGGTGTGCATTTTTTTGATGAGATTTACCACCAGGGAGCTCACTTTCAGCCTTTTGCTTCAGTATGGTGATTTGAAATGATTGAAAATGGAAGCCGTCTCGCCAGGAACAGATGCATAAGAGTGGGAACTGAACTGAATGCTCTGATTGGTCAGCTGGTTTAAAACGCAAACACCACAGACACGAAAAAGGCACATGCACAACTGGTTGCTAGCACATTTGATGCCTACATGGGACCAACTCTTTTCTCTTTTTGGGGAGCATAGTGATATGACCATGAGTGTAGCAGCATAGCACAGCACACTCAGGTGAACTATGATAAAAACATTGTGGTAGCAGTTTTGTCACCAGGATGTGTTTTACTTTCAGAGCACCTTTGGTCAGTCTGAATGTCATCAATCTTTGGGTTTCCATAAGAACTATGGATTCAGTGATTGTACATACAGATCAGATGTGCAGGAAGAGCGCTAACTTCAAACTATCTGGACAACAGTCTGCAAAAGCATCAGTTGTTGGAAGTCTTCTCAAAAGAGGCAGACACTTAAAAGCTCACTAAAGTCTCTCAGTTTCAAGGTGAATCTCGAGAAGGCTGGAGCTTGTTAGAATGTATTAGACTTGTTGCTGATCTGAAGGAAGTCGCTCTGACCTCCAAAAGGATTCAAGTAATTTTGAACATGGTCAATTCCCTCGGAAAGTATGCCTTCTATCGGCCAACAGTTCCTGGGTCTGCTAGGTGGCATATTCAATGCAGCAGCCAATAATGTCAAACTGGGTTGAGTATATGTGAGACCACTAGAGTTTGCAATGGCAGAACAGTGGAGACAGCCAACAGCCCGGATAACTGTGAGTGCAGAAATATCTTAAACACTGAATTGACTGACACTGGCTAAAAGGCATGCCTTTACTTTATGGATGCAGCTGACACAGATGTCTTTTGCACAAACAAAGTCTTCATGTCTGAGGCTCTCACCTGTTATCATGGTTTCGGGTGTTACAGAGAAGGATCACCATAAAAACTGGCTGGAGATGATGGCAGCCTAAAAAGTTCCTCAGCAATAGGATCTGGAGTTGGTGGGCAAGTGATGTTTCTATCAGACATCAGTGTCACCTCCTATATTAAGCCTTCTCAGGCCTAACTGAGCACATGTGTCACTGTCAGATCTGGCTCCTGTGCAACAAGCACACAGTGGAGCTGAAGACTGATGTGGCAAATTCCAGGGGGGATTCTACACTTTGACTGACTCCTCGTCATGGAACAGAAAGATTGTACATACAATTTTTATCTGACCATGTTCAAGAAACCGGCACTTGAACGTTGGTGGATCTGGTTTGTTACAAGCACCTCTCTGGCCTTTATTTCTTTTTTTCAGCCTGTCATCAGGCTTTGGTGACCAATGGAGTAAACAGGGCCATGGAGTAAACAGGGATGTTTGCTAAAGCATTTCCCCACAGGGATTTTGGTGCCAAAGGTGATTCAGAAGATCGCTGAGACACTGAGGATGCTGGCATGTCTTGGACAAATGCACTACTTGATCTATGTGAGACGATATGATAAAAACATTGTGGTTGGCAGTTTTGTCACCCACTTGGCCCCAGACCGCCCGTCACCGCCCACTCTTTTGCCTTACCACGAAACCCACAGACCACCCGGTAGCAGCCAGCTAACAACAATCCATACTAGTATCTTGGCTGATGCAAACAGGAATGGGACTCTCGTGAGACTTGTTGCTTCATTTTCACTATTGTTTACTACTTCCAGCAATATCCTTTGTTCGAAGTTCAGTGGAGTTTGAGAGATGCTGTGAATTTTCAAAGTTGTGAGATGGACATGTGATAGATGCACAAAAATAAACAAAAGCCCTACTGTTAGCAATGGTGTTGGAGCTTCATCCTTAGAGATTTGAACTGCAAATTTGGCTCAGTTGCTTACCGTGGGTACCCTAACAAACTCACAGAGCTTCACCTTTGGAGATTCAAACTGGAAATTTTGCAAAGTCGGTTGGTGCATAGGCACCCAAATATTTGACATTCAGATGAGGACATTTCTGACTTTTAAAATTATTTTTTGATGCTTTTATTTTTGAGTGAAAAAAATCAAAACCTGTTGAATGTACAAGAACACTGTATTTGCAAACTGGGGAAAATACAAAGTGAGCTAAAACTTTCGTTTGGTGTTTATTATTGATTTTCAAAGTTGTGTACCAGGATCATTTGACACAGTTACTTCCCTTCACATGGAATTTCGTAGTGAAAGGGCAGTGGCTGGTCTGGGGTCAAGTGGGTTAAGTTTGAGGAAACTGCCGGACAGAGTAGTTCTAAGACACAGTAGATGTTGGCATCTCCAAATTGTTGATTATATCGCTGAAGAAGAAGTAACCAGATCTCCTCAGTCTCAGCAGAAGCTGTTTCTTCATGACCCTGCATCTCTAATTTTCACATCAGAAGCACTGAGTCATGTTGTGTGTTCCGCTATTGAAGCCAGGAAAGAAAGTTAATGTCAGTCAGTGGCAACTCTTGAGAGATTGGAACTCTGTGACAAGAGGGCCCTTCTCATTGTGGCACAAAGGCCCTCAGTCTGAAGGTATAGGCCTATGAGGGCAAGCAGAACATTTTCGTAAAACAAAGTTAGCTTGACTCTCGAGTATGACATGACACCACAACAGCTTACTGTCTGACAGTTCAGGCTTTTGGTTATTCTGCTGAAATCAAAGGACTCTATCCTAACCATAAAAGGATATACATCTGTTTTAAAGGAAACATACAAACATTATGGCTTGTATAATACTGGGAAAGACTAGGTGTGTTTATTGTCCAACTTTAACAGATTGTATTTGAAAGAAATAGGTATTTCTTCAAGTAAACATACTCAACCAGAAATATACATTTTACTTGAAAAGAAAAGAAAAACTTTTATTTTACTGAATGGCAGAATCTCTACAAACAAAACGGAAACTCAGATAATTTCACAGGAAGGTACAAAACTGTGCAACATCTGAAAAAGCATAATTGTAACCTAAACCCTCTCCCATGAAACCAGTCTAAAGTCGCAGCTGTTGATCAGCCCTAGGGACAGAATCTCAGTGATTTAAATTTTTGCATTTTTTAGGCTTTAAATTATCAAGCAGAAATGGCATTGAAATGTTAAAAACTAGGTTTAAATGCTCATACCTTCAAGGATGCTATTTTTTGCAAAATGACCAATGTTTGGGCGAATAAAATTCATTTGTACCCATACAGAACCCCAACAGGAACAAACACTGACTTTGTTCAATTCATTATAAATATAATTACAAAAAAACTTCTGGACATTTGGCTAACTCTAAATTGCTGAAGAAAATATGCAAAATGACACGTGATCTTTGAGCGGCGTTTTCTTAAAATGGCTGCCATACTATTACCAACTTTAAATAGCCACAACTTTAATAGTTGTTTTTTTACAACAGTCTTCATTTAAACGCCAAAATAATCAGCAGGGGCAGCAGTTTTCAAAATATAACACCTTTCAAAATACCCTAAATGTGACTTGAGACTGATTTCATGGGAGAGAGTCACAATTTACTAAGAAAAGTTACCCCAGAGAGTCACAATTAACTAAGAAAAATTACCCCAAAGTGACCTCCATTGAGTGCAAAGTGATTTTAGAACCTCGTGTATATATAATGAACATATTGTCAACTCACTTTAGCCATCTTCTCTCCTCTGAAATGCAACTCAACAGCACTGGTGTTGCGAGGATTGTACACCTCCATCTTATACTCTGGGTCATCCTCATATTCTCGGATCAATGCTGCTTTTAAGCGAGCCATTTCATTGGCTTCTCCATGGACCAGCACCTACCACAAAATAGTTGCTTGTTATGTACACAAGCACACACACCAAAAAAGCAGAAACTGAAAAATCAAAACAAGCATAAACAATAACCATCTTTCTCACTCCTGTGACTATAATCTTTATGATCATCATTTAACAAGAAGTTATTTGTATAAGATAATAATAATAATTGATTATTTATGTCACCCCATCTCGCAAGAGCCTGGAATACTTACAAAGATATAAGGATATGCTCCATTTCATCACAAACACATGCATGCACATACGCATGCATGCGTGCACACACCCACACTACAGTTATATGCATTACTGGTGATGCATTGGCAGAATGAGAAGAAAGAAAAAGACAGATCAGTATGCAGAAGAGAGGAGTTGAGTTTTTAATTTTGACTTAAAAGAAGAGGGTGAAGACAGAGAGGAAGAGAGTTCCAGAACACAGGTCCAATGTATTGAAAAGATCTCTCCCCCAGGGTCCTCCTGCCCATCCTAGGAACACGGAATATCCAAGTATCCAAGGCTGAACAAAGAGAGGGAGAAGGAGAGATGAAGCAACTCAGAGAAGTATGGAGGAGTGTACCAGAGACAATGTGAAAGCAGATGAGAGCTATTTTCTATTGAATCCAGCTATTTTCTATTGATTGGTAGCCAGGAGACTGTAGAGTAACAGAGTGATGTGGGCAGATTTAGGAGCTTTGCAGATGAGGTGAGCTGAGCAGTTGGGCACTCTTTGAACCTGAGGAGAGCCAGCAAGAAGAGCATTACAGTAATCAAGCCTAGAGAGAACAAGAGAAGAAATGAGAGTTTGAGTGGTTAAAAAGAAAGATACTGTCAGACAGAACCAACCAGCGAGATCTCCAGGTAAGCTAGTTGACAGACTTTGTTCATCTGTTCCTTCAAAGTTCAATGCAAGCTGGCTGATAAAAATGACACCAAGGTTACGAGCTGCATTTAAAAAAAAATGGATGTCACTCTGACCCACACACAGTGAAGAAGGAAGATGAATTCCAGGAGCAGAAGAATCTCTGTTTTATTGTCATTTAACTGAAGTTTATTCCAAACTATCCATACCTTCACATCTGAAATGCAAGATTCAATGGTCTGTGTGAGACTGAATGCTTCAGAGGGAGAATCAGATTTGTACAGTTCAGTATCATCTGCAAACATGTGGTAAGAGACAGAGTGGTGAGTATTTACATCAGGAAGAGGCTGACTATACAGAATGTAAAGAATTGGTCCGAGGACAGTGACCTGGGGTACCCCACAAGCCAGAAATAAAGTCAGCAATATTATACAGTAGCCTCCATTGAAAATAAAACATCTGCTAAATCAACGATGCGACAGAAGCGCTCTCTCTTTTTCAAAACACTGATGTCAAAATGACAACAACAAAAAATCACACAAAATGCACAGAACTTTGATCAACTAAGATGCAGAATATATCTATCAGAAGAGCAAAGCTCGGATGACTCTCATTTAAAGAATTTTTCTCGTTAAGATTTTATTTTTATTTTTTTCTTCTTCTTTATTTATTTTGTGTGTTTGTGTTTGCGTGCATGTGATGTGTGTGTGTGTGTGTGTGCATGCGTGTGTCCCATAACTGGACTCCCCCAACCACAAGGGGCAGCGTGTGTCTTAAACCTAGCCAGGTGGTAGTAGTAATAGTAGTAACTGGATTTTAATGTCCTGTCAGCCACACAGGGTCACCTCAGGACAGTCAAACTCAGGTCACACTCTTCTCACATATATATCAACCCTCTGTCAAGTCAATCTACAAAACCACTCACTTCGCAAACATAAAATATGCATACACAAACATCAGACACAAATTTTCGAAGAGTTAGTCCCTTCAATATTACCCCTGTTAAAAGAGCACATAAGGCTAAGACATGCTGGTATCGTCGACCATTCCGTCTAATTTATTGATACCAGGTATAAAGTATAAAAAAGGAATAGACAGACACAATATAAAATTAAAAAACGTTATATAAATGCATAAAGGCAAATACCAGTGCCATATGGCAGCAAGCTGCACATACCACCTACCAACTATCATCTCCTAGCTGCTGAACAAGAGCCATACAAAAAAGCCTAACCTTTAACGAAAAAGATTCAAGCTTTCTGGAAAAAAGTCAGGATTAGCAGAAAAATGACAAGACAGAAAGAGCAAGAGGACTAGGCAGAAAAAACAAGAGAGGAGATAGGAAAAGGAAATTAAATGACAGCCCTGAGATTCCAGACAGGAGGGTGACATCAGACATCCCCAGCCTCCCTTTGGGGCCTAGCCAGGTGGGGAGACTGTTATGCATCCCATTTAAAACAAGGATTATTGCCTTGCATGGAACCCCAATGTGCCTGGATACTGTATGACATGGTGTTACTGTCAGTATATATGCCCACTTTATTTAAGAAAGCAGCTAAAAAACAGATTATTACACAGTTTGATGTTTATGTGAGTCACAAATACTGTGTTGTTGATACAACATACCACATGAGGTGGCTTCAATGTCCGCAAGAACTCGCTTGTCTGTTGATAATCCGCATGGGCTGAGAAGGAAATGTAGTCGACTGAACATTTCAGTGGCAGCTTCTGTCCAGTCATGGTTTGGATTTCGCTAGGCTCTGACAAAATATGCTGTTGAAAAAAGAAAAGAAAAAAACACAATAGCATCTGATTGTCATCTTCAAACATAATGTGGATTGTTTGTGCAGGTAATATAAGATGACTGAGGCTCAGATGTCAAAAATTATGATTTGTAGAACCAAGGAAGAAATGGCTGATTCCGCTCGGGAACTGATCAGAATCAGAATCAAAATCAGAATATTTATTGTCCCAGGACAAGTTTACAATGAAATTTGTCTTACAGTGCACAGTAGGAGATAAAATAAACAATAGATTAATATTTTAACATGGCTACAAAGGCTAAAAAATACACGAAACACACACAACAGATTATTTTCACAGCACTGAAGAGTAAATATTTACACAAGCATCAGTAATTAAACAATATTAGTCTCTCTCTCACACACACACACACACACTGACACACATACTCTCTCTCACACACACACTGACACACATACACCCTCTCTCTCTCTCTCACACACACACGTGAGCATGCACGCAACATCTTATTTTCACAGCAACAAGAAAAAACTTATGTGCACACAAGCATCTGATTAAAACAATAGTACTTATCCCCCCCCCCCCCCCCCCCCCCCCCACACACAGTGACGTAAATCAGACTTACATACTAAGATATATAGTCATTTTAAAATGATATACTTGTAAAAAGGAACTGAACAAACAAACAAAAACAAAAAAGTTTACAGTAAATGCATTAAATTTAGTATCCATTGCCCAGTTTTTTCCCACGCACGCAGGGACGTGCCCTGGCTTCCTTTCTTTCATCACCACCCCCCACACACATGGCCATATGCCTGTACACACACACACACACAAACGACCCCCCCCCCCCCCCCCAACACACACACACACACAGACACAGCAGAGCCTCATCCTGGATGGCGAAACGAACTGAAATCACAGTGAGGAGTTGTGCAGTCTGACAGCTGTTGGCAGGAAAGAGTCTCTGAACCTGCTGGTCCTGGTCCTGAAACACCTCAACTGTTGGGAGGAGGCACGCCTGGAGGCTTGAGAGGACAGCATGTGGTTCAGTGGGTGCTGGGTGTCCAACACGATCCTGTGAAGCTTTTTCACAACAACACTTCCATTGATGGTACTTGGTGTTTCTGTCTCAGCCCCGATAATCTTTGCTGCTGTCCTTGCAACCTTGTCCAATCGTTCCGTGTCTGCCTTCTTGGAGTTGCCGAAGTAGCACACCTGACTGTAGAGCATGGCACTTTGGATGATTGTCTGGTAGAAGCGAGCCAAGATCTTCTTGTCAACCTTGAATTGTTTCAGCTTTCTGAGAAAGTACATGCAGCATGCCTCATTGTTTGGTGACCAGTCTAACTTGTTGTCGATGATGGTGCCCAGGTACTTGTAGTTCGTGAATATTTCCACTGGCTGGCCCCTGATGACGATCAGGTCCATATTGACCTTTGCTCTGCGGAAGTTGATGATGAGTTCTTTGGTCTTGGTCACGTTCAACTCCAGGTAGTTCCTGTCGCACCACTCAATCAGCTCCTCCATGGCCTGTCTGTATGACGAGTCATCCTCCTTGATCAGACCTGACAAGGATGTGTCGTCCATGAACTTGACCATCACATTCCCGTCTTCTTTGCTGCGGCAGTCGGCTGTGTACAGGGCGAAGAGGGCTGGAGACAGCACACATCCCTGAGGGGCACCTGTGTTGGTTGTCAAAAGGTTGGACAGCGCCTGTCCCACTCGCACTTGTTGTGGTCTGTCTGTTAGGAAACTAAAGATCCAGCGGATGAGAACAGGGTTCACAGACACTGCGAGAAGTTTCTCAACCAGGACATGTGGCTGCATGGTGTTGAAGGTGCTAGAGAAGTCGATGAACAGAACCCTTGCATACGATTTTGGCTTGTCCAGGTGGTCGTACAGCCTGTGTCAGAATGGCGTCCTCAGTGCTTTTATCCTTTGAGTAGGCAAACTGGAGTGGATCCTGGTGCCAAGCTGTTTCGGATCTCAGCAGACACAGCACGATCTTCTCAGCACACTTGAAAGGAATGGAGGTAAGTGCTACTGGCCTGTAGTCATTTAACTCTTTTGCTGAACATTTCTTTGCCACGGGAACGATCGTTGAAGTTTTCCAGATACGAGGGATGTAGCTTTCGTCTAAAGACATCTGGATTAAATTGGTGAAAACAGGGGCTAGTGACTCACTGCATTCCTTCAGCGTTCTTCCACTGACCTTGTCTGGGCCTGTTGCGCTGCGTGGATTGACTTTCCTGAAGCACGTTCTGACATCTTCGTCACTGACAACCATGGGGTGTGACAAATGGCTTTGGGTTTCCAACATGACTCATTCTTGTTCCATGTGGAAGTCATGCTTGTTGAACCTGGTGTAGAACGTGTTCAGGTCCTCCCCTAACTTGGCTTTGTCAGTAGTTTGCACTGGTCTCTTCTGTTGTTTGTAGCCTGTGATCGTCTCGATCCCCCTCCAGTACAGCCTGGCATTGTTCCCTGTAAAGTTGTTCTCCAGCTTGTCCCTGTAATGTCATTTCTCTTCCCTTATTTTGTCGATCTCACACTGAGCTGCCTCTAGTCCCTTCTTATTTCCCTTCCTGAAGGCATGTTGCTTCCCTTTCAGGTCTTTCAGCTGCGTCGTAACCCAAGGCTTGTTGTTGGGGTAGGATTTGACCGTCTTGCAGCTGATGACGTTGTCGACGCAGAAGTTGACGTAGGACAATACAGTGTCACCTGCCTCATCCAGAGAACTGGTGCCTGTGTGGAAGATGCTCCAGTCTGTGCACAGGAAACAGCCATTGAGGGATTCGATGTCCTCCTTGCTCCACGTTTTCACAGATCTCGTCAGTGGCTTCGATCTCTTCAGCTTCTGTCTGTAAGCTGGAATCAGGTGTACCATGTTATGATCTGACCTGCCGAGTCCGGAGAGTGGTCGGGATGTGAATGCGCCAGGGATGTTTCCATAGCAGAGGTCAATGGTCTTGTCCTTGTAGGTGAGGCACATGACATATTGCTTGAAGTGAGGGAGGACACGGTTCAGTCGACACTTGCTGAAGTCCCCCAGTACAAAACAGGGGGAGTCCAGTGACAGCGATGACAGCCGGTGGATGACTCAGCCCACACCCTCACTAGCCAGCTTCACGTCAGCAGCAGGGTGGATGTAAACAGCTGTAATAAACAGCTGGTTGAACTCCCTGGGCAGATAGTACAGTTGTATGGCTACAGTCAAGAGCTCTAGATGTTCCGTGCAGAGTTGTTCTTTGACAGTGATGTTAGAACACCAGTGACGGTTCACGTACACACACACGCCTCCACCTCTTCTCTTTCCGGTATCGTCTAAGGACCTGTCACCACGAACTACAGTGAAGCCAGGAATTTCCGGGTCTCCGTCATTTTCCGTCAGCCATGTTTCTGACAAGCACATCAAGTTCACTTCTCTAAATTCATGGTAAAAGTTCACACTGGCCTCAAGTTCATCAGTCTTGTTTCTTACGGACTGAGCATTTCCAAAGACAATCGACAGCAGAGGCAGTCAATATTTGCGTCTTCTGGCTCTCAGTCTCACCCCGCCTCTCCGTCCTCTCTTACGGGGTCGAAGGTCACGGAACATGCTACTCGAAATATTGAGTTGTCCCGCTTGAACTCCACGTGCGTAACGCCTACTGAGTAAAAATTTATGACTAAACATGGCTTCAGTAAAAAAGGCTTCTGTACAGAGCACTTACTTGAAAATGTCCTGGCAAAGTGAAGCACAACAGTCCCTTCAAAATAACACACACACAAACCGCTCGATCAGTCACATCCTTACAAATAGACCATGAGCCAGCCTATACCCCCCCTCCCCCCCCCTGGGGATTTTACCACATGGTAATTTCTGGGTACCTTGACCATCAAAGTACATAGTTCAGGTTGTCTGCAAGTGAGCTATTGCTGTTTGTGTCTGTGGTGCTGGTTCTAATAAATGCACTATATGGAATTCCAAATTGCGATGACCTTGTCTCTTAGCAACTCATTTATTATGACAAAAAAGGCCATTTCCATATATTGTTTTACTGTCTGAACAGTTTAATATGTTGCAGCTTTCTGTTTCTCTTTGTCTTAAATGTGTCCTTGTTATGGGTACTGCGGATGCAGAAATATTAAGGTCCCTCTGTTAAAACCCCCAGAGCTGACAAATGTTTTCCTTTAAAAGCACGGAACAGGTCAGAATATAGCCAAGTATGCTTAGTCAGTGCCATAATTTCTTCCTTGTTCTAATTTCCGCTTCCCTGATCCATTCACCTTCATTTTTCTAAATCCTCTCCATACTTTTCAATTGCGTTAGTCTTGGCTGAAGCGAATTCCCGCGTTAGCTGCGAAATAAAATAGGTCACACTGCTCATAGTCAATTGATTTAAGCAGGTTCTCATGTTGAGTTCCTGCAGAGTATAAATAGGCACCAAAACGTGTGTTACTGTGCCTCAAAAGGTGATTTAGACATACTTGTGATCTGATCAATTGTTCTGTAATTTTGTACTGAATGCGTCACAAGGAATCTGTCTGGAAGTATCTTTTGCAGTTGTAGATAGTGATATGTGCTAATTATTGACTGTTTTGGCTGGGATGTTTGCTATTGACTGTGTTCTGTGTAGAACAGTGAGCCTGCTTTTTGCTCGTAAGAAAATGTGACTGTGATTTGTCCTGAAGTCACCTTGTGCAGTTGACGAGGCATACAAATCCAAGAAGTAAATAACTAAATGTGTGCAATGGTCCAGTCCTGATATGGTGGATGAAATGTATGAGTATATACCGAATCTGCATGGGAATCACACGTTGTGCTACTTTATGAATGACTGCAGAATTATTTTGAAACAAAAGAACCCATCGTAAGGGAGTGATGTAAGATCCTCCAAAAAGCGAGAACAGCAAATCCGTCAGCAACCACAATGCTAGCTGTTGCCCAGTGACAGATGTCTTGTTTGTGAAAAGACTTAAATACAAGGAAACAACATGGTGAAAACATTAGTCAAATGTATGACAAATACAGCTGAGGATTCTGCCAAAGAAGCAACCAAAAGAAAACAAGATCACCACATCTTTTTGAAGGTGCAAGATACTGACTTGGCTGCTTGAGAAGCACATTACCATGCCACCTGTCAGACAGATTACATTTGAGAGGATGACAGACACCAGGAAACCATCTCACTAAACCCACTGAAGAGCAAGCTTCCAACAAGACCATATAAACATTATTTTCAGTACATCGTTCACTATGTTATGGGCAGAATCATTTAGAGATAAAGAGATTACCACGTTAAGGAAAATTTATGAAACTGGAACATTCCATGCATCTTCTCTGTAGAGGTAAACAAGTAATAGATGTCAACAAAATGTGTCAACACACCTCATCCTTGTTGAACAGTCACAATGACACCATGCAGAGATGCAGTGATAATGCACATCGAAAGGGCCAGCTCTTGATATTCCACAGTTAACTTTTTCGCAACACGCTGGTTGAAAAGATTAAAGTTTAATCTTTATTTTGGTGTAAAAATTAAATCTAGGCATCCTGTATGCATTCTGTGAAAATCAACAGGCCAAAATTGGGTGTCCCCAGGCTATTTTGGGACATTGCCTGAGGTGTTAGCAGTGTATACTCAGGCAGAGAGGCAGTTGTTGTGAAAGAGTTAAGGCAACTAAAACCATTCCTCGAGCAGACGGCCATGGTTTGCATACTGTGAATGGAAAAGTGGGAGGTATACTAATACTGGACAGACTGTTTCTTCATGCCGCAAGACCTGGTTGAAATCCAGGCGGAGCAGCCCCAAAAAGAAGATGACTATCAAGAATACACAAAGCTTGAGAATCTTGATGGCTTCAGGTTTGAGGCTGACATATATATGTCTAAGCTGGACATGCATCAGTGTCACTCAAAGTAAGGGACATTCAGGTTTGGCAACCTTCTATGGCACCGGCTTTGGTATCTTTGGCTGGGAAAAATACACCCAAGCTATAATGATAAGCAGTAAGAAATAAAGAGAGTAATCCATTAAAAAAGTTTTATATATCAAAGTGAGATAACAATTTCAGAAAGTCAGTAATGATTTGTCAAATCACTGACAGTGTGGACAATCACTTTGGTGAATGTCTTTGACATTTCCTAGCTGTTCGTCTGTATTCTTGGCATAATAGAACGACTGCAAGCTGATACATGAAACTGTCCAGCAGTTGCATGCTGAATTAAGCCAAACCAGAGATGTGATCCGGTGGCATCAGGCTCCTAAACCTAAACTGTTTTACTGAGACATAACAAAAGCAAAACTGGTAGGTTTTACATACATCGGGCATGTTTCTTGCCTATCTTCCATGAGGTATAGAGTATGGTGAAACTGATTTCAGGTTAAATGGAGGTAGACCAGTGAATAAGACAGCACCTCCAGCGGTTTTGTGGAAGCAGTTTATTGAGGGTTGAACATATGTGCATTTTTGTAAAAGGTTGCTTAATTTTTGAACTTGAGTATATTCTATTCCAAGACGTCATCCATTAATGCAGGTGTTAATCAAACATTCTCTGTGACTCTCTCAGTCGCCATGATACATTTGGTGGTAAATGAAGCACTTTTGTTCAATATTTTTACACGAGCATTGTACAAAATTATGCAATGTGACATTTTTTCTTTTTCAATCTTCATTAATCCCACACGCGTAATTCAGGCCACCATACCTGGGTAAGACAACAGCAGCTGCAAGAGCAGTGCTACCCACTGATACCAGCATGTGCAGTATTTTTGTGTGTCCAAAGAATGGTATAGCTGCCTCTTGTTTGGGATTTGTAGGGGACACGCCCATTTTAATGCATGCGATTAAGCTGCTATGTACCATCTCAGATAATCCCTAAAAGCAGAGTAGTTCATCTTGCAGACAAGCAGATATTGAAAAGACACATACTGAGCTATCCAAAAATCATTATCTCCAAAAATCCCTTTTTTTTCGATACCTGGCCCATGAACTAAAAGCACTCTGGAAACTTTAAAACTTGAAACTTCAATCAGAACAACAGTAGAATACAATAATATACAGAGACATATTCCATGCACCGCCAGTCACAACAGAGTTGCGTCCCCCTGAAACTTACTCAAAGATGTAAGCCAAGGTGGTTGATTCCCAAACAGATCATGCCATTCTTCCTGACGATCTAGTATCTACAATTAATCATGTTTAACATCTCAGCCTTGGTCACTGAGTTTGTCTTCATTTAAGTAGTACATCAAAACTGCAAACAAAATTGAAGTAAGCTATGTTTAACACACACAGAGAGGGAAATTATATACCTATCGCTACACTGTCACCACCAGAATGACTTCTGCATTAAGATGGGCAGCAGTGAGAGCAATTTAAATGTTTCATTAATTGTGAGGGACAGTCACAAGACAGTGTCCACAAACCACAACTTTTCTAGTGGCATGAATGGGAATAACAGTCAAGTTTGTATCCACAGAACTGCATTAAATATAAAAGTTTTGGCACTAAAATTGGCACTAAATTTGAATGAGTAAAGCTATAAATTGCATTTGCACTGTCCCACCTTCAAAAGTTCTTGTGCAATCATAGCTTGTGTTGGTCCTAGATCAGTTGTGCCAATACAGAAATAAGAATGGGCAACATTGGGTTTGCTATTTTTTCGCTTGGGCTGTTGCAGAAAACAAACATCTTTCAAATCTGTGAATTTAAAAATATTTTTCTATCCTGTAAAACAGATTAATTCTGAACTCCAGCATATATTATGTGGCCAAAAAATGTTTTAACAAAAATTTAAATTACAAGGTCTGTGCAGATTTACACACATAAGTTCTCTTTATAATCTATTTTTGAGAACAACTTTAATTTTTTTTTAATATTTAGGTTTCAAATTTACACTGGAACTTAGAAGAATCAATTCTGAACCCATTGGTATAAATATATTTATTAATTTAATTAGTTTGAATATCAGATGCTTTTTTTTTTTTGAATGAGCAACTCATTTTTTAGTAAACTTTTTTTAATAACTGCAGCCAATATGGGCCTAGTTCTTGCAAGGCACAACCCCATGAGTCTATCAGGTCACACAGTGGCATTCTCAGAGACGATACAGTCAAATAAGGGTTAATACAAAATTAATTAAAATATTAATAATCTGAATAGCATTGTGCAGTCTGTAACTGGAAATAAAACTATTAGCATAAGGAACCTGTGGATTTTTTCAAGCTAATACAAACAGGTCCATACTCTCTCACTCAGAGGTAAGAGAAGTGGTGATACAACCTCAGTGTGGATATGATTAGGTTTTTACCCAGGCACAGGTTTGGGCTCATTTGATTACCACACCACTGTCTCACCTTCGCTAAAGTGCCTTCAACACAGTATCCAGCTATGATGCAGCCATTTCGCTTGTCAGTGCACCAGGCTTCAAACAGTTCTCGTGACAACCCAGACTGCATCATGCCAGGGCTGGCCAGCACCACTGAAGGACCAATGTCTTCAAACTGCTCCATGTTCTGAAACAGCATAAGACACAAGCAACATCAAGTAACATGGTTTGCTGCCTTGTACCTGCCCTGCTTTCAGCTCCCCCTCCCCCTGTCAGTTCTGTGCATACTGTTTGCTACTAACAGCAAGCAAATATCTTCACATAACACTCTGGCTCATGATGATGCATTACCATACCATGTTTGGTTAAATATGGTAGAGTGGTTTTGGGGTTGTGCTCATTTAAAAAAAAATGCATACATATGGTATTTTTCAGGTACTGTATGCATTTTAGCCACATCACTGTGTCACTGTGTGCAAAATGATGATTCAAGTTATGGCTCACTGGCAGCTAATGCATCACTCAACACTACTTGCAAACTCTGTCATCAAAGATCATATAGCTACACAGCTATATGATCTTCAGTGTCATCTCAGCCGTGGCTCTGCACTCCTCTCTGACACGCACTGCAAGTCCAGTCAGTGAAGGGCAGGATCTGGATGATGACGAAATAAATGTGTCAGACTTTAAGGTGACTATATACCCTCAAATCTGATCCAAGTTTTTGACTGTCCCATTGGCCTGTCATGTCTCAGACTAGACCAGTCTGGCTACAGTTTACTCATGTCACTCCCACTTCCATTTACTGATACAGCCGCAGGCGTCAAACATTTCACCATGGCTGACAACTGAAGTGAAAGACATGGTGAATCTTTTAAAACTTTCAGAACATTCACTTTTTTCTTTGCTGAAGCATGGCTCAGAAGCATGTAGGAATGACTGTGTGCAGCACTAATGCCAGTCTGTGAGAGTTACAGCCAGTGACTGTGCTCACAATTCAAGCAACTAAGATGGGTGATAGCCACACATGAAAATGCTTCAAATGTTTTGTGGGTATTCAGATCTGGGGTACATAAAAAGGAAGCACTGGTTGTATCTCTACACATTTTTTTCTTATGGAAAATTCCTTTTCCCCCACGAAAGTCAGTTTTGCTGCCTTGGAAATTTTACATTTTCACGGATAATTCCCATGCCTGATGTAGCACCCTGTCTCTAAATAGTTTTCCGAAGAATGGTAATGATTAATTTGAAACTGAATCATAACAAACTCATATGTGAAAGAAGAATCAGTCTATATCAGACTGAAACAGAAATTGTATACCTTGCCAAATTGATCAGTGATATTTTCCAGTCAATTGGCCAAGGACACGATCCCAGAAATTGGATTTGGAAAGTTATACTGTCAGCAAACAGCAAGGTGGAAGATTACGAAACCGAAAACAAACAATGAGTGTTGACAATGAATATGAATGAGAGAAAATGGCAGTAGCCTGATTTTAACTTCACCTCGTTACCACATCCCACAGTAGGTGAGGATTGGGTGAGGATTTATCATCTACTGTGCTGTTCATCTTCAAAAAATGATGCTACATACGATGTTGATCTATTCAATCTTTTTGTGAATGGCAAATTCACTTATCATTCCACCTTCCCATATTACTTTTGTGTTTGATGCATGTGTCCATCAGGTTTTGCTGTTAACTGTGACATCGCCAATGCTGCTAATATTCAGAAGTGCCTTCTCTGTGAGCCTAATTTCAGGTGGTGTGCTTTATATTCAGAAGCATTCACTTAAATTTTTTGTACATGATTTGACTTTCACTATATTCATCTGCTCACTTTAAGATTGTGAGTACAGCTACAATCAAGTTACTCTATCATTTTGGCTTTGTTTTTATGTGCTAATTTTTGGTTATGATGTATGCATTTTTGTACCACTGATGCAAAATACCTAATGTTTCACACTGGTTAATGCAAATCACTCAAAGGCAGCACAGACCCCGGTGGTTTAAAAGTTATTGTCCAGATAAATGTTGATTGGAATTTTAAACCTATGCGGTGACTGCGATCTCGAATACGGCAATCCAATCTTTTCGCATGACAAGCTGACCTATGATGATGTAATATTAATAGATACATTTTGTATAGTGCTATTTTCTGGTGTCCACAAACTCACCGCACTTTACAACAGTCTCCAACATTTTCTAAGTTGAAAAAAAAATATCAAAGGTAACATGTTCATGAAAGTAATACATATATGACAACTGACACTGTATATATATATATATATATATATATATATATACACAGAAAAAAGTACATGTGCCGTATGAGAAGCAGCAATACACAAAGAAAGAAAAAATCATTATATTACCACCTACCCATAATTCCATCCCTCCCAGTCCCCACCCCTGCCCCCAACACACACGCCATCCAGCTATCACCAGAGTGCCCATTATACCAGACCTGTGATCTATAAAATTAAAAAAACACTGACACTCACCCCACCCATCCACTCACTCACACATGGGTGCTCGCACACACACAGACACACTACACAGACATATACACACAAAAATGGATATGAAATGGGTCGCAGTTGGCATGGACAAATCAATTAGAAAGCTTGGTGGAAGAGATGAGTTTTTAGCTTAGCTTTGAAAGTTTGGAGGGAGGGAGAAGCTATCTGGTCGGCCAGCAGTGAGTTCCAGACAGTCGGTGCAATGTAACCAAAAGAATACCCACTGAAGGTTTAAGTTTGTCTTAGATGGAAGGTGGAAGTTAGAAATTCTCAAACTACAAAAGGCTCGGGTCCAGGGGCCATCCTTGCAGGGTGCAGGGGCAATGCCTATGGAGGAGTTTCAATGAACAGTTTTAGCAAATCTAATGCTGTTTTGTGGCTCCTCTTTGCATAAAAAAAAGAAGCTAAACAGAGCACAAACACTCCAAAGGCACCTTTGAGAAATATTTATGTTGAACTCTTGTTTTTGAATAAAGTTTTAAAAAACTCTGTGTCATACAAAACTGGTATAATGTACAGAAAACACTCAGCTGGGTTACAAAAGGATCTGCAGCTCAAACGATACAGAAGAAACAGCCATATTTTGATATCATATGAGCCTCTGCAGGCTCCATATGGTTGTTCTTTCAATATTTATATGGAAGCAATGTTTTGCTTTAAATATTTGGTAAATATGATAAAGGTCAAAACAACCTGCTGCCATTGATATTCTCATTCATATTCTGTGTCAAAGTGCATTTTGCATTTTTAATCTCTCACACTGGAGTCAATTCTGCTAGTAGTATGTATAAGGTTGTTCCAAATATCATTTTTATGATCATGTTATCTGTGGACTGAAAAGATCAGTTTGCCAAGGTATGCAATTTCTGTCATTGTTTTGAAACATGTATTCCAAATTTTACCCATTAGGCTGCCAAATACTTATGAGGAGCGCGGGTTCAATCTGAGTAAAAGTATTGCCTCAGTCGAAAAATTACAGTAACGCTGGCCTGACATACTTACCTCCTTTTGCAGTACCTGTCAGTACCTATTAGCCGTCTTGTTCTCTGTGATCCTCTCGTGAAAAGCTTCTTAAAACCCCCAAAACCAATCTCAAAACTTTTGGTCAGTCCTCATTCACATTCTTGGTCCCTAGTGTCTGGAACTCACAGCCTGCTTATCCAAGAAACACTCCCTTGTTTGCCTGCTTTAGATCTGAGCTGAAAACTCACCTGCTTTGTCTAGCTTTCAGCTAATCTGTTTATTTACCAATTACTACAAGAATCTAGTAGGTTATAATCTGTTTATATACCAGTTACTACAAGAATCTAATAGGCTACTCTTTCACATAATAGGTAATGTATATGGTTCATTGAGTGTCACTGTGGAAGGAAGCATATGGATAGACAGACTGAAAAGGAGAGTTTTGATTGGTGCATGTATGTTTCCTTGTGTTGTGTGTGTGTGTGTGTGTGTGTGTGTGTGTGTGTGTGTGTGCGTGTGTGTGTGTGCGTGTGTGTGTGTATGTATGCATGCATAAATAGTTATCATTTGCTAGGTAGAATTTTTATGGTAGAATGCTAAAGGTTCTGTTTGTTGAAATGCATGCAATGTGGTTACTGTCAAGTTGTTTGTACAGCACAATCAGTTTAACTTGAGTTAGAGAATGGTGCTTTATAAGAATTATTATTACTACAGAATTTTGATGTGTGCCCATGACAGTGACAGAACCAAGAGCTAGTGAAACCACAGGTGCTGCATATATATTGGCTTTACACTCTTATATTGCTACATTCTTCACAGTTCACTCACTGTGTGCATGTGTGTGTTATTAATTAATTTTGTCTGATTAATTATTTTGTAAGTAGAAACAATTGTAAAAGTTGCCTTTGTTAAATCATATTTTGTGATGATATACTGTGAGGTGATTCTAATTTTATCATTGTTTGCATTGTACATTTAACTTATGACAAATAATGCTGTCAATGGCTTACCTGTGTGTTTACCCTTTGTGTTTGCTTTTGTCATTTGTTTTTCTTCTATTCAAACTCAAAGTGCTACAGAGCTACCTACCTACACACCTAAATGTTCATAAATCTAGCATAAGGGGGGCAGGGGTGGGGGAAAGGGGGGGGGGGCAGAAGATCATGTGCCTCCAGATATTTTATGGGGGTCACGGCAGTCCAGTCTCAGCTATTTCCCACTCTTTAGTTGACCGGCTCACCCCCATTGCACTCAGCTTGACCTCAGGTCATGCCTGACATTCCAGCGTGGCATCTGGCACCAGTGGAAACTGGGCCTTCTTTCTTATTACTTGTGCCTGCAGATCTTGCAGCATTTTGTGGCAATTTCAATCGCATGCTGTGGCAAAGCCTGGATTTTTGACTGCATGAATGTTGGTGTGTTTATTAGTCCAGTCTCTTCTTTGTTAAAGCCAGTTATTCATTTTCGTGATTCAGTCTTGTAAGCTGTGATATAATGACTTAGTCAGTGTACGTGTACGTGCCTTTTCCATCATGGAGAGTGGTTTCTCAACTGACCATTCATTAACTGAACACGCAAGGAGAATGAATTCTCTTTGCAGACTGTGTGGAGAACGTGTGAAAAGAGGTGAGAAGGATAGAAACAGAAGTAAGGGGACCCATTGTACTCAATATTTTGATGAAATTCTATCGATTTTTGGAATAAACATTGTCGAAAATACAGACCATAAACATTCAAGTGCCATCAACCATCAACTGCCTCTAATAATGTGTTTGGGGACTGAGGAGCAAGGAGGAGCAGCTCAGAGTGTTAACTTAGTGAGGGAACACGCACGTGGCACCTCTCTTCCATGGGCTGATGCCATCTATAGAGAAAAACAAAACGTAACTGTATGCTTTGCATGCTGCAAATTAGGAGCACACACAATTATGACAAAGTGTTGCATATGCTTCAAAACTTGAATGTCCGTATAACAAGTTTTATTTTCGTGTTTATTTTAAATGTATGGTACCTTTTACTGTGGCAGTGAAAACAAACTAGTCAGTGACAAATTTAGGGGAAAAAACAAAATACGTACCGCAAATATTGTAAATCACCGTCATGTTTGATATGACTTGTAGCAAATTAAGTACTGTCAGTACACATTCCCTAAGAAAAAGAAGCACTGTGAGTAGCGTCTGAGGCGCTTGGAGTGCATGTGCTTGTGAATGGATTACTGTTCGTCGAGTGATTAATGAGGCCCACTACAAGTGAAAGGTAGGTGAATCATGACTTTTGGCTTGATGTCACTAAAGTAGATGCATGTAGGTTTGTGAACATGACATTATTACGCTTGCAAAAATCCGTTTGCGTGACTTAGCTTCGTGGGAAAAACTTGGAAAAATTAGGTCGGCGAGGGAATGCTCAAATCTCGTGATTTCTGTGCTGTTTTTGTGCATCTTGTACGGCATGCGTTTTGCTATTTTATATGGCATGTTTAGTGTCGACAGAAACCTTGTTCTTTTCTCTACAGAGCTCATTTGATACACAACCTTTGGCTGCAAGCCTTAATGAGTAAAATACTTTGCAATCAACCACCCCAGTTTTACTGCTTTGTCCCTTCACCCGCTCTCGCTGACCGCGGCGTGTTATCACCACTGTGTGTGCAGCATAGCAGGGTCAGCGCGCGACATTTCGCTGTGTAGAGCACGTTTCGGTCCGTGTGAAGTGCAGGTGTGCGCTAGTCTCTTGGGTCACCATGGGTTATAGTCAGCCGGCCACTCGCCCATTGTTTATCTTTAAGCATCCATCGCTGCTAGCGGGCAGTGGCGAAAACTAAAGGGAAAGATTCAGACTGCTGTGGGGTGGGGTCTTTCAATAGCCAGTATTTCCTCTGTTCTTATTTTGCCTCCTTCAGTTATTTTCAAACTCTCATGTTTTAGGACACTTGTTCAAAAACCTTTTTGCAAGGATTAACACCACCCTTTCACTTTCAGTAGTTTCAGCATAGCAATACCTTCAGGTTGATGATGTGTTTGAAAACAAATGGATTGCTGATGGAGATCTGTCGGCGAATGCGTTCATTCATTGCATTGATGTATGTTTGGTAGACACTCATACATTTCTTGGCCAGCTGCGAGGCATAGTAGATGGGAATGTCATGAAGTTCTGGGTGTTGGCTCCAGTATTCATCTGGTTGACAGAAACAGAGGCAGACTTAGCTGAGATTTTTGACTATCAACAAGGAGAAACACAATTCACCAAGTTAGGAGTGAAACTCCAATTCACCAGCCAGTTTACATTACATATATATCTTTATACTGGAAGAGGACTGGAGAAAAATGAAGCTCAAAGAACTGCAAAGGCAGAAATTCTGGAAGTAGGTGAAGCAAGCAATGCTATTTTCTGACCAACTCCAGGTTTTAAAGAAATACCCTTAAAAATGAATAAAGTTTTGTTCTATTGTATTTTTATTTTATGATGGTATGTCTGGGTTCTCATTAAGCAAAATTTCTGCATGCACAGTAACTCACCAGAAAGAACCAAAATTTCTGCACGCACAATAAGTGAGTAACTCACCAGGCATGGAAATGAAAAGATTTTCAAAATCCTTATTTGTTTAAGTATACAAGGGTAAACAAGTTTGGTTGCCTCATATGGAAAGTTCCCCCCCCCCCCCCCCCCGATTGTCAGTTACAGGGACTAGCCTTCTCAACACATGCTTTGTTCAACATTGAACAGGTACAACAGGGTTCAATTCATGCAGAACTTTCACTTCCAACTCCAACTTCCCAAACTGAAAGACCATGGGTTCCTCAGGATCCAAGGATGGCTGAACCTCTCAAAATTCCAGAAACTCAGACAATTCCCATGCTACTGAGCATGCGACAGCTTCTTCCACTGTCAAAATCAATACTGTAATATTAAAGGAGGCACTGTCATCATGGATGGTGATAAGACATTGCTTCAGAGTAATCCTCATCCTGCTCTTTTGAGGCATCTGTGTACACAGCTGAGATCCTGTGCTACGCTTTCTTTTTCTTTTTCTGAACACGAGGTCTATTCCCATGGAACATAACAACTAACATAGCAGACAGACCTAGAATCAAGAGCAACTCCTGAGCTCTGCCAAGAGCAAAGACTGGAATCAGGCAGCGGCCTCCCCGGTTCACAATATCATGGACTAATCCAGTGAAACGGTGTTCTCGCTCCTCTCTGTTTTCATGAATGTGGGTACCATAGGTAGATTCCTGTAACAGACAAATGAACATGGGATTTGGAACACAAACCCATGCAAGTGCTCCCAGTAGAAATTTTAAGTGAGTCACAGTAACCCCCTGTCAAAAAATCTAAGGGTCAAACAGCCTAAACTGGGGGTTACAACACTGAAGAAGCCTATATCAGTATATGAATATACAATACAAAGGAACAATATTCATAATAAATGTATAAAATGAAAACGTCTTTTGGTTCATTCAAATTCCACACTAAAAAGGACAAGAAGACAGTTCAACAAAACAAAGGTATGCGTATACAGATAAAATGGAATAAAACGTAGTAAAACAATAAAAACATCACTTGTGAGATCGATTAAGTGCCTAGACATTACACATATTCTTGTTCTCCACCGCCTTTACATTCACAAAAAAAAAACAATGTCCACACACCCACAGACACTGCTACACCTACACCCACCTATATCAAGCATACACATGCACACCCCCTAGCTATCCATTTTCTAACATAATACCATTACAATCCATATTAATCACAGTATTATTAATACCATCAGCCTAGAATCACAGCAATCATGATATAATTATTTCTATCGAGTATCATAATCCATATTAATCATATTAATACCATCAGCCTACAATCATAGCAGTTGCCATATAATTATTACAATTGAAGCCAGTACACAACAGCCCACCCCCAACACACACATCAACACACAGAGTGACAGACCAGTACCACACATTATATCCATCGATCACAGTACAAATTACAGAATATAATATTCAGTATCAACTGTTTTTGTATTAATAAAACAACAAAAATCACACCACAAATACTCTATCATTACTATCTTCATATTTACAGTTACACTTATTTAGTGCATGATACACACATTTTTTTTTTCCTTTCTTTCTTTCAGTCCTTTCAATCTGAGTCATTTTAAAAGAGCTCTTTCTTTCAAATGCATAACAGGGAAAAAATCTGACAAAGGTGGGAGATCCCCCTCCACCCACCCCCACTCCACCCCAACACACACTTTTTACTGTAGATATGGGGGACTCTCAGTCACAAAATGGCCCCACCTGGATCTGAGATTCTCACAGTTCCACAATGAATTTTGCTTCTATCAGGTAGCCAAATAATCAGTTGTAATTACTGTTTTTGCAACAATTACTTCTTTATTTTGCTTCCTTCACTGACATTTATTTTCTTTTATTGGAACAGCTATGGAACAGCCTCAGTTTCGCTACAAGGTTGTTCCATCAGTGAAGGAAGCAAGTACAAAAGTAATTGTCACAAAAATGGTAATTATAATCAATTATTTGGCTGCCAGGGCAAAGAGTGGATTATTGTGGAATTGCAAGATCTATTTTGCCAATAAGCAGTAGCAAAAATGAGGGAGGCCATGTTAACCTTTACCAAAATTCACTGAGTCACATTTACGCTACCTACTACAGTTGCACCAGTCGAATGTATGCAAGTGACTACAGTTGTGCTAGGATCTTTTTCAGCTGCTTTAATACTTCTCTCACTCTTTCTCTCCCTGAACAATATTTTCATCAGACTTTGCTGCCAAGCGCTTCTTGGCATGTGTAAGCCAGGTAAAATCAGCTTTGAAATACAACTACCAGAAATGACATTTAAACCAATCAGCATCATGGACCGGAATGTGGTTAGGCAAGCAGTTTTGTGTTCCAAAACTTGCCTATCTGGGTGGACCAGAATGTGGTTAGGCAAGCAGAGTTTTGTGTTCCAAAACTTGCCTATCTGGTTTAAACAAAAATTTATTCAAGACGAAATAAACATACAAAAAATCATTATGTGCTCATCAACAAGCTATAGCTTATAGGCAATGAGCTCATGCAGTTGGAAAAAAACACAATGTATGGCAGACTAACAATTTCACTTTGCTATCAATAAATGAGATGTGACAAAAAAATAACCAATAAAAAATATAAAAAATAAAAAATAAAAAGAAAGAAACAAACAAACAACAATAACAAAACACAAAAATACGAACAGTCACTAGAAAACAGTCAAAACAAATTGTAGTTGAAAAAACAAAACAATGTTAGGTAGACAGATAGATTGGCTGGTGGCCTAAATAAATACTAGTGAGAGAGAAATGGCGTAAGGAGACAGAGGGGGGTGGGGAGATGGAAAGGGAAAGATGGTTTGAAGTAATTTTTCTACAGTAGCATAATTATAAATTTTTGACAAAGTTCAGAGGTATGAGCAGGCAGTCGGTCATTTGTATAATTAAAACATATAATCACTTGCCTATCTGGTGGCATTGATATGCTAAATGACCACTGACTACCTCAATTGCTTTGAAAATATGTGTGCGTCAAGATGACACACAGAGCTCTAATCTATGTGTCAAAATTAAAATCTGTAATAGACCCACAGTTGCGCGTTATCAGGAGCATTGCATGCACATATATAATTCCTTACCAGCTGAAAGATAAATGATGCCCAGACCCAGAACTAAGATGTAGAAAGGACTAAGGGAACGTGCAAAAGCAGTGCAGTTCTGTACAACTACTGTTTCATGTTAGACTTGACCCTTTCAAGTTCCCCTGGGACCCCCTAAACTTGTGTTAATAAATAAATTAATTAATAAATTAATAAACAAATCTCTTAAAGTAAAAGTCCAAGGTTTTTAAGTATGCAAAATGACCATCGAAATGATTGACAAATGAGTCACTAGTTTCAGATTTAATGAAATAAAAATAAAAATAAATGTTTAATTAGGTTTTTAATCGATTTTATTTTCTGTAGGCTGGCCGAGACTACAGTCTCGGGTTCTCCATCAGTCACGTGACTTTCCCAGAAGTGACGTATGTCTGGGGAGTCAGTGCGGTTGCCATCTTAGATTCTTCAGTAAACTGTGTATGCGTGTGGTTGACAAAAAAGTTAACTATGCCGGCCTACTGTGTTGCTGCGAACTGCAACAATTCGCAGACGACCCCAGGTATAACAATGCACGAGTTCCTGCGCAATCGACCCGCAGTGAGGTGAAAGTGGATTAAATTTATACAATTAAAACGAGCCGACTTTCTTGCTGCGCCGCATCACGCCCATTTGTGTAGCGAGCACTTCAGTGAGTGCAATTTCGCAAACCCCATGGAATACCGCATGGGGTTTGCTTCGAAGCTGACACGATGTTGCGGTACTCTTTCAAAATCCTGCCTGACAGGCTCAAACTGATACAGCTGTATCCTTGTGGGTCTCTCGGGCAAAGTATCAGTTTCGTCTTCGGAGCTCGAGTTGGCCATTTTGCAGTGACTCCCCGGAGTGATGTAGTAGGCATAGGGTCACATGATTTGGGCGTCTTGGCAACGCTTTTTGCCTTTTTGCCAGTTTCACCTACATCATCGTTCTCAGCAAGCTTTAACGGAAATCGTGCCAAAAATCACCCCTAACCTTGGACTTGTCCTTTAAAATATATCATCCTGAGGTGACTGTGTACAGTTCACAAAACCTTAAAATCCAACAGCCAACCAACCCTTAATATATTCATTAATGGGAGCCCTGTCAATTTACCAGACCTTCCATGTTTCACTGGAATCAACATCTCCAGGTCGATGTTTTTACATACACAACAGGCCATTTAGAAAAATGCGACAGAAAGTTTGAATGATTCCACTGACCCCTTGCCACCAGGAACTAACATAAAGTTCAGATGGATTTTAAGTTTTGAATAAACAAAGAGCATTAACATTACCTGAAAAACAGTACACATACAATGAGGGACACAACAACAGAGACCTGATTTGCTGGAAATTGGCATGCACAGTATATAAATACCAGGGTCACATCCTTTTCACAACTCATCCATGGAAAATCACAAATCAGTGCCAAATTATCATCCCTGAAAATACCACTCCTTAACTGTATTACAGAAGGCATAGAAATCCAAGTCTCAGGTTCTTACAATGATGACTATGTCTGGACGGACATTAGGCATTTCTGCAGCCATGAGATGTCTGTCTTCCTGCCGTGAGTAATCCCCAGTGTATAGTATCTGAAAAATAAAACAAGCACCCATGTTAGTGTTCAGCATATGAAGAAAAACACATGAACAAATACTGTCAGCTCAAGCAAACCTTAACGGAGTACTTACCCAAATAGCACCCAGAGGTCCACAGGAGATGTCAGATCGTTAGCGGGTTGTCATCTGATTGAGACACTGCACTGCTGCAGAGTCACTTCAGTGGTGTTCAGTAGTGTCTGTTCTGATTCAACACCATTTAGGACACCGCCTAATATTCCCCTACAGATAACAGTGTTATTTAAGTTGCGGAGTCAAACTGAGTGAGTGTTCCCCAAGAGAGCAGACTGCCATTACATCCCTCCACCTGTCCTCCTGTGCAGACTCTCTGACGCTGAGGACTTTGATCAGAACTGCCTCAGGCAAGGAAGGAGGCTGGAACACTGAGACAGGTCACCATGAAAGCATGGCATGAAGGGTTCCAGAAACTGAGATTTTTTTTTTTTTAATGCAGTGATCAATGAAGTGGAGGAGGATAACTGATGATGCTGTGGAGGTCCATTTTGGTTAGAGACTACTTGATAGGGCTGCAGAGTCGTAATTATCCTGTAGATATATCCAGGCCTGGGAAACCCGACACCTGCAGTGCTGGTCAAGAGCAACATTCTCAAAGACACATCCATGCAGTGGATGAAGCTGGGCTGTGTGGTTCCAGCCTTCCCACTGGACCCAGAGCACTCCCAGCTCTGGGTGGGTGGCAGCCAGGGCTGAAAAATCCCACATGACTGATGGAATTTGAATCCAAGACCTTCTGACCCACAGTCCGACACGCTAACTGCTATGCTACAGGGGCCGATAAACCTCAATTTTTAACCAACTGAACAAGAAATCAAGTGGAAAACTGCTGTGTATATTTATCGTTTAAATTCCATTCCTATCAAATATAGCCCATGATGCTTTCTCGGTTTGGTTCCCCTTTAATGCCTGAATATATCCACATTTCATTAATTTACAGCTAATTAATTTTCAAAACATTTCTTGCAAATGAGTTATGCATCTTCTGTGAGTGTGAACACATCAAAGCTCTAAATAATAATAATCCCATCAGATTGTTAGTATGGAAAACCTCATAGGCAACCTGTTTTTCCATGATGCATTTTCAAAGAATCTAAAATCTAAACAGAGATCTATACAGAGTCCATTTGTTTTACTGGAACACAACTGTCTGCAGCTACTAAAATTTTCACCCCTTGCAAGGTTTTCAGCATAATGGGGTAAGTTTACTGAGCATAACTGTATACAATAACACTGATTTTCCATAGATGAGCCTATTAAACAAACAAGTTCAAAACATTGTAAGTTATCATCTCTGACTCAACTTGTCGGGAAAATAAACACATAACTTGCCAAATTTTAGCCAAATACATTAAATCACTGGCGATGTATTTTCTGAACACAGTTGGAACAGAAAAAGCTTAAAACTGGTTAATAAATATCTTTAAAAGTACTTTTGTGAGGTCACGCAGTGGTTTTGCTTTTATTTACCTTGACTCCAGCTATCTCAATCATGAACATTGCAGCTCCAAGAACATGGCCTGCAGTGTAACACCAAAACCGAATGCCGTTTACATCCATCTCTTGGTGAAAGTTGACAGTTTCAATCTTACTCATACTTTTTTCAATGTCAGTTTCTGTGTACAGCATCTCATCTGTAGATATGTTGCTGAAACAGATGAACATGGAAAATTAAAGAAATGAGCAGTCAAAGTGAAACCCCAAGCAGTTAACAGTTTACAATGTGGGGCACAGAAAAGAACGAAATTTTACACATGTATATATAACTAAAAGAAATATCAAGCTGAACAAGCTATTTTTTTCACTACACAGCTCCAATGTCAAAAAAAGAGACTCATAACATTCTTTTCTTCAAATCAGCGATAAAAGAATGTTTTTGTTATTGAACCAGATGGATGTTATTGCTTGATGAGACAGTGTTACCTTTTTGGCCTGTTGTGGGATTTTCCATGATGTATTTGTGTGAAGATTAATCTGTAGATCTCATTGGGGAAAAGCTTCAGAAATATACTTAATGGTGTTTGTCTGTGCTGAGGTGACTGTGCTACTGACAGGACATTAAAATTCAGTTGCTACAGAGCTATTATTCATTACACATATATAATATAGATATCACTGGCCAGAATTAAACATTCAAGTATATTTCAAAGAAACAAAAAACAAAAACAGACCATTTTTTATGACCATGTTTGATTTTGGGGGGGAGGTGGGGGGACATGCTAAATTTCAAAGCACAAAGATATATCCGACTGCCTGATCATCAACCCAGGATCACCTCCACTTGATAAAGCCTAGCTTTTTTTTAAAACTTTCTGATTTAATAATAACAAACAATATTTCTGGCACCCCACCTTAGATGAGCTTAAGGCACTTACAAAAGCAGAGGACTGGATGGGGAGGGGGGGGGGGGGGGGGGGGGGGCATACTGAGGAAAGTATGTACAGCAAATCCCTGCACTACACATATAACTCAAGGGGAAATCATACACCCATAATCCCTCTCCCCCCTGGACACACAAACACTGACAGACTTTTTATTTCCTCCATGGTCATCATGGTAGTTCATTTGTTGCTTGAAAAAGGCGATTCGTTGAAAACTAGCACATTCTTTTGTACTGTGCCATTAACCCAATGGTTGCAGATGACAAATATGCCTGACAGCCAGGGGCAACAACCACATTACTTAGCAATGCAGCCAACATGTTCATTGCTGGAGAATATAAACTTTTACTATCACATAAAGGGGCAACATCATGCTATTTCTGAACTACACTTGCACAGAGAAAAAGAACAGCTACCCCCTTAGTGATATGTGCCATCTGACCAGCAACAAAGCATTTTTTTCACATCACGCATTTTCCAGCTGGTGCTTTGTTTGCGACAAACTTCATGATCATTGATGGCGAGGATGCAATGCTATTCTCTGAGTGACATTCTGAATGAGTTAGCAGTTGATCAAGACTTGGAAGATGATATTGATGATTTGATGCCTGTCAGTGACGGTAATCTGAATCTTCATATTTTATATGGGGTATATGGATGATATTGAAGCCTTGTTGACATGAGTGAATGCCAGAGATGCAGAGAGTAATACAAGTACAGAATCAACACTATCAAGATTAGCCAAGACCTTGAACCTCACTATAAAACAGTGCAGTATTAACATTGTGGCATCTGCCTGATGAAAATGTGACTGTCAGGGGACCTGCAAGTTGTAGTGGTCACGGTATGGGCAGTGGTAGGGGGATAGGTGCACATGGCAGGAGTGTTACTCATGGTATGGGACATGGCAGAGGTGTAAAAACACAAACTGAAACTGAATGTGAATGGCTGGATGGATGTGATTTTCATTGCTATTCATGATTCAATCAACAGGTTGGTGTTGATCCAAATACAAAGACTGATAATTTCACAGCTGTTTGTAACAGATAACATAGTGATGCTTGTGGACCAAACAAACCTGCATACATAACAGTATGCAGAGGAGAAATGGAAGCTGACTAATGATAATAAAATGAAAGTCCTTCTCTGCAATTTAAAAAAAATGAAACTGGACCAACTATCTTTGCACTGGAGCACCAATCAGCTTTTCTACACACCTGTCTATAGACCTGTCCACAGGCCCCACGCAGTTGCCAATCTCAACCGATCAGACGTGAAATGTTGCTATTTTTAGCGCATATTTTTTTGGTCTCATACGCTGGTATCACAAACAATGGCTCAGCACACACTGACTCTGTGAGGTTTTATCGTTTTGGGTTCAATCGCCCTAACACAGCAAAATGGTTGTAAGGGTGCCTACAGGATAATCGACTTAGAACAATTTCCAGTTTGAATCTCTAAGGATAAAGCTCCAACATCACTGACAACATTTGGGATTTTGTTTTGCCCTATCTTTTTGTTTCCTTTCTTCTTCTTTCATTCTCCTTTCTTTCTTTCTTTCTTTCTTTGTATCGCCTTGTCAGATTCATGGCATTTCAGTCCATTTTAGTTGGGACAACCCCTGTCTTCACAATAATAATAAATACTAACAGATGACTAGTTTAGGCCAATATGTTGCTATTCTCTGATCTACACAAACTCACTGCACTTTGCAACATTCTGAGACATTTTCAACGTTAATTAGTAAGTAAACATGGTGCTTAACAGCCACAAAAACTTTAAGGCTTATTATGGATGGGGAGAATGGGAGGAAGGGGGTATGGAGGTGGGGGGAAGAGGGAGATTATATACTATCACTACACTGTCACCACCAGAATGACTTCTGCATTAAGATGGGCAGTGATGAGAGCCATTTTAATGTTTCAGTAGGAAATGATGGACAAAGTCACAAGACAGTGTCCACAAACCACAGCCTTTCTGAAGAGAAAGGAGAGCTGAAGTGATATCGAACTGAGGTCCTGCTTACCAGCCTTACCACTAGGCCAAACTGACTCCGGCTGCTGCTTGTGATACCTCGTAATAACAGCGGGAAAGAGGCGGGGCTATGGATGGGTCTACGGTGCCACAATGCCACAGGACATATTTTTGTTGTTCCTGAAGTTCCTGCACTTTAATCATAACAGGAAGATGCCCTAGCAGGGCGATGAGCGACCATATGAAATTTACAGGGGTGGTTTCAAGTTGTGTATTCACCCATGAGATGTGGCTGTATAGTGAGAGCCTGCTGCTCTGTAAAGGGTAGCTTGGATCCCAGCAATACATGCCCTTGAAGAGACCTAGGTTTGGAATCAAACTCTTCTTGGTTTTTGACAGGACTGGATACACCAACAAATTTTGTGTGCACTGCAACAGATCTGCCACAAGGCTGCCTGCATCTTATTTGATCCATGATGGAGAGAGTGGTTGGAAATCAGTCGGACAAAAGTTACATTTGCCATGCTGACTCAACAGCAGTGTCAAACTTAATTACTACCTCTGTTGAAGAAAACTTTTCACTGCGGTACAGTCAAAAAGAACTGTGTGTACAGCAACTGGGTGTGCCAGCAAGTGACTGTGAGAGTCTGTTTCAGGACAAGTGCCACCTGATCAAGCTTACTGTTGGCAGGGGCCTTAACTATGAATCGGGACTATGGTAGGCCAGGCCTAAACCAAAGTCCCTGACTTTAGAGTCCGAGACTTTGAGTTAGGCAAAGTTCGTATACATGGACGCAGACAATGGTCAAGACAACAGAGTCACTGACTTTGCGCTGATAAGAAAGGGGTCATCACACGCGTCATCGCTTGTGCTAACTTTAGACGGGGCAATTTCATCTGGGCATGCACACCGACACACTTTGTTCACTTCCCTATGATGTATTTCGTACGCGCAAACAGTAAACATGCACATTAGGTGAAGGCATGCCTGGCAGGCCCCGATTCTCGATGTGATTTGCCATGTTTTACTTCTGTAACACCCAAGCGATCTCGACAAGGTCATTATTCGTAAAAACGCTAATCTATCGACATCTTCAATGGAGTATTCTTCTTGGCATTTACTGAATCGAGTAACTGTAGCATTGTCTGCTGCGTCAGCCATTTTGAACTTGTCAGAAAGGCGAGTGGACGCTGTGAAATCAGGTAGCCTGCGTTGTGCAGATGAATTTAAATAACAAGAAAATAAATCAAGTGAGAATGTAAGACATCAAGCAAACTTGCTCTCATAATAACTTGCAAACATTAAATCATACGATCACATTAATCACATCGTCATTTTGCCTGCGTCACTCGGCTAGTGCGACCTTTCTTCCCTCCAAAATGAAAGAGCTTTGGCCGACGAACATCTAGTACTCATTTGACGAAGTAAACGAAAGATGTCAATATCACCTCGTGTGAGTGTTCCAGTAGTAAAATACAAACAATCAAAACAGACAGTATTGAAGATTAATTTTTTTAAATAAACAAAAAAAACTTAAGTTAAAAAGACAGATAAAAAAACTGGATTCAGACATAAAGACGCAACAACAGCAAAAACAACAGCAAAAACCAACTTTCCAAGCATAACAAGGCTAAAAGCAGTTCTAGTCCCAGGCCTACGACCTTTAGTCCAGCGAAATTGCTAGCTTAAATATCGGCTGTTTAGGCCCGAGGTTCGGCCCAGACTTTGGTGTAGTCCCGGTCCATGGTTACCATTTTGGGGCCATTGTCAATAGCCTTGAGATTTAGGCCCGCCTACCACTTTAGGCCCGATTCATAGTTAAGGCTCCAGAGGTCTACAAGCAAGCATATTGTAGCAGAAGACTGAAAGGAAAAAATCAACTTGAATTTGACCTAGCTGTGGCTTCTGTGGAGTACAACTCCTTGGCCTTCACTTCCTCCAGTTAGCCACACTCAATGCTCACATGACACTGGCTACAAATGTGACGCCCTTGATTTTGTGAAAGAGATGGTGGACGGTTTGTTGCATCCCAGACCTCCATTGCTAGAACCCGGTATCCTTGCTACATCAGACCTCAACAATGTGTATCTTCAACCAACGCCACACTATCCAAGACCTGTCCCTGCCACGGTGAGTAAACTGAAACCTTACAAATGGTGCCCAGTGTGCTGCTGGAATGGACAGTATGGTAATACATGGTTCATTTGTGAACAGCACCCTCCAGCTCTTGTTCTGTGTGTCAAAGACTGGTGTTTGAAAATGTATCACACAAAGGTGAAGTACTGGGCTGAACAAATGCTGTTCACTGCATGGTTTTGTGCATGCTGACTGATTGTGACTAACAAGGATGTCTACCTAATTCTCATGATTTCTCATTTCATGCATTTGCACATTTTTAGTATTTTACCCTTTTCCTGGTAATATGTACATCACATATAAAATTAATTTGATCTTTTATAAAATATATAGTTTTCTAAAAATAAAAATAAACTAATTAACAAATAACACCCTCTAAAATTGGAAAAAGCACTGTATGTGACTCAGCATTGTCCCTGTGGCTAGAATTAAGGCCAGAATTCAAGGTTAAAAACGTTCTTTTTAAACTTTCTGTATTTTGATCTTTCTCAGAAAGCAAGCAGTCAATTTTGATTGGCATTTCAATAATGGAAAGACATGATTTTACACATCTACATTTTGTAATCCATTTATGCACTAAAAACAAATTAACTATCTATGCTAAAACCCCACACGTTTAACGCACAATAACTTCAACTGGCATGTATGAACAAACCTCAAAATGATACACCTATTTCCTGAAACAACAAACACACCTGACTTTGACATAATCCGACAGAAGCCAGCGATAAATGGCTTTTGTGGCATGGGTCATGAAGCAACGTCCACGAAATTTTGTTTTTTCCATGAAGTATGGCAGGCCACCACTGTGATCCAGGTGGAAACTAAAAAATAAAATTAAAAAAGTTCAGATTAGGAGTACAGAAAGTGATGCACCAAGCTAACATCCTAAAATGAGTAATAAGAAAAACACTTTTTATTATGATACCTACTTTGCAACTTTCTCATGACAGTCTCTTACTTCATAACTGAATTCACACAGTTCATACCAGGTTGGAACACAATTCATCAGATCACAACAAAAGGGGTGGGTCTAAAGTTGAAGATAGCCACAGAAACTGGACAGAGTAATGTAGTACATATCTACACTTATAATTATAGCAGAATGTGTTCATTTTGTACTGAATTATTTGTGACGCTAGTGGAGAGATTGAAACAGTGATGTGGTCAGTTTTGGTTCTTTTTCACGAAGTAGCGAGCAGCACAGTTCTGAAGCTGACAATAGACAGACCAATAATTGTCATTTTCCTGCCATGGAAATTTGTGTTTTCACAGACAATTCCCATACCTGTTGTTGACCTTGTAAAATGCAGTGTGCTCACCCTTGTCAGTGAGATACAGTGCTATAGAAATGACTGCTATTATTATTATTAAAGATTAAATTGAAAATAGTTGCATCAAATAAAGAATAATCCAACATTTTCCTCAACTCCCCTTCATTAGCCCTGGACATCCTCCATTCCCTGTCCTCCCTCACTCTCTCTCTCACACACACTCTCCCTTCACTCTCACACACAGACAAAACACACACAGCTATACTGATCAGTAAGCCATATTACTTTTGCTTCTACTTACTGACTGACGAGCATCAGATCAATTTCTTCTGGGTCAATCATGTCAAGGAAAGGCAAAGATGCCACGCCATGCATTCCAGGGTGGATACCACAGTCCAGCTATAACAAGCAAGAGTTAAAACAGCAAAATGAAGAAAACAATTGGAGCCTGGTAACACAAGATGTAAAAGACTTTCTGTGTACGTTACATGCAAGTGTTGGAGTCTATGGGATCCACAGGGTCCAAACACAGGAACCGACACCAGCTGCTTGTCTGAGAGCAGGTCATATTTGATCCTGCATGCCTATTTACTCTACTGTGCTAGTACACATTATCATTGTGTCGCAGAACGTGCATTAAAGAAATCTTCCCTACTTTGTTTAGATTTATGTGTGAAAGATTGTGCTATAGTATTAATGATGATGTAACTTTGCCATCATGACAGTACTTGTGCTTTTTTCTGATTGTCATGTTGATATTAATTAAGTTTTATTTTATAGTACTTGTGATTATTTCAGTGTGTGTGAAATGCTTTAATATTGAAGCATGCATTTGCTTCTTCTTCACTTTTTTTCTTTTTTTAAAATTTGGTTTCAACCTGGCTTTTTTGTCAATTTGATATATATGCATTTATAGTACTTGTACTTTTTTGATTGTCAAATGGATTTTGATGTTGATAATGTACAGCGCTGCGAGCTTGTAAATTTTTACAGGGTATAGCGCTATATAAGAGTCATTATTATTATTATTATTATCTTCTGTCCGCAAACTAGAAACGATAGAACTTAATGTAAATAACATGTGCTTGCAGTTTTTGTTTGGAATTTTTATTGTCATTTCTTCTGTCCTGTTTATTAGTGACATGGTGTGCTTGCACAGGTTTTTTATTGTTGTTTTTTCTGTTCGTTTTTAGTAATTTAGTGCTTTACTAATTTAAGCTGGAAAAAAATCAACTTAATAATTTTAATATACGGAGTAGAACTGTACTTGAAGAATTTTTCTTATTCATGTTTTTTGTTTTTGTTTGGTTCCTGGGGTAGTGGGGGTGCATTCATGAAAAAGACAGGGGTCTGAAGCAGCATGTATATATATGTACTGTAACTACACCACTTCGGTGGATATTCAAAAAAGCGCACTATAAAAAGCTATTTGCTCATGTAGAATCACATGCGAGCACAGTGAGTCTGCTCGAGAGCGGAGAATAGCGCGATATAAAAGCGATCAATCAATCAATCAATCAATAGTTTACTACATCTTGTTTTTCCATTTCCTCAAACTTTGATTGCTGTCTCTGAACGTGATGTGGACTGCAACTTGTGCTGTGATTTCACTTGTTGGCTGTTAAATCTAGGTTCTAGACTACAAGGCTTCATCTGAAGAAGTGCGGATAAAGTTCCTGTGTGAAAATCAGAGCAGCTTCTCATTCCCTGCAACTGATGACATCCCTTGGGTGCCTGGTGATCGGCTTACAAAACTAAGCCAACCCACTACAGACCGGTGCTGGCTGGGTTTTTTGCAGAATAAAAGCTGCTTGAAGTTGTCATTGTTTTGCATGAGAACAGATGATTGATTTAATTTTCATGTTAAGTATCAGTCAGTTCATGTAAACATTACAACTCAATTCTTTTGACATACGCAAAACTTGTCAAACTAAAAAAAACTGGTCAAACTCAAAACAAATGCTTACATACATGTAATGTGTACAAATACTCTGAAGAAATACATTTTCCAACCTGAATGATTATTGAATATCATGTGAAACATACATTACATGTCACGTGAAACATGTGTTACAATTCAAAAAACATCTGAAGTTGAGAAAGTGTTCCAATATTATTTTGAAATATATCCACAGCATCAAAAACTAACAAGAATAAATACTTGTTCATGTTACATGGTGTTTGTTTGATCTTGGAGGAAAATCTTCTTTCCATGTCACGCATGTTTCGGTGTCACAATTTTACGGGTAGGCTGTTCTACTCTCAAGTGAATGAACCCTCTTAAAAATTGCACTTAGTTACTCCTGATGATTGTTACTCAAAACCTTTCTATGAAATAATATGGTTCCTGTTCTAAATATGACATAATGATACTTCTGTGTCACACCGAAACAGGCTTTATGCTCTCCACTTGGACATGTTTGAAGCCACCCTGACTTGCAGTCGGGGTCCTAATTGCTTTTCTTTTAATTGTGCCTTAAAATAGGATGTATGTGGAACACAACAAGCCTAATTGGGATAAGCTGTAAGCTATTTCAGTTTTGACCTCTGATTCCCCCTACCTAGGACCAGCACTGAAGAAGAACCCATATATATATATATATATATATATATATATATATATATATATATATGTGTGTGTGTGTGTGTATGTGTGTTAACAATATTTTTGTGAACAAAGAACATTTGTTTTGGCCCACTTTTGAACCAGATCTATGCCAGACTGACTGACATTATTAATTTTACAGTGTTTACTTGCCTAGCTCTTTGATGTCTGATCTTCATGCATAATTTCAGCACAACAGTTTTTATCCATTTGCTTTAACATAATAATAGATAACGCTTATCAAACAGTGACAATGCAATATTTTGGCAGCACACACCATTCACACAGAGTATATATATATATATATATATATATATATATATATATATATACGGGTCATTCTCCTGAAAACTGGACCAAAGAGGATGTTGCTTTCCCAATTAAATAAAAAGTTAAACCATAAAACTTTTTAAACTACCGCTATATTTCTGAAATAATGTGATTGGAGAAATAAAGAAAATGCCACAGTGTGTGAATGCATCATTATTTCTTGTGCTGTGAGGGGTTTTTTGGTACAAATTGGGACATTTTCATGGCTGTCATTTGTGACATGTCTAGGGGAAAGTTAGCTGATCGCAGATATTTCCTTGAAATCGTTTATGACTGAATAAAAACAGATTTCATGAGATATTTATTGTGTGTTGCTTCCTAATAACAGCTCCAAACAAAGAAAAGATAATCAGTGTCTCGCACGTTACCGATGGTGTCTTCTGAGTGTGTATCTTGATATCATGACCTGTTCACAACAGAAACTAAAGAACTTTCTTTTTTTCATCTGCTTGGTAGATGACTACATTGCACCTTGTTTTTTTATGCTTGTTTGATGACGAGAGAGTAAATATGAAATAAATTACAGTCATTTCTTCAGGGTGGTTTACGTGAGAGCATACAAAAGAACTATTTCTGTTAGTAACACTGACTTTCAACTTACCCTAATGTATGAGTCCACATCAGCTGACTTGTGGCAGCAACATTTGACCTCTTTTTGCACTGTGTGTGGTGTATTATTGGACTACAAAAGGGAAAGCACTGCGGTGTCTTCAGGGGTAAAGGCTGTAACACTTGTGACAAATATTTGTTTCCAGTCGGCTGAGTGTTTGTATGCAACCTTTTGTAACCAAACTTAGTATTGTGCTGCACCATCATGAGCCAGAATGTCATGCCAAAAAACTGGGATTATATCTTAAGGTCACAATGTGGGCTTATATAATCAAAACATGACAGTTTCTACAATATCTTTTATTATTTCTTAACTAATGAGTCTTTTGCATCCAAACTCAATCTGATACTATAGTAGATCATCATAAGCAAAGAAATGTCCAGTGAAAATATTGCATTGCTGTGTTCAAGGTCACTGTCACAGCCAAGGTTAAACATTTCAGTTAATGTTGTTTGGATGATATAAATTGTTGAACCTTATGTAACCAAACCCAGTATGGTGATACATCATTATAAGCCAGAGTGTCATGTGCAAAAAAATAGTTTTTATTTTCAAGGTCAAGGTCACAGAATTTGGGTTCATACAATGAAATCATGACTATTTCTATTATCTGTTTTGAACTGTTGAATTTTGGCAACCAACTTAGTTTGACAGTATTTGTTCATAAGCTGGCGTGTCTTGTGAAAAGGTTGCTGTATTCAAGGTCAAGTGAAGGTTTTCAACTTCAGTGAATGTTTGCCCAGACAGTATCTCCTGATCAATCAAACTCAGTATGGTGATGCATCATAATATAATATTTTGCTATGTTCAAGGTCAAAGCCACATTCATTTCTAATAGATCTCCAGAAATACTGAAACTTTTGCACCCAAATTAGTTTGATGGTACATCATCACAAGACAGGGGAAGACAATGTGAAAAGATTTTCTTGCTTTTACTCAGGGCGTGAGACAGAGGATATGGCTTGGGTGACTGAGGACTAGATTGCTGCTACTCTTGGCCATCCCGATATCTAAAGCAAGGGTCAATACCAGTTCCAATCAAGAAAATGTGGAAAAACATTGCTTTTGTAATGAATTATTTTGGGGGGATTGATACTGTATAATTTTACACATTGTGATGATTTATTTTTGTTTGTTATTGCTTTTTATGTGCAAGCTGACATTGTAATTTCCTGTAATGGGATGAATAAAGTACTCTGCATGTAGGCATAGTCATATTCTATGCTAGCAGGGATGGTCTACCTAGGACTGTAAGTCTTGAGCTGAGTTCTGAATTGAGACAGACACAGAATTGGGGCATTTCACAGACAGCAAATTTGAGACAGATGCAAGAGATGAAACTGAAACTGTGAAAGAGTGCTCACCAACAGATTAAAAATTATTTTTCTAATGGAATTTTGAA
The DNA here is from genome assembly GCA_018857735.1 of Alviniconcha marisindica. NCBI lineage: Eukaryota > Metazoa > Mollusca > Gastropoda > Provannidae > Alviniconcha > Alviniconcha marisindica. Next base: position 30,403 of record JABMCL010000046.1, on the reverse strand, counting down.
AAAGTTCAGAGGGTGCATAAGTGCAGAACAAAGGCGAAAGGTAAAATTGGAGTGTACTGTCAAAGTGATGGTACACAAAAGTTGCCATCTTGTCCTTGCAGCAGAATTTCATAAGAAACCAATGCAGTTCATTTAACAGTGGCATTCAATGGCATTTTCATACATTACAAAACTGTGATAATAGTAATACTTATCAATCTGTACAACTGCATTGGTTGTGTAAAACAGGCTTTTGTGCTGCAGTTGATGTTCAACAAGATGACAATGTTGGGTAGCATTCTTTAGCACTGAGTCAAAGACAAAGTGAATGATGCCCGATATATCAGAAGTAATCTGCTTACAAAGTTACAACCTTGCACACTTCACGATCTTGCTGTTAGTGTTATTCCCATTAAAAAATTGTTATATTATTTGCATTCAAACAGGTCACATTCAGCTCTGAAAGCATAATGAACAAACAGCTATCGGCCAGAAAAGCATGCTCAAACTCCAAGCACTGGTTTATGACATCCTTCCTTCAACCACTGCTGTGCAGCTGTATTTAGTTACGCCATAGGGTCCAGAAAATTGTCAGCTAACGAGCAGTTTTTTGTTGGTGCTCAAACAGTAGTCAGTTTGTTACAAACAATTCAAATAAAACAAGGCATCGTTTATAGCCGCCAACAAAGTTTACACCACCACAAATAAAACCACAATCATTTGAATTGAGATGGAACTCTTTTTTTTTTTACCCGGGGTGGATGTGTCTCATGTTTATGTTTGTGTTTTGGCTCTAGGTTGCTTCTACAGTCCTATTAGTACCGGAACCTTTCGGAGGGTGCTGACCGCGTCACTGGACAGCTGCGCGGAGATAAAGAGTGCCCCTTCAGTGGCATAACTAAATCTGGCAGAGTTTGGAGGAAGGTGCTGGAAAGCGATGCTCGGAGTGTGAAGCAAGCTATGACTATGAGTATGACTATATGAGTGAAGTTGCTGGAGGCCCAGATATGGACGAAGCCCAAATTTCCAAGCCAGAAAAGTTGATTGGTTGGTCAATGCTCATCTTCTGGCAATGGCTCAAGTACGCGTGATACATGTGTGTGTGTGTGTGTGTGTGTGTGTGTGTGTGTGTGTGTGTGTGATGCGTATAAAATCCACATCACCAAAATCTTTTTTCCTTTGAACTCCAGAAGATGACAGGATCTCCCAACCTCTTGCCCAGCTCCCCTGTAAAATAATACATTAAAAAGTATAAGAATCCAGCCTCACAAAAAAAAATTAAACTGTTTTTATATTATGTAAACATTGAAACCTTGACTGTGAAATTATTTGGGAAAACGAAAAGTTGCATGATTTTACCCAATGACATACCAACATTTGAAAACTGGGAAAGTGGGAGCACTTCCAAAAATATGAGCTGTACAACATCCATATATCATTATATGTATTATAATAATGTACACAAACTATGAGTATGACCCAAATTAGCAAATATCAACCATAACTCATTAACTGTTCATAGGTAGGACCAGCCTCTCTTTAGCGCTGGGTAACATGGCCATCGCGAGGCAAATATTGCTCATTTTCAACTTGTCGTATCTGCTTTGTTTTGTGCAGTTTGTCAATAAAAACTACTGTCAGGCAAAAAACGATCTTTTTACGACCTGTTGATGCCATTATTTTGTGCATGAATGATGTATTGTGAGTTTGGAAGAAGTTTTAATGAACACACCAAGCGGTTGGAAACCGAGCGTGGTGCTGACATCGAAAGTCAGATGAGCGAGGTCGGAAAACGGTTGCGTTCGGAAAACCGTTGGGAACTTTTACAAGAAAAACGTACACATATGAAGTTAATATTTTTAGAAAGAGGAATTCCCGTAGATTTATCCATTATAAAATTTGTTAAAATTCTTCGTTTTCAACTGCAGCAAAAATTGAGTCGAAAAATACGTTCATTTTTACCATAAATTTACACCAAGAAAGTTTGAATGCACCATATTCAATTTGGTATCACTGGAAAGACTAATTTTCGCTCTTTAAAACGGTGTATCGTTTGATCCGGAAGTGAGTTCTTGTAAGAGTTCCCATGCAACGGAAAGTGGAGACCCCGTAGATTTTGTCGTATGCTCAAGTTGCGCAATCGCTAAAATCTGCAACTATGCGAGCGGCGCAAAAGATGCTCACCCTGGAGGAGTGAGTTTCCAACACAACCATGACTGTATTTTTGCGCTGTTTACATCTCTTTGAATGCAACTGAAGCAAATTCATTGTGGTCTGGTCGTAGTTTGAACAACATTACTGAGTTATCTCCTCATTATTTCCTCCGAAATGCAAACTGCTGTAAAAGTAGTAATTTCTTTCACCGTAAATCCGAATTGACAAAAAACTGATGTATGGTGTATGTTCTTGACAGTGAATTTTTTTAAAGGAAATTTAGCAAGTGAATGATTTTTTAAAAATATATTTGTTTTTCTTGTCAGGGACAATAACTCTGATTTAGCTAGCAGACGATGCAGTCACGAACCAATATGTTTTTTACAGTAGATCTGCTCATCTAGACAAAACAAAATAAAAGCGAGCCACCAGCCAAAATTAATGGTATACTGAGAGTTTGGGAGTTTGGAATTGTATTTGCTTCTGAAGAATTAATTTCTTCTTTTTCCCCCATCTTCTTTCTCTTCCACCTTTTGTGCACATGGAAGACCTGGCACACTGGCTCAAATTACATGATTCTTTCAATCTTTGTATATAATAATAATAATTACAAGGGGGGATTTAAAAAAAGAGAAGTAATAATGATAAGTTTTTGTTTTGTTTGTTTAACATTTTACAAGCATGATTGACAAGACAGACTATGGTAACAAGACAGAAGTAACTAAGTCAATAAGAAATACTGAACAGGAAACAAAATGAAAGAAATAATCCCCACACACACACACACTTCAAGAGCCACATCAAATGTGGGGGTGGGAAGGGGGGGGAATAAAATAACTCACAGAGCAACATTAAATACAGTTTTGAGCATGTCAATTTTTAAATGTCATTGAAGTGGGACTCCAATTTTTGTTAGTTTCCTTAATAATCCAGGTCTTTTATCTAAGGTAGGGAAGTTTTTTGTTTTTAAATATTGTCAAATAATGGCTAGAGCAACTCCAGTTGGGGTTTTACTTCTGGGATTGTTTCAGTAGCTGAGACTGGTAGCAGTAGTCAAATACCTGAAAATTAGTTCTTGTCTGCTTCCTTTTGTTTGTACCTTTCTGACCGATTTATTTCTCAGGTTGTTACTGCATGATTCACACAAAGTCAAGTAAGTGTTATTTACAACTAAACTTCAGAATTTGATGATTTAATCAGTGAGTATTATACTATTAAGTGTATTTAATTGGTGAGTATTAAGTGTTAGTGTGCTGTTTATGTTGAAATAAATATTTTTTACCTGTTTGTTTATATATTTCTTTGTTAATGATTGCAGAGGATGATTAGTTTCATCATCTTGAGGAGAGAATTGGTCCTAGAAAGCGAGGCAGGCCCCAACATCTACCACGAGGCCACACTTGGACTGCAGTTTTTAACTTCATTTCCTCATTCAAACAAGTCTGCATATATCTAAAATTTGCCTAAATTTCCTTATGCTGTGTATTTTCCTTCTCTGATTAATGCTGAATCTGCAGATACCAGAAACATGGCTGTATCTCTTTCCATTCCAGAGTTTGATTTTCTTTAATGCTATTACCATCAAAGATTTCGTGGGATATTTGCACTTTTTTCTCTCATGGAAACTTGCCTCTGTAGGTAAAATTTAGCTTGCACTTCTTTAGACTTGTGAATTTGTATTGTCTAATTTATGCTGAATCAGTTGATACCAAAATTATGGTTGCACCTCTTTCCATTACCATGTTATGTTTGATCTTGTCATGGTACTGTCAAAGACTGGTGATTGGACAATGTCAAAATTAGTGATTTTTCCATTTTTGGCACTCTGCATCTCCAATATTTGAGTAAGGATGACTACTGAAAAAATTGTGTTTAGTCTATGTAGTGCAGACACTGTGTAAAACAAGTTGGGTGGATGTGTGACCAATAGCTTTTATGCTAAAGCCATACAAAAATGGCATTTTGTAAAATGTGCGTAAAATGCCTAAAATGGTGACTGTTTGAAGGGTGATATCTCAAAAAATATTATAGATAAATTAATGAAATTTGGCTTGTGTACTTGCCTTGTGACCCTCTTTAATATCACATATTAATGGATTGCATTGCTTGCATTTCAAAATTTGCCAAAGGCAACTGTTCAAAAGCTGTTGGCAATTTTGGACCATTTTACTACAAACAATGCAGGAACAAAAATACCTTACAGACATACATACCTTTAATGTGATCAGTTTTAGGTAAAATTAAATAAAATGGGATTATTTGTTGCTTTACATGACTCATTGCATGGTAGTTAGTTGGTAAATGGTAAAGGGACTGAGGGAGTCATTTTCACTCCAGAATGCTTTTCGCGTGGCTCAGGGATGAAACTGAAAGTCAAACTGTAAATCAGAACCCTTGACGTTAAAATCCAATGGATTACTTCAAAGTTTAATTAAATGGCCCTTTTGGCGCGACAGTTTGTACTAATAGTAGTCACCGACCGGCTTCAGTTGAAAAGAATCTGCTAAAGTACTTTGTACTTGTAGCAATCATTATCTAGAGTGATAGCAACAACGAAAATCGCAACAACAGAAATTATACATATATAAAACTGTGCTTGTTCAAGTTTGATTACTCTTGTATGTACCACAATACCTACAATGGTCTTATAAGTAATTCGTCACTCTCTTCGGCAGGCACTTGTCCGTCAGCCTTGCGTTTAGCCGCCATGATGCGTTCTGTTCTCTAATGCGAGAAGTCCGAAATGCTTATCGTGTCTTTACACCACAAGGTGACGAAATGCTCTCTCTCTCTCTCTCTCTCTCTCTCTCTCTCTCTCTCTCTTCGCCCTGAAAAAAAGTGTAAGCCGGTGATTATACCATCCCGGAGGCAACAGAAAACACACACACGCGCATATAGATGGACCTAAAACTGAAAAGGCGGGAACCAAAAGTGGAGAGTCTGGTGCGAGGGATCTAGAGGCTGAGAAGCAGAGCCGAAGAGTACGGGGGGGGGGGGGGGGGGGGGAGTGTTCCTTTCTGGGGCTTTAGTTAGGCCCTCTAGCCACTTCTTCCCCGAAGGGAGGCCCGGAATGTCTGATGTAACTCCCCTGTCTGGAATCTCAGAGCTGTCACTTAATTCCACATTCCTATTTCACTGAGTCATCTGTTGTTTTTCCCTAGTTCTCATGCTCCTTCTGTCTTGTCATTTTCTGCTCATGGTCCATTCTTCTGACTTTTTCCAGAAAATTCTCAGTTTTCGTTAAGAGTTGTAGTTTTTAATGTGTGAGGTTTTGTGTTTTTGTTTTTGCATGGCTGCTTTTGAGCAGCTAGCAGATGGTCGTTCCTATGTGGTATGTGCAGTTTACTGGCACTGGTGTTTGCTATTTAGCATTTATACGGCGTTTTAAATTTTGTGTTATTTCTGTCTGCCATTCCTCGTTTAAATTTTTCTGCAATCCTGTATCGATAACTTAAACGAAATGTTTGACGATACCAGCGAGTCACAGGCCAACAAGTTTAATAATAATAATACGTAGCTCTTATATAGCGCCTAATCCAACTAGACTGGCTCAAAACAAGAATGGACATCAGAATCAATACATGAAACATGCATACACCAGACGATCCAACGTCAACAGCAAAGCGCAAGCAAACATGCACACATCCCGGAACAATCAGTGCAACCCAGACATGCAATGCAGCAATACATGGACCATGGAAACATCTCATGATTGCAAATCAAATACAAAGAGCATCAAAAACTGGGTTCTATTGGAAGGTTTGGGAGAACGGCAAGTGGGTTTTCAATTGTGACTCACTAATGAGGAGTATGTTTGTGTGTAGCGGATGGAGAAAGGCACTGAGATTATTCCAGGTTACGGGACCCTGATCGGAGAAACTATCTCTGGCCTGAGTATTTCTTTTTAAACAGAGGGATCTTCAGTTTACGTGTGTCTGCGGTAGACCGTAGTGTACGGGATGGCGTGTAGATTTGTGAAAGGTCAGCGAGGTATTGAGGGGTGGAGGCAGTGACGGAGTTGTAACACATGCAGGACAGTTTGTATGTTATACGGTCAGAGATTGGGAACCAATGTAGTGCTTTGAGGAGTGGTTTAGTGTGCTCTTGTCGGGAAGACAAGGATTAATCTGGCAGATGCATTTTGGATTTTTTTGAGTTTATGTGGAAGACATTCAGGGACGCCCGCAAGGAGACAGTTACCGTAGTCTAAGCGAGACAGGACGAAGGATACTACTAGGGTTTTGGCTGCGTCCTCTGTCAAGTACTGTCTGATTGAGGAAATCCCCCGAAGCTCCCAGTAGACCATCTGGCACACTTTGTTTATGTGTTCTTTCGTGGACAATCTCCAGTCAAGAATAACACCAAGCCGGTTTCTAACACTTTTCACAAATGGCACGACACTAGAACCTATTTGTATGGATGTGGGTAGGGCTTTGTGAGAGCTGGAGGTAGCTACAAGAAGAGCTTCGGTTTTACCTTCGTTCAATTGTAGTTTATTTTGGACCATCCAGCTCTGTATGTCATTTGTGCAATGCTGAATGATCTCGATAGCATTGTCGATGTTGCATGAATCAAAGGAAGTGTTCAGTTGCGTATCATCAGCAAAGGATTGGTGCTTTACTGGGTGCTTGGCAATCAAATCAGAGAGGGGTTTAGTGTACATGATAAACAAGACTGGGCCACCGAGAACAGACCCTTGAGGTACACCGAATGACAGTGGGACGGGTTCTGAATCATGTCCAGGTACAGAGTCAAACTGCATTCTACCAGTAATATACGACCTCAACCACGCTAGCGCTGTACCATCGACACCAAAGTACGACTGCAGTCGTGCTAAGTGGATCTCATGGTCAATGGTGTCGAAGGCTGCCGACAGATCAAGCAACACAACCATGGAGATCTTGCCATCATCCATCTTGGCTAGCAGGTCATTGGTGACACGGGTGAGAGCCGTCTCCGTACTGTGTCCTGTCCGATATGCTGATAGTTGAAAAGGGCTGTAGAGGTCGTTCGATTTCAGGTGATCTTGAAGTTGGCAAAGAAGTCTTTTCCAATAGTTTGGACAAAAAAATGGTAGGTTAGATATGGGTCTGTAGTTTTTCAGGTTGTTAGGATCCAAATTCATTTTTTTCAGTTGAGGTTTGACTGTTGCCGTCATGAAGACAGGGGGAAAAACACCAGTTGTCAACGACTCGTTGATAATCTGCGTCAGTAATGGTAGTAAGATGTCCATACATTCGTACATCAGCGTGGTTGGCATGGAGTCCAGTTCACATGACTTCGGAGGTGTTCTCTTCAACAGATCACGGACAAACGCTTGAGATACTGATCTAAACTCCACCAGAGGACATCCACTAAATTCCCCTGGCTCAGCTGATGAGCGCGACGAAGCTCTTAAAAAATAGGTGTTTGACGTTTGTGTATGAATGTTTTGTTTTATATTTGTGTAGAGATTGATTCTGGAGATTTGACTTGGGAAAGAGTTTACATGTATTTATGGGAAGAGTTTTGAAATGTGCATTTGCTTAAGATAGGGTTTAATTGTCCTGAGGTCCTGTGTGGCTGACGGAGGTCAAAATCCAATTAACTAACTCTAGCCACGTCCTCCTGTTAGTAGTACTGTTCGTTTTCTTACTCAGTGTGTGTGACTCCTCCATCTGTTCTGAGTGCTTTTTTTTTCACTGAGGGTTTTGTTGTTTTTTATGCCTTATGCCTTATGCTGAGTAGTCAGCCCTTTTTCTGACCAGTTTTGTATAATCTGTTTTGTTCTCGCACTGTTTTTTTCCGGGTGTGGGGGACATGTGTCAGGGCGATTTCACTCGCAATCGTAAACAGGTGATATGCCGGCTAAATGCCCTGGTGTCTCTCCACACTATTGTTTCACCGATGGAATGAAGTTCCCTCAAAGGGAGGAGGACCTACTTTACAAAGACGCCACTTGTCTGTGTTGCAACCTTACCCTCTGGGTCTCTCTTCTTAGTGGTCATATTCAGCTCCTTCGTCTGTTCTGAATGCTTCTTTTTTGAGTCTTTTTCTTAGGCCTTAAACCGCCCAGCTCTTCTGCCTGGCTCTGTGTTTTTTTTTAGCACTTCGTAAGGCTCTTTTTCCTTTTGGGTGCTTTCCCTTAGGCCTTTTTGTACTTCATTCATCCCTTGCGGGACACTCCGGCCCTATGCTACAGCTGCCGAAAGAGCAGCGCTACCCATTGCTACCAGTGTGTGCAGTGTTGTCATGCGTCCAAATAATGTAAGTGTATAGGATTTTTAACACACGCAAAAATATTGATGATTACGACTGTACACGGGGCTGTACGAAGACCGCAAGAGAGTCTGCACGGAAAGTTGACCGACTGTGGGAGAAAATTCCCATGCCACACCGGCGTATCGAACCACGTCAGTCGTCAGTAGTGCACCTGGCTTTCGGTTCGACGCACTACCCCTACCCAAACTCTGCTTTCCGTGTGATCTGTTTTTAGCTTAAACAAGCAGAAATGACGTATCAATGTAGCCCAAATAAAAATAATAAAATATTTAAACATAGATTATAATATGGACAACAGGACAAACTGAGATAACATAAAAAAACTTGTAATGAACATAATGGTGATACTTTGTGTATATATCTGTGTGCGTGCATGGAGAGAGAGAGAGAGAGAGAGAGAGAGAGAGAGAGAGAGAGAGAGAGAGAGAGAGAGAGAGAGAGAGAGAGAGAGACGTCCCAGCTTCAATCTCTAGTGAGAAAAAGAGTGGCAACAGCAATGTGAGGTTGCATTTTACTTCTTCTTCCTGTGAAGCGACCACAATCATTGTGTTGATTATTTTGTCACTTTACGAACGGTCAGCAGCAAAAAACAAAAACAAATCAAAAACATTGTTTTAGATTACTGCAATCTGGAAGCCCTTGACACAAATCAGTGGCAATGATGTTGTTGTGGATTCTGTACAGTTCGATACACTGACACAATATATCGACATAATCTGAGTTCGGGAGTATAGGAGAGCGTTGAGAACAACGTTACAATAAGCTGGTTTCATCAAGTTTTGTTGTTCCAGTTGATAAAATTTAAATCGTTCACTTCTCGTAATCTGAAGTGAATTACTTGTATATGTTATATGCATTTGCCAAAATAGTGATACTCAGGGCATTTTGCTCGTACCGAAAATAAACAACAACAACAACAACAAAAAAGAATGAAAGAAAGAAAAAGAGAAGAAAAAAAGAGAAAGAAGAAACAAACAAAAACCTTTTCCTCACGCACAAAACGTATTCCACCCCAAACCCCACCCTGGAATGTTTTCTGCAGAGATTGGAGTATTTTCTGCATGGCAGGAAGCCATTCCACGGTGCAGGGAGTCGTTTTGCATTTTGCGAAAGAACTGACACTGATCTTGAGCGGGCCGTTTTGCATTGGTTGTTTGTGGCGGGAGAACAGATGTAGGATAGTTCTGTGCTGATTTGTTGAGTGTCGCATGTTTTGCTGACCTGTTATTCTGTCATTTTTTGTGGGTGTGCATATCCGGTTCGTGCTTTGCTTCGGGGTGTGTGTGTGTGTGTTTACGTCAGTGTTACAGGATGTGCGTATATTGTAATTGTGCGCGCGTCAGTGTGTACTCAGTAGTGTGTCACTGAGTGTCCGTGTCACTACCGTCGTGACATGCAGCCAATCCGGTCAGTCGAGTCAGCGCATGCAGGTGTACGGCGGCACGCTGAGTAGATCTCTTTCACTCTCTCTCCTATCGGTGTGTCGTATCAGTGTGTCAGTGGCGCACGTTAGTGACCGTGACTGATGGTGTCAGTCAAACTCCAAGCACTGGTTTACGACATCCTTCCTTTGGAGGAAGGTGCCGGAAAGCGGTGCTCGGAGTGTGGGTCACACTCCGAGCACCGCTTTCCGGCACCTTTCTCCAAACTCTGCCAGATTTAGTTACGCCACTGAAGGGGCACTCTTTATCTCCGTGCAGCTGTCCACCGACGCGGTCAGCGCCCTCCGAAAGGTTTCAGTACTGATAAGACTGTGGAAGCAACGAAGCGCCCTAGCACGCATGTAAACATGAGACGCATCCACCCCGGGTAAAATAAAAAGGGTCCGTCTCGATTCAAACGATTTTGGTTTTATTTGAGCTGACGTAAGCAACATGATCAGTTATAAAGTAAACGTCTGATATAATGAGGTGGACGTCCTGGGCTGTCCGTCCTAGCGAGCCTTCTGGTTTCCGTGGACGTAAAGAATTATTGAACCGTGTTTCGGCATTGGTCACAACTTGTCCCTAATATGTCAACTGACATCTGAGGACATTAAGCAACACTTCACCACCATAATCTGAGTTGTTTGTAACAAACTTACTACTGTTTGAGCACCAACAAAAAAACTGCTCGTTAGCTGACAGTTTTCAGGGACCTACGGCACTGGCTGAAGGAAGGATGTCGTAAACCAGTGCTTGGAGTTTGGGTGTCAGTGTGTGTGTGTGTGTGTATGTGTGTACGGCGTTCGGCCATGTCAGCCAGCTTCTGTGAGACACGCCCGGACCTCAGTGAGGGAGTGGCCGGAGGTTCCGGAACCCCCTTGCTCCCCCTCCCCCCTTTTAATAGAGTAACAAACGGGCCGTTTGCAAGCGTAAAGGGTGGCTGCTGTCTCTCTCCGTGTCACTGTGTCACTCACGTCCGTAAATCAAACTGACTGCTGATGTTCACAGTGAAGTAACTCCGGCAGTGAAGATTCGGCAAAACAGTCACACAGCTGGAACTCACGGCCAGTGACTGGCCCTGGGCTGCCGACAGTCTCAGTCTTCGCGACCGAGAAACCGAGGTTCACGTTGTGTAGCAACATATGAAGCTTGAAATGTAATGCTGGGGAAAAAACGGGGGCCAAAAAACAAAACAACAACAACGAAAAGGGCCGGGGTGGGGGGGGGGGGGGGTACGGCGTGAATTCTGTACAGAACCACTGGGAAGAAGAATGATCGAATCCAAAACGTGCGGCCTGTTGTACAGGCCCATAAGAGCCCGCCACAGATATTAAGTATATTACTTTATTAGCTGCTGAAGCCGTGTAACAGCCTATGCCAACAGCGCTCGAAGCTATGCGAGGGCCAAGGATTAGTACAGGCTTATTTGTTAGCATCCTGGAGGACATGTCGTAAAAATCTGATCAGAAGGCAGGGTCAACAAACCCGGCTGGGAGTTAATTAACTTTCCGGAGAAAGACAGGATCAGTATATGTTACAGCAAATTCATAGACTTGGGATATTCACAAACTCACTTATAGTTCCAGTAAATTCACGAAATTATGGTTTCACTCAGGGACTTCATGAATTCCCTAAACTGAATTTCTAGGGATTTCGAGAAATTCCTAAATAGTTTGTGATGTTACTTTTCTACGATTTTACTAGGCTGTAACTGAATTTGTGCAACTGGCTGTTTTGGACTAGTTCATATTAGCATATGAACAGCCAGATTCAGAATTACTGCCATTTAACACCAGCGTAGAAGTAAGCCCTAACAGAAAAGAGCTCAGTCGTTCTGTTCTGGAAACCACTCAGCCGGGCATAGTATCATATATGGTATTGTGGTCAGTCATGAAAATAGCTCACTGGAGCAACTCTGGGTTCAGACTTTTGATGTCGTCAAGCGTGCTCATCGCCACAGGCCATGGGGGGTGACCGCATGATTCGAGGAGACACAGCATAAATACGCCAACATCAGCACCAGCGGTCTGGAACTCTTTAAATATCTCTCTTAGGAGTGTCGGAAAAAGAGGAAGAGACTGATGACAAAGGGCATGGTTGTTCTCCTTGTTCTGAGCAAAGAGTTTACATCAAGAGGACAGGCTGATTTCGTTGACATGCATCCCACGCCAAGGAACAACTACAAATTGATCACGGTCAAATGTATCAGGACCGCCTCTCGAAGTCAGTCACTGAAAAGCAAACATCCTACAGAAGTTGCCGCAGCACAGCTCATGGGCATCTTTCCCCTTCTTTGTGCTCCGGCAATACTTCAGAGTGACAATGGCCCCACGGTACTGAGTTTACAGCCCACGTCATCCCCGGCGGAGTAGTGGTCAGTGAGGCTTCTCGTTTCGTCGCGCTCTGCTGCAGACCGTGTCGGACTGGGATTTCGGATCGAGACAAGCTGATGGTATCGTACCTTTTACCTATTTTTTTTTAAAACGAACGTTTTTTGTATTATGTTCTCGGGGGGCTCTCTTTAAACCCTGAGAGCATCTTGCTTTAATTAAAAACCTTTTTGGGAAAAATTTTTTGCGATTTTTTCAAATTTTGGGCAGGAGGTTCATCCGCCTGAAATTGTACCTTTGTTGTGCTCCCCATTTTTTAAAACGACTTTGTATCTATTGTGTTTTTGTGGCTGTGACTCCGTGTGTATCCGTGCTGTGTTTTTGTGGCTGTGACTTCGCGTGTACCCGTGCTGTGTTTCTGAGGCTGTGATTCTGTGTGTACCTGTTCTGTGCCTTGTGGTTGTGTTTCTGCGTGTACTCGCCGTGTGTGGCCGAGGCTCCTGTGAAACCGTGGGTTGAGTGTGCTTTCCCGCTGTGGTGTGCGTCAGTGTTCATCGACGGTCCTCTCGCTTTTAAGCTCGTAGAGTCGTTCGGTGTTTTGGGCGCGCCCGTCACGCCGACTTAACCGCCGATTTGGAGTGAGCTCAACAGTGTTATCCACAGCTGCCCCCTGTGAGGCAACTCGGTGTTAGTGTCTCGTGAGCTGTTTGGCAGTAACTCCAGAGAGTTCTCTTTGTTCGTGTCAGCTGTGTTCCTTTGTGCTGAAACTGTGGGTGTGCGACCCCCGAAGCCTGTGTCTGAACCCCTTTCGGCGCCGGAGAGTTTTGGCCTTTGTTCCTTCTTTTTAGTAGTTTTTGTTGACTGTGGTGTTTTTTGGGTTTTATTGTGTGGGGGTGGTGCGGTGTTTGGGGTTCCCTGGACACCCGTGTTGTGAGTGATTGTTTTTGGGATGGACTCAGTGTGTGGCGTTTCTGGGGTTTTGTGGCAAAAGCTCTACCCACTGGGTAGACCCATATTTCCAAGCACCCCCTCCCCTTCCCGAAAGGGAATGGAGGAACCCAGAAGGACCCCCCCCTCCAGGGAAGAACTGGGGAGCCGAGAGGACTCACGGGGGAGAGAGCCGGCAAAACCCTTTGGCAGCAACCCCCCCCCCCCCCCCCCCCCCCCCCCCCCCCAAACCCCCTAAAGGCCCAAAGGACCTAGAGTCCGTTTTTAAATCACCCCTCCCCGGGCGGGGGAAAGAGACGGCTGTAAAGCGACAGCTCCAACTCGGAGGGAGAGGGGCCGGGGCTCTCGAACCCCCTTTAAAATGACCAGAGTGGGAGAGGATTTTATGGCCGACACGGCTACCACCCCCCCCCCGCCAGCCCAACCGACCCTTTATACCGGCCGCCATCATGGCCATCAACTTTGGGAAAAGAAAACCCCCAAACCGGCCAAGAAGCCGAAGACTGCCCCAAATAGTGCAAAAAACCAACCTCCCCCTAAACCGAGGCGGGAAAATACCCCCCCGGGAAAACCGGCCCAAAAATTCCGAAGCCAGCCCGGGGCCCAACTCCCGCAAAGGCAATTCCAGCCCCCGGGCCCCGGGCGTTCGGGGACTTCCCGGTAGTAATCCAGGACCTCGGCGGCTCGGCCAAGTTCGACAAGCTCGGACCATGGCACCGCAGCCGGCTTCTCAGCAACGCGGGGGGCAGTGCGCCCCCATTAGGCCGCTTCCCTCCGGGGAAGTGGCTCATTGGATGCGCCACTGAGGCCCAGCAGAGCAACTGGCACGCCTGGCCCAAGCTCCCCGGGGGATCCCCATAGGAGCCCGGTTCCAGACCCGGGGTGGGGGGGAGTAGGGGGGCCCCCCCCCTTGGGGGCGACGAGCGAATCTCGTAAGACAAGATTTTTGGAAAGGGCGGGGAGGGGGGCCTCGGGGAGCGGGGGTCGCCAGACTCAATAACCGCAAGCAGGAGCCCTCTCTTGCCGTCAAGATCTCCCCTGGAAGCAACGGAGTTGCCCATTGAGGTATGGCTCGGTGCCAACCGTTCACGGTGCAGGCCTTTGCCGCCCGGGGAGACGGTGCACCAAGTGCCCAGACCCTTGGGCACTCCAAGCAACAGTGTCGAGCAAAGCAGACCCGCTGCTCCAAGTGGGGGAAAAGGTTCGCACTCTCACGAGCAGTGCGACGCGCAGGTCTTCTCCTGCGTGAATTGCAATGGCCGCCACTCGGGGGCCCTTACAAGGGCTGCCCGGAAATGCAGATTGGCCAAAGGGCGAATCTGCTGAGGAGAAAACCTACTTTTCCTTTACAACGTCGCCATGCAGAGGGCCCGCGACGAACTAAAACACAGCCTGCCCCTACCGAAAGTGGACAACTGCTGGTCGCGAGACCGGACGGCACCGTCCTCGCTCTCTGCGGACACTGGAACTCCGGTGTCTTTTACGCGAGGGTAGCAGCGAGGGGAGGCACGGCCAACAGGGGGCCCAGCGGGAAAGAACCCCACCCCCGGGGACAGAGCTCTCAGGCAGCGGCGAGAGTCCCAGAGGGGAAAAACCCCAGTCTGTGGCAAAAGGAGGCCACTCTAAGGAAGTGACCGCCCTACTCGCCCGCCTCGATCAGCTCACCCGCTGGGAGAACCGATCATCAGCCCGCTGGAGTCCCCCCCTTTCCGATGACCCTGGAGTCACCTGACGGAGGGGAGGACCCCCTGACGGCGGACGACACCAAGGGGGAAGACCCCAAAACCCACCAAAAAAAGAAGGAGGGGGCGAAAAAAAAAGTCCCCCAAAAAGGCGTGGAAAACAGGCTGCCCTCCAGTACCACTGGTCCTAGAGCAGCAAAAAAAACCAGGCCGGGAGAAAAAAATCCAAGGGGCAGACCCCCAAAAAACCAAACGGGCTCACGACGGAACTGACCGGGGTTACGGGAACGAGCCCAACGTCCCCTTTACGGGCAGGAGACACCGTCCTTCGACGGGTTTCCTGTGGAAACTGATGCGGGGACTGTTTGGGGGGCCAAGCTAAAGTGGGGACTGCACCCCCTTCCTGGGGACGCTCAGGGCCCTCTACAAAGGGTATGAGGGGCCTGAGGAAGAAACCCCGGGCCGATGTCTCGCTCCCTCGACCTCCTTTTGGTCATGTCGGGGTGAGAGAACTCGCTCGAACGGGAATTTCCCCGAGTCCATGGGCTGAGGGATTCATAACGCAAAAAACTGTTTTTTAAAACCCCTGCCTTCTAACATCACTTTTCAATAGATTCAGGGTTTGTCAGGGGAATTGCCCGTTCCTCACCCCAAACCCTTTTGATAAACTTGTACAAAAATTGTCAAAAACATCATTTTAAAGGGTCGGGGTTTTGGCGGGGCCCCGGGCCTGCCCAGGGGGTAACCAAACCCGACTGGAAGGGTATTACTACCCGCCACCCGGGCGGCCCCATTTGACAAGGTCTTTGGCCTGCATATACATCGACAAAAACGTCCCTTTACCCAACAAACCCAACATCACGGGGGTTTCCCAAGGGGTATTTTTTCGGAGTGAGGGTTCGTGTTAAAGGGGCAGTTGGATTTCATGATTGTGAACTGCTACCCCCCCGGTCATGTACCAGTTTCGACTGGCTGACTGAGCTCGGAGGCAAAAAGGGAGATGCCTGGTCACTGGAGACTTCAACGTCCGGGGCAGAACCCGGGGGGGGCGGGATTACGAGTCCCCATCGCCCCCACTTTACCGCCCCAAATAGACAACATGACTTCATCGTGTTGAAAGATGGGTCTTTCCCCCCCCGCAAAACCTGAAACCCCTTTGGATCAGGAAAGGGCCCTCGGGTATCGACCTGACCCTCGTGACTCCCGACACAGCCAGCGGGCGGGGGTGGGAAGTAGGTGCGGATTCTTTTTCCCCTCCCAACCCCCTGCCCATCAATCACTTCGTTTTCTCCCGCAGAGAAGGAGACTCCTGCTTTCCACCAAACAAGTACAACTACGACCTGCCCCAAATGGGGCTTGTTCAGGAGTCTTCTGGGGGGAAACCCCAGAGATAAACGTAGCGATGCTGACCTCGACGAAGTGAACCGACGAATAGTCTCCTCCAAATTTTTGAAGCCGCCAGGGAAGCTATACCGATGGCCCGGGGGTGGGCTGTCACGGGCGAATAGCAACCCTTGGTGGAACAAAGAATGCGAGGAGGCTGGGCAGAGTCAAACGGGGAAAGTAAAAAAAAGGGGCAACTACTCCAAAGACCAGAACGCCGGGCTCACGAACGAATGAAAGAGGGCCCAAAAGAGACTGGCCCAAAAACCAAGAATCACTGGATAGCCTTCGGGATTCTATTTCGGGTGGGAAGGGGGGACTTTGGATCTGTGTGGGGAAAAAGTCAGAAGAATGAAGCAACAGTGGGGTTGTTCCTGATTGTGACCTCAACACGGCACACAAAGTAACCACGGGCCCCGAAACAAAGCGGGGCGCTCTCGCGAAAAAATTTTGCTTAGGCCAGTGACACCCAAGTTTTTTCCCGGCGGACAGGCAACAATTCCGACGAGAGATGGGGGCTAAACCTTTTTTTTAAAAGGCACCCGGGGCCAGACGACGTTTGGCGGTTAACCCCCACTGACCCGACCCAGCCCAAGACGACCTTTGGGTTCCATCAAGAAAATCAAATCTCCACCGGTGTGGCACCGTCCCCCGTTCGGATGCTGAAAGGGGCCCCCGATCGTTTCTGAAAATCCTGCTGGATTTCTTCCAAAGTGCTGGGATGGGGGGACAATCCCCGCTGGGTGGAAACACGCCATTGTCGTCCCCATCCACAAACACGGCAAACCGAGGAAGGAGCTCGGCATTTTCAGACCCCTCTCCCGACATCCCACCTAGGGAAAGTGTAAAGAGCGGGTGATCAAAAACGGGGCTAGAATACCACTGTGGTTTAAGAAAGTTTTTTTTCCCGGTGCCAGGGCCGGCTTCCGACGGGGGAAGGGTGTCCCCAGAAAAACCCCCTGGGGGAAAAATGGGTGAGCACGTCCCGGGGGGGCACTAGGGAGGAGAATGGTCCTAAATGACTGCTTCTTTGACATCTCCCTGCCTACGACCAGGTCTGGCACCCAAGCTACTACAGAAACTCGACAAATCGGAATTTCCCGGGAACATGTACAACTACAAAAAGATCCTTCCCGGGCCAGACGATGGGGGTCAGGTGGGGAAAGGGGGCCACGTCGACCCCCCAAAGGAGTAATTTTGGGCGTTCCTCAGGGGTCCCTTACGCCCCCCTGTTTTTTCAACCCCATGGGCCACGACGTTTAAAACAGGCCCCCGGGGAAGGGAAAGGTAGTGCTGACCTGTACGCCGAGACTTGGCGATATGGACGGACCCCCCATATCAGACGTCTCCACACAAACAGCTTGTGTGTGAAACACAGCATGAAACTGTTTCCCGGAAGCTGTGGACGGGGTGGTCCATTTATGAAAGTAAATGGATTCGCTCTTTCTTCCCAGAAAACAGTGTTCGTCCCATTCCACACCAACACCTCTCAGAACACGGGGGGACATCAGGGTGAACGGGCAGAGCATCTTTTATCGAAAGAAGTTAAGTACCTGGGTGTACACTTCACTCGCTGGGGGGGGTACGAACCAGCAGGTCGCGCACCAAGCGCGGAAAACCCCCCCAGCCCTCAACGTGATCAAAGGGGGCTATCTGCTCAGCCCTGGGGCCCAAAACCCCCAAGATCCTCCCTGAACGTGGTGCGGGGGCCCCGGTGCCTCACGGGCCCGTCGTACGGACTGGAAGCCCTGCCCCACCAAACGAAAAACGGGGCCTCGCCCGTCTCACCGCCATAGAGGTGGGGCGGTCTGCGACTGGCCCTCGGGCTGCCGCAGGGCCGTGCCGCAGTGCCTGGTGTACAGAGAGGCCGGGCTTTTCCCCCCCCGTTCCTCGCCCACATCCAGCTCATCTGGGGTTTTAAATATGTTTTTGATTTCCAACTTTTCGACAACTCCACCGTCGACGAGATAAATACTGCTTTTTCCGAAACCCCCCCCAACTCCAGTCCTACTCCTCCATCTGTGACCTGGTCTGCGACCTGGTCCAGAGCGCGGGACTGGATGGTGTTGAGGTTGGGGACGAGGCCGATGCCTCCCCATCCACCTTGGCTCCTGGAACGTGGGGCAAAGTTGAGGTGGACATGGAAGGGCTAAAAAAGGAAACCCGAATCCCCCCGTTCTAGCAGTCACAGCTAGGCTATGCCTGGAAGAAAAGTAAACCCAAAACCAAACCCGAAGATCTTCACTGAGGTTCTGTGATGGAGGATTGGGGCAGCTGGAGCTGGGCCCTTTTTTGATCCCCGAGTTCCCAAAAACCTCCACACTCCTTTCACTACCCGCAGTGTCCCGGGCTTCACCGCTGGGGCTGTTGGCTATCCCCCATTACCCTGCAACACATCAGCCGATAAAACCCGTCCCCTCCCTTCGCCATCGTTACCCGCAGCGACTCCAAGGCGGCGCTGGCCCGGCCCTCCAAATCCGACTCTCAAAACCACGGGAGGATCTTGTGCTTTAGGGTTTGCGACAACCACCCCTCAGCTGATCACCCGCGGTACGGAAGTTCGCTTTCAGGGGTACCAAACGCCCCAAAAAAAAAGGGCTGCCTCTCTGGAAAAGAGAAGGCGGATAGAGAGCAAAAAGGGAGCCAAAAGGGGTTGACTCCTTTTTGGGCTGTGACGATGAAAATCGGCCTGGCCGACGTATAAAGCGGAACAAACGCGGCGGGGGAACAGTGGGAGGGAAAGGGGTTCCATTTAATGGCCACGGCCAAGGGTGGGGGCGATAAACCCCTCCCCCCTGGGCCGGGCAGGAGTCTTCTTCCCTGGGGAGCCGACCTTCCCTGCTCGCATCAAAAGCATCGTCTGCACGTGGGCGGCTGGAGATTCATGTGCGTACCGACAAAATTGGGTGTGAGATGAGCGTCCCCGTTTCCCCCACGTGATGTTCTTTCCCGCCCCTTCATGTTCAGACCACTTCCAGCCTCTGACTGGGAAACTACGCACGTGGGACTGCCCCTGTGTCAAAAAGCCTGGCAGTGTGCGATCAGCGTGAAAGGGTGGAGCCTCTTACGGGCTGCAGCCAGACTGGTCTACACCTGTCCACTGGGCCCACCCGTAGTATTGGGAAACCCCCGGCTACGTTCAACGCTTTCCCGCAGCTCGGGTTAATCCCGGCGGCGGAGGAAGGGGCGAACGTCCCGTGTTTCCCGCACCCAGTTCTAGTCTGCTGGACCTGATTCCAGCGACCACCAAAAAATGTAGTTTTCATACCCAAGTTTTTTAGCCGCCCGACTACAGGCCTCGATTTTACTACAATTTTATTTTTAAAATACCATGTGCGTCTTCGACGTTTTTAACTGTAAATATTGTGTGTGCCGATTGTGCATATTACATGTTGGTGCAGCCCGGCCCACATAACCTTGCAAGGTTTTTCATCTGCAGCCCAGTTTTTAACTGTAAATAATGGACGAAAGATCTTTTTAACCGGGGCCCCTAGCGTGCTGCCCAGTTCTACGAGGAATTTCCCCCTACAGCCAAGACGACCCCGCACCCTGACCCCAGTATTTTATCCGCAGGTGGACACATCTCATCTCTCCCCTCCCCCCCATTCCCCCCCTTTTTTCCGGGGACCTCATATCCCGGGTCCCAAAATTGTCCCCAAGTGGACCAAGCTTTCTTCGCTCCCCCTCCCCCCCCTCCCCCCCCATGTCTCCTATGATATTTTCCAAGTCAAGCTTACTTTATAGATTGTCCCTAATATGCTTTTAGCATCTGAGGACATTAAGCAAAAACTCAAGAACAAGAACAGTATACCTGGTTTTAATTTTTATAGTTTTATATTACTTGTTACAACTGAAGATGACTTGGGATTTTCTGATTCACGTTATATAAAAAAAAAAAAAGAAAAAAAAAAAGAAGTCCCAAATAGTGGTCAGGGTAGTAAGTTCATTGGGGTCGGCCGTCCATCCAGGTATGAAAAAGTCCCGTGTAAAAAAAACCCACCTTACCCGTTTTTTTTAAGGGCCCTTTTTAATTTGGGGCATGTTTCTTCGCGAACCTGTTGGGAAATATTCGGGGAAGGGGGCCAAAAAGCTTCGCTCCCCCATGTTCTGGAACATTGCCCTATTCGCGATCATTGCCTCTGATTGGCTGAGAGCAAGGTCTCCTGTGGAAAAAAAAGGGGGAAAAAAAAAGGGGAGAAAAAAAAAGGGTCGGGGTTCCCCGGGGTTCCCACTCGCTTTTGGGGGGAATTTTTTTTATTTTTTGACTTTTTGGGAGGCGCAGGCCCTTTTCTCGGGGAAACCCCCAAAGAGATATAGTTTAGTTGAAAACCCTTGAGGGGTGATTAAAATATATTTAAAATTGGGCCCACATTTTCGGGTCATGCTTCTCTCGCCTCTCCGCAAGTTTTGGGCCGAAGCTTGCACTCATTACAAGCCATTGAGAAAGGGAAATTTAAATTTGGACTGTCCAAAACCATGTTCGGCGAACTTAAAAATTCAATTAAGAAACGAATCATAGTTCGTCGAACTGTCCGAAGTATGTTCGGCGAACAAACATTCGCCCAGTTAAGAACAGGCTTTACAGTGACTAATCTCCTTTTATATCTCGGTAAATCCTTTCTAGATTCAGTTTAGTTTTTGTTGTTTTTGCAAAATACAGTCTTGAGTATGCCATATTTTATATGCAGGCTGTCTTTACCGACACTGGCTGTGCGCACGGAAAAGACTTCACGTATTATTTGTCTCGACAAAGACCGTCGCATTAATATTCTTAAAACTCTTGATTTTAAAATTATTCCAAGGTCATGGTGCAACTTCAATTTATTCTGATACTATCCACCTGGGTCGGCCTTCCTCATTCCTTCATTTGCACCCGTCAGGCAGTCCAAGTATGCCATATTTTATATGCAGGCTGTTTTTACCGACGCTGGCTATGCTCACGGGAAAGACTTCACGTATTATCTGTCTCAACAAAGACCGTCAGGAAAACGTTTGGCTTTTAACTTTTCTGGCAGATTCAGGGAGGTCTTTGAATTTTATTTTACAGGATTTTTAAATGGCATTGAGCTGTACAATATTCTTAAAACAGCAACTTTGTATTCTGATACTATCCACATAGGTCGGTCTTCCTCATTCCTTCATTTGCACCCGTCAGGCAGTCCAAATGTACCATATTTTATATGCAGGCTGTTGTTACCGACACTGGCTATGCTCACGGAAAAGACATAACATATTATCTGTCTCGACAAAGACCGTCAGGAAAATGTTTGGCTTTTAACCTTTCTGACAGATTCAGGGAGGTCTTTGGGAGGCAACTTCATACATAAAATAATAAAAAAGGTCTGAGGGATGTACACTGGGGGAAAAAAGGTTTTTGGGAAACTTCGTTACATTTTTATTTTTTTTAATGACCGAGAATTTCTTTGCAACGCAAAAGGGTTTAGTAGGCAGGCATCATTAATTTAAAAGCAGATTGTTCTTTGTCCTAATAAATAGGGTTCTTTTGAATCTTTTATGTGTTTAGATTTTATTTTAATGTTTTGTTTTACTGACTATGAGTGAATTTTCAGCAAAGAAATCTTCAGGAAAAAATCATAGTTGTCTTCCAGTTTAAATTTTTGTTGACGATGCGTTTGTTCTTGTTTAATTGAGAATCTCGTTGCAACTAGAAAGTTTTTTTTTTTTTTTTTTGGGGCACACCCACAACACAAAACACCCCACCCCAACCACACACAACACCCCCAAACACACACCCCACACACACACACACACACACACACACATAAATAAGGACCCGGGGGGCCCCAGTGCACAAGTTTTAACACTTCGGTAATTAGGGCCATAAAACCCCGGGCCCAAATCCAAAAGAGAAAGGCCGACAAAAAAAGGGTTTAAAGGATAATTCAAAGGGTTTGGGGGGCGTTTTTTTGAAACGATTTCCTTTAAAGTTCGCTGAGAACAATCATGTAGGTGGAATTGTGATCTGGGGGTTAAAAATGCACGAAAAAAGGCTTTTCTGCGAAAACCAAAAGTGTCGCCATACGCTAAAATCATTGCACATATGGCACTACGTCACTCTGGGGATTCCCCCTGCAAAGGGCTATTGGCCACAGAGTAACCGACTTTAAAAAAATTCCCATTTTTTCCCAAAAATCTCCGGGGAAATGAAGTCCGAGGGCCTTTGGGTCAGAAATTTTGGGCCTTTTTTTTATTTCCCCTTTTTTTTTCTTTTCTCAAACCCTTTTTGGGCATGGCTTTTCATTTTTTTGGGTTCTTTTTTGGGAATAGAATAGCTTTCACAACGGGGGAGCCTGCCTTTTTTTGGGGGTTTTATTTTTTTTTCCCCCTTTTTTAAAGCCTTGTTTGTTTCACCATAATGTAACGATGAAAAAGGTTTTTCTTTCTAGTTAAATAGACAAAGCGGTTTCTTTGGCCTCCCTGGGGGGGTTTTGGGGTTGGGCTAGTTCCGGGTTTTTGCCTTTTCCTTTTTTTTTCTCTTGGCTTCCCCTTTTTGTTTCTGGGGTTTTTATATCGTTCTTTTACGAGGGACGGTAAAGGGGGGTAGTCTCGTGTTTAACGAGACCCTCTCATTCTTTCTTTTGTGGGGTAGTTCGTGAGCGTCTGTTCCCCTGCCTTTTGTTCCGGCCGCTAAGTGGGTTGTATCGTGTACACGATTACGTGTTTTCCCACCTTTGTCCCGTTGCTCGCTGACTTATTTGCCTCCTCTTTCTTTTCAAAAAGTGTTTTGTTTTCTCTCTCTTTCCCCTTTTTTTCACCATTTTCGTTTTCTTTTTTTTCTTTAGTTTATTGGCCTTTCGAACCCGGTTGTTGCTTTCCTGATTAGGGCAGCCCAATTTTGGGGTTTTCCCGGGGGCCCTTTTTTTTCCCCGAGGTCATCCTAACCCCAAAAAACCCTTTTGCTTTAAAAGTTTGTTTTTTTTTAAAATGGAAAGGCCCGGTAGAATTGAGGTTTTTAAAAGGGGTTTTTTAAAATTTGGGCTTCCCATCTGTCGTTTGGGGACGGGGGTTTTTTTTGCTCCCGTGCTCTTATGACTGTAGTCTTTCCCCACCTTTGGTTTCGACAGTGTTAAAAAAATGTTTTTTTTAGGTTTTTTTTTTTTTTTTTTTTGGGTTTTTTTTTTTTCCCCTCCCATTTTTGCTTTTCAGGTTTGGCAACCCTTTGGGGTTTTGAGGTGGTTTCAGCTGTTTTGGGTTTTTTTATTTGGGGTCCAAATTTTGCTTGACTGATTATGGAAGCCATTTTTCGTTTGCCACCAGGGATTTGGGGGTTTTTCCCTTTTTTTCTTTCCTAGGCATTTTTTTTTCCCGTTTTTTTTCTTTTTGGTTCAGGCATTTGTGTACGGTTTCTTTCTTTCATGGCCTTTTCTGCCCTAGGCATTTTTGGGGTTAAATTTTTGTCTTTTCCTTGTTAGCGCTTTTTTCAGGGTATCAATGTATCTCTCAGTATTTGGTATCATGTTCCCTTTGCCGTCAGCTTCACCCTTGGAGATTCGACGGGTTTTTTGAATCGGTTACCCTGTGGACAGCCCTAAAAATTTCCGCTTTGAAGCAAACCCCATTTGGTATCCCGCCATAAAGTTTACAAAATCGCACCAGCAAAGTGCTCGCTCCCAAAATGGGCGTGACTGAGGGGGCCAGCATCAAAGTCAGCTCGTTTGTTTGAAAAAATTTGACTCATTTTCGCCTCACAGCGGGTCGATTCCGGGGGAACTCGTGCATAGTTTGGGGGGGGCTTGTGAGTTGTTACAGTTTCTGCCAACAGAGGCCGGATGGTAGGCTTTTTGTCACCACCCAACACATTCAAAAAACAATCTAAGATGGAACCCGCCTGATCCCCAGACTGACGTCACTTCCAGAAAGTCCGTGACTGATGGAAAACCCAGACAGCAGTTCGGGCCACCTACGAAAAAAAAATCGATTAAAACCAAAAATTTGTTTTTTACTTTTTTTTATTCCATTAAACCCCAAACTAGGACTCATTTGTCAATCATTTCGATGGTCATTTTTTCATATTTAAAACCTTGGACTTTTCCTTTAAAGGGTTGGGCCCAACCCGCTCACTCGGTTAATTAGTTTATTTTTTTAGTTTGGGACAGTCATATGGGGGGGGGGTGGGGGGTGAGGGATGTGGCTGAACTTCAGAAAGAAATCTTCCGGGAAAAAATCAGCTTGTGTCTTCCAGTTTTAATTTTTGTTATTTTAATGTGTCATTTTACTATGTTTGAGAGTAGCCGATGCGTGGAAGAAGAAAAAAACAAAACAAAACAAAAAAACACGCAAAAATGAGGGTAGGTGGTTGAAACTTCAGCAAAGCAATCTTCAGGAAAAAAGTCATACTTGTGTCTTCCAGTTTAATTTTTTGTTGATCGAGTGTTCCTCTTTGATTCAGAATCTTTTTGCAGCTAGAAAGGATTTAGTAAGCAGACATCATTTAAGAACTTTATTTTAATGTTGTCATTTTACTGGCTACATGTGAGAGTAGACCATACGGTCAAAAAGCCTAAAAAGAGAGTAGGTGGGTGAATCTTCAGCAGAGAAAAAGAAATGGAAATGTCAAAAATGAGAAAACAAAACCCCTTTTGTTTTCTCATTTTTGACATTTCCATTTCTTTCCAAAGGAGAAGAAGAAGAAAAAGGGGAAACTTCTTAAAAAGTCTAAGTAGAGAAGAAGAAAAACAGTTTTAGAAAATGAAAGAGAAACAAAAAGGAAAAAAATGGTGTCGGGTGGTACGAATCTTAGCAAAGAAGAAAAAAGAGGAAAGAGCAAAATGTAAAAAAAAAAAAAAAAAATGAACACAAAAAAACAAAAAGACAGGAAAAAAGGGGTGTGGGAACTGGAATTGCTGTCTGTGGGAGGCTCTTCACCAAAGAAAAGAGATCGGGCAAAATGAGAAAAAGGAACCGAAGGGGAAAAGCAGGCTACAGAAAAGTTTTTAGAAAGTTTAAGTGGGAGGAAAATCTTCAGCAAAGAAGAAAGGGTGAAGGGCAAAAAGAGAAAAATAAAACAAAAGGGAGTGAAGAAAACTTCAAAAGCCAAACAAACACCATCAATAACAAAAATTTATTTATAATAAGAATGCATACTTATTTATTCCTCTCCTTATAATAAGCGCAAGGTGCAATTATCTATGTGGAAAAAAAGAAGGGGAAAAGAAGACGACGAAAAGAGAGTGGGAGAAAGCGAGGAAAAACACATTAATAAACGATTCGTTTTTATGCATTGATGTTTTTGTGATCTGAATTGCTTCCTGCACGTACTAATTACCTATCTATTGCACAAGACCTCTCAGATACACACGCCTGCGCATGTGCACGCATGCACGCACGCACACACACACACAAGCACAAGCAGAAAACACGAGCATAATAATCTGCTCGAGTTATATTAGCAGCATAGCAGAGAAGCGGGTTTTGGAAGACATTTTAAAGTGGTAAAAGCCTGGCAGTGTGAGGGCGTTTCTTCCAGGCACAGTGGCCTTTCTTTTAAAGAGAGACATTTGAGTTTTGTGCTTAATGGTTGAGCTTTGGAAACTAGTCCCCAAATTCCCATAGAACCTCTTGTGTGTACATCAGCATCTCCCTGAAAATGGATCCAGATCCGATTTCTGGCCCGACGGAAAGAAAAGAGAAGTCATGGTTTTTTTCTCTCTGAAGAACACACTTTGGGCAGCCTAATGGAATAAGGCTAAGAAGTACATTTCAAATCCCCAGCCTATTACTTTCGATTTCTGAGGCTTAATATGATCGGGTTGTCATCTTAATCAACGTGGCATGATATATAAAAGCCTCAAGCATAGTTTTTTAAATTTGATTCTTAATCCACATGTTCATGTGCTGTTGCCGAGGATGTGATCATTATTTAACTTGTATGCCACGTGCTTGTGTGAGAGCCATTGGTAATTGGAAGCAGATTCGTGGTATGAAAAACAAACTACTCCTTGTGGCTTGCTCCACAAAGACCCTACATGTCTGTCACAGCCTCTGGCAGGGTGAATTCACTTGTAATCATAAAGGGTCTCTCCACACTATTGTTTCGTCGGTGGAGTGAAGTTCCCTAAAGGGTAGGGGTCTGCGGTGATTCACCATTAGAAAAATGACCTGCTTCACAAAGACGCCACATACATATATGTCTGTGTCACCTACAGCCTCTGGAAGGGTGAATTCATTCGTAATTGGAAATGGTTGTAAACGGCTCAAGATCCCCCAGGGTTTCTCCACATTAGATCTGTTGTCATCGGTGGGGTGAAGTCCCTAAAGGGGAGGGGTCCGCGGTGATTCACCGTAAGAAAATGACCTGCTTCACAAAGGCGCTACAGACATATATGTCTGTGTCACCTACAGCCTCTGGAAAGTTGAATTCACTCTTTAAATTTTAAATGGTCGTAAACAGGCTCAAGATCCCCAGGGTCTCTCCACACTATTGTTTCGTCGGTGGAGTGAAGTTCCCTAAAGGGGAGGGGTCCGCGGTGATTCACCGTAAGAAAAACGACCTGCTTCACAAAGATGCCACATACATATATATGTCTGTGTCATAGCTTCTGGAAAGATGAATTCACTTGTAATCTGAACAGGTCGTAAACAGGCTCAAGATCCCCCAGGGTCTCTCCACACTATTGTTTCGTCGGTGGAGTGAAGTTCCCTAAAGGGGAGGGGTCCGCGGTGATTCACCGTAAGAAAAACTACCTGCTTCAGAAGGACGCCACATAACATATATGTCTGTGTTATCTACAGCCTCTGGAGGAGTGAACTGACTGGTTATTGGAAACAGGTCTTACACAGGCTCAGAATCCCCCAGGGTCTCTCCACACTAGATCTGTTGTCATCGGTGGAGTGAAGTTCCTTCAAGGGGAAGGGTCTGCGGTGATTCACCATAAGAAAACGTACCTGCTTCAGAAGGACGCCACATATATGTCTGTGTCACAGCCTCTGGCAGGGTGAATTCACTTAAATCGTTAAAACTGAATCATCATTCTTTGGAAAGATCTGCGCTCTGTAAAGGCCACCTGTTATGATTGGAAATGGGTAAATGAGCTCAACATTCTCCAGGGTTTCTCCACCGTCCTGTGTTGTGAGTTGATTGGGTTTTGTTTTAGTTTTTTGTTTTTCTGAAAGGAAACGGTCCATGTTGATTCACTGTAAGAGAAACGACTTGCTTAACTACACAGAGACGCCACAAGTCGGTGTTGTTTGAGATTCACCTCTCTGCAAAATGGTCTCAGTACCTGTCAAAAGTGGAACAGAGGTATTTGAATTACATAAAACGCCACAATGTTCATCATCTATTCCATTATGACTTGCCCTGATTTCCAAATCTAATTCAATCTTGTTACTGGTCAATCCTGAAAGCATCGGAGTCGGTTTTTAATTTTGTTTTACGAAACAGAATACAGTTTGCCCAACCCCATTTTATTGTAAAGGTTATAGAACAAAACTGGAATAGTAACCTGCAGATAGAAATGATACGTGGGGAAGCAAGTTCTGTTTTGCTGCATTTGGTTGTGATCAAGCATTTGTAATACAAAGATATACAGCATGTCAGATAGATATTTGATATTTTGTATTTCGTGAAAAAAGTGAACCAATGGCGCATACTTCTTAAACAATAAAAAATATTATCGCTTTCTCCCCCTTTTTTAAATACTGATCTGGAGTTTTGTTGTTGCTTGTGTTACTGTCGTTTTTGAATTATTGACTGAATAGCCCCAATCAGGCTGTTCTAGACGTTCATGTTTGAGATTTCTTAGCCTGCATTAAAAGTTAATTACCACCACTATGAGGTGAATGGTGTTTTCACATATAAAATAATTACGCACTGAATCAATCTGTTGATTGATCAAGATGGAGACATTGCCAAGACCAGGAAGTACTTCCTATTCATTCTAATAATTGATCTTTTATATAGTGCTATTCTCTGCCTGGTTTTTGAAATGTGATTTTGAACAAGTGACTGCATGCAGCCAAAGCATCCCTGGCCTCCATTCAAGGAGTCCAGCTGCAAACAGATATTTAACTGCTATATTTAACATAACGATTTACATGGTATGAGTGTGTGGGAAGACTTGTCCTTGTGCATTGGAGTTTTAATACTAATATATTTTTAAGAAACGGAGACTGGAGAGGTTCGCTTTTTTGCTAGTTATTAACACCAGACAGTACTTGCATTTACAGACAATATATTAAAAAATCTCTGTTTTATCATTTTGGTGTATGGTTGCTAGAAAGCAATTTAAACATGAAGGACATGACATATAGACCTACATAGAGTGCTTCCAGTCCACCTGAATGTCTGCTTCCTAAACTCTATTTAGGCAATGAAAATGTTATGATGAAGAGACGGGTAATTTCCAATGAATGTCAGAATTTGATGTCAACCTAACTCGAAAAAGGCAAAGGTAGCAGTATTTGGTTGCACCATCGATTAACTATTTAATATACTATTTGACATGGAAAAGACGTCCTGGACCTAGTAAACATGCAGTTTTAAATACTCGGGTGTGGAATTGAGTTAACTTTGTAACTTTGCAAAATGCAACTGTGATTGGCTTTCATAAGGCTTCAAAAGTCACACTCAGTCTGGCATGGACAGCTTAGGTGGGTATGTTTAGCAATGCATGTCACATTCAACTT
This sequence comes from Alviniconcha marisindica, assembly GCA_018857735.1. NCBI lineage: Eukaryota > Metazoa > Mollusca > Gastropoda > Provannidae > Alviniconcha > Alviniconcha marisindica. The sequence continues at coordinate 1,594 of JABMCL010000046.1, read as the reverse complement.
GTTTGGCAAAATGGTTGTACCGGTACTTTTGTGTAGTGTGAGATATGCGGGTATCAGAATTTGGCTAAAATGGATACATTTCAAATTGAAATTCAATTGAAAATCTTGTATTGCATGGTTTCCTCCACTTTAAAAGAAGCACTTTGTCGAGCCTTGTATATAGGGAATTTGGGGTCAATTTCGTAAAAATTTTTGGAAAAGGAAAAATTGCCCCCTTTTTCAAAAATTTTTTCTGACAGTTTTTAACTTTTCATGAGCATGAAACATGCAATTCTTCCTGGACCTTTAAATATTTTACCAAAAACATTTTTGATTGCATTTTAGAGAGATGATTATTTTCATTTGTAAAATGCCTACGTCACTATGTTAAAAATAGTAAGTGTCTTGCCGACATTTTCTGGTTTTAATATCTTAAACAAAAATTCCTTAAATGACAGAGCTACCCGGGGAGTAGCTTTGCTTATAGATAATTCTTATCTGTTTACTGAGGTTCAGTTCAACACCCCTTTTGCAGGCCGTGGCTGCGAGGGTGGCGTTGAGCAAGGCCGTTACCGTCTGCAACATTTATATTCCACCATCAGTCGACGTAAGTTTATCAGACCTAGAACAGTTGATTCAACAGCTTCCTGCTCCTTTTGTCCTCGTTGGAGATTTTAATGCTCACTCCCCTCTTTGGGGTGATGTAAGGCAGGATTCCAGAGGTCAAATGGTAGAAAAATGATTAGACGATTACAACCTTTGTCTCTTAAACACCTGTGAACCTACATATAGACACCACAGTCATCACTCCTTTTCTGTTCCTGATCTGTCTGTGATCCATCTCTTGAATTTGACTGGTTAACCCACAGTGATCTCTGCGGAAGTGATCACTTCCCAATCATCCTCAAAACTTCCGCCCTGACATAACCGTACCGGTTGACTGGGCGTAAAACACCAACTTACTTACTTACCTCAAACTTCCCCTAGTGATGATGAACTTGCTGCTGAACACTGGAAGTTAGACAGGGCTGACTGGATGTCCTTCCCACCTATGTGTATCGCGATTTTCTGACGGGGCTGGCCCCGTTGGAGGGCCCAGTGGCTCGGTTTTCGATACTTTTTATTGGGATTGCAAAAAAAAACTATTTTAAAATCTGACATTTCTAAAAAAAAACTCGCGAAAGTTCCGTGGTTTAACGGGGTGCTTGTAAACGTTTTTTTAAAAGGGCAAGTTTAATTTGGGGGATTTTTGAAAGATTTCCGAAAGTTCGCTGCGATCAATGTGTAGGTGAAATTGTGATTGAGGGGAAAAAAGGGATTTCTTTAAAAAAAAACGTCGCCTGACGCTGAAAATTGTGCAAATATTTCCCCTACGTCACACTGGGGAGTCGCTGCAAAAAGGCCAGTAACCCGGGAAAAGATTGGAAAAAATTTCCCGGCCCCAATTTCCAAGGATGAATTCCGACGCGCCATTGTCCGTAATTGGGCCTTTGTTTATTTCCTTCCTTTTTTTTTTTTTTTTTTTTTTTCATCTTTTTCGAGCTTGTTAGGTACGTGGCGTTTCCGTTTTTTGTTCTGTTTGTTCTAGCTTTCACAACAGGGGCCTGCCTTTTTG
>JABMCL010003508.1:320000-321890 GCA_018857735.1 Alviniconcha marisindica | reverse complement strand
TATCGATCGTTCCACATCCGTAGTCTACAGTGCAGCCAACCGTGGTTGGCAGTGACCTGTCCTAGTGTATCTGGTCGCTGGCTCCAGTGTGCCGTAGCATGACAAAAGCAGTTTCCGTCTCCCGGTATTACCCTATCTCAAGGACTAGTTGTCAGACAGGTTTTCGACTGAACTTAAACTACAAACCTTGTAAAATTAAGTTTTCGAATTCGAGTTCTCTTCTTGCAACAGTCGTGACATGATGTTTCGGCGTCAGTTCGACCGCATGGCCGGAAAGCTTAGATAGTGAAAGGGGAAAAGCCGGGAAAGTAGCAGCTAGTTCATGCGATACAGTGCCTCACTTCAAACCTCGCTTTCAGCCACCCTTCGGTCTGTCGTAAACCGGTCCCCGGGAATTTGACTCAGTGCTTATTTACAGCGTTTAATTACACCTCCTTTCGCACTGGCCACTCACCCCACCACCCCACCCTCTGTCCCCAACCCCTTATATATACACACACACACACACACACACACACACACACCACACACACACACACACACACACACCACACAACATCACACACATATATATATATATATATATATATATATATATATATATATATATATTATATATATATATATATATATATATAGCATACACACACACACTCACACACACACACACACACACATGAAGCAGTAAGACGGGGCCGCTACAAAAAGCAACTTACGACACGGTTTGACGAGGTCGTAGCCTTGATTTGTAATCTCTTATTGATCGCGGACGCAACTCAGTGTCAGGCAGCCTGAGTCGTATTCGGAGGGTCGCCGAGTCGAATCCCCGACAGGACTGAATGGCGGGAGAGACTTTTCTTCTCTAGAGTTACTTTGTGTGTTGAAGCTTATTCCAGTTCCCCGTGTCAGCTACCGCCGCAGCACGTAAAAGACCCCAGTCACTGACAAAAGTGCAGATGGCAGTTTTCACCCATGACCCAACAACGTCGGAGCGGGCTTTCCACGCATAGCGTGGGAATTAATTAATCCATCAGGGAAATGATCTCACACGCAACTCTTCAGGGAACGCTTGTCCACGGACTCCCTCCACCGTTCCTAATAAAGAGTATATGGCTTAATTCTGTGGACACAAAGCCTCGTTAATCCTTTCCACACACCACGTAGCCTAATCTGATTTCAGGATCGTACCGACTCTGCCTTCCACTGAACATGTCCACTGGTACGCAGATGTCCGTTTGTCGATGGTTCTGTGGGTGTGGCACTTGATACCTTCTTCCACTATATCGAGCAGCGGTATATGCCATCAATTATTTTGATTATAGTCAGCTACTATTATTGTGCGTCCTCTGTGTGTTTACAATCCAGGCATTTGTTTGTCGAAGGGAGGGCGTCCATGTGCGAATCCTTCTTACCTTGCTGTGTTTCCATACAGGTGATGATGTAGAGCTTAATGAATTCGGATGCCGGTTGACATATTAGGGACAAACTGAGACCAATGCGTGAGCATGGTTCAATGTTGCCTCACGTCCACAGAAACCATAAGGCTCGTTAGGACGGAAAACCCAGGACGGCCACTTCGACTTTCACAAAGCTCCTGAACTTTTATTCCATAGACCCAAGGGCCATTGATTAAGTACTCATGAAAACGAGCAAGTCCTTCCTGCCCAGATGAAACAGCCACTTCACCGGGACAGTGAATGCCAAATTAAGCACGGTTTCTATGCATCTGCCGATGATCATTTCCTTCGCTAGAATGAGTACGAGTATTTCCGTTGCTGAGTAGGCTACTGTAGATATTCATAACTATGCTGCAGGGAATCTTCTTTTTTCACCCTTCGTTTGTTGTTGGTGTTGGTGTTGGTGTTGAGTTAGCTACTAAGTTCATGGAAC
>JABMCL010003508.1:255000-315000 GCA_018857735.1 Alviniconcha marisindica | reverse complement strand
ATATACCCCCCAACCTTCCCCATTCACTGCAAGGCTGAAAAATGCTTCAATTTTAACTATATACATACCTTCATTCACTGCAAGGCTAAAAATGCCTTTAATTGAAAAGCTGTATATCATACCTTCATTCATTGCAAGGCTGAAAATGCCTTTAATTGAAAAGCTATATACATACCTTCATTCACTGCAAGGCTGAGAGTCCTTTAATTGAAAAGCTGTATAATACCTTCATTATTGCAAGGCTAAAGAGTCCTTTAATTGAAAAGCTGTATAATACCTTCATTATTGCAAGGCTAAAGAGTCCTTTAATTGAAAAGCTGTATAATACCTTCATTATTGCAAGGCTGAGAGTCCTTTAATTGAAAAGCTGTATAATACCTTCATTATTGCAAGGCTGAAAATCCTTTAATTGAAAAGCTATATACATACCTTCATTCATTGCAAGGCTAAAAGCCTTCAACTGATAGCTGTATGCATACCTTCATTCACTGCAAGGCTCCAAATGCCTTCAGTTGATAACTATATATCATACCTTCATTCATTGCAAGGCTCAGAATGCCTTCAATTGATAACTATATATCATACCTTCATTCACTGCAAGGCTCAAAATGCCTTCAATTGATAACTATATATCATACCTTCATTCACTGCAAGGCTCAAAATGCCTTCAATTGATAACTATATATCATACCTTCATTCACTGCAAGGCTCAAAATGCCTTCAATTGATAACTATATATCATACCTTCATTCACTGCAAGGCTCAGAATGCCTTCAATTGATAACTATATATCATACCTTCATTCACTGCAAGGCTCAAAATGCCTTCAATTGATAACTATATATCATACCTTCATTCACTGCAAGGCTCAAATGCCTTCAATTGATAACTATATATCATACCTTCATTCACTGCAAGGCTCAAATGCCTTAAAGTTGATAACTATATATCATACCTTCATTCACTGCAAGGCTCAGAATGCCTTCAATTGATAACTATATATCATACCTTCATTCACTGCAAGGCTCAAAATGCCTTCAATTGATAACTATATATCATACCTTCATTCACTGCAAGGCTCAAGAATGCCTTCAATTGATAACTATATATCATACCTTCATTCACTGCAAGGCTCAAAATGCCTTCAATTGATAACTATATATCATACCTTCATTCACTGCAAGGCTCAAAATGCCTTCAATTGATAACTATATATCATACCTTCATTCACTGCAAGGCTCAAAATGCCTTCAATTGATAACTATATATCATACCTTCATTCACTGCAAGGCTCAAAATGCCTTCAATTGATAACTATATATCATACCTTCATTCACTGCAAGGCTCAAAATGCCTTCAATTGATAACTATATATCATACCTTCATTCACTGCAAGGCTCAAAATGCCTTCAATTGATAACTATATATCATACCTTCATTCACTGCAAGGCTCAAAATGCCTTCAATTGATAACTATATATCATACCTTCATTCACTGCAAGGCTCAAAATGCCTTCAATTGATAACTATATATCATACCTTCATTCACTGCAAGGCTCAAAATGCCTTCAATTGATAACTATATATCATACCTTCATTCACTGCAAGGCTCAAAATGCCTTCAATTGATAACTATATATCATACCTTCATTCACTGCAAGGCTCAAAATGCCTTCAATTGATAACTATATATCATACCTTCATTCACTGCAAGGCTCAAAATGCCTTCAATTGATAACTATATATCATACCTTCATTCACTGCAAGGCTCAAAATGCCTTCAATTGATAACTATATATCATACCTTCATTCACTGCAAGGCTCAAAATGCCTTCAATTGATAACTATATATCATACCTTCATTCACTGCAAGGCTCAAAATGCCTTCAATTGATAACTATATATCATACCTTCATTCACTGCAAGGCTCAAAATGCCTTCAATTGATAACTATATATCATACCTTCATTCACTGCAAGGCTCAAAATGCCTTCAATTGATAACTATATATCATACCTTCATTCACTGCAAGGCTCAAAATGCCTTCAATTGATAACTATATATCATACCTTCATTCACTGCAAGGCTCAAAATGCCTTCAATTGATAACTATATATCATACCTTCATTCACTGCAAGGCTCAAAATGCCTTCAATTGATAACTATATATCATACCTTCATTCACTGCAAGGCTCAAAATGCCTTCAATTGATAACTATATATCATACCTTCATTCACTGCAAGGCTCAAAATGCCTTCAATTGATAACTATATATCATACCTTCATTCACTGCAAGGCTCAACGAGAAGAGAACGGAGAAGATAGTAGCTGTAGCTGTACATACAATACTCACACTGAGGAAGGTAGAACACCAGGAAGATAGTAGCTGTACATACAGTACTCACACTGAGGGGCGTAGAACACCAGGAAGATAACAGCTGTACATACAGTACTCACACTTAGGAGCGTAGAACATCAGGAAGATAGCAGCTGTACATACAGTGCTCACACTGAGAGGCGTAGGGAAGGGGGAATATAGTAGCTGTACATACAGTACTCACAATAAAGAACGTAGAACACCAGGAAGATAGTAGCTGTACATACAGTACTCACACTTAGGAGCGTAGAACACCAGGAAGATAGCAGCTGTACATACAGTACCAACACTGAGGAACGTAGAACACCAGGAAGATAGTAGCTGTACATACAGTACTCACAATAAAGAACGGAGAACACCAGGAAGATAGTAGCTGTACATACAATACTCACACTTAGGAGCGTAGAACACCAGGAAGATAGCAGCTGTACATACAGTGCTCACACTGAGGAGCGTAGAACACCAGGAAGATAACAACTGTACATACAATACTCACACTTAGGAGCGTAGAACACCAGGAAGATAGCAGCTGTACATACAGTGCTCACACTTAGGAGCGTAGAACATCAGGAAGATAACAGTTGTACATACAGTACTCACACTGAGGGGCGTAGAGAAGGGGGAATACAGTAGCTGTACATACAGTACTCACAATAAAGAACGTAGAACACCAGGAAGATAGTAGCTGTACATACAGTACTCACACTTAGGAGCGTAGAACACCAGGAAGATAGCAGCTGTACATACAGTACCAACACTGAGGAACGTAGAACACCAGGAAGATAGTAGCTGTACATACAGTACTCACAATAAAGAACGGAGAACACCAGGAAGATAGTAGCTGTACATACAGTACTCACACTTAGGAGCGTAGAACACCAGGAAGATAGCAGCTGTACATACAGTACCAACACTGAGGAACGTAGAACACCAGGAAGATAGCAGCTGTACATACAGTACCAACACTGAGGAACGTAGAACACCAGGAAGATAGTAGTTGTACATACAGTACTCACACTTAGGAGCGTAGAACACCAGGAAGATAGCAGCTGTACATACAGTGCTCACACTTAGGAACGTAGAACACCAGGAAGATAGCAGCTGTACATACAGTACTCACACTGAGGAGCGTAGAACACCAGGAAGATAACAACTGTACATACAGTACTCACACTTAGGAGCGTAGAACACCAGGAAGATAACAACTGTACATACAATACTCACACTTAGGAGCGTAGAACACCAGGAAGATAGCAGTTGTGCATACAGTACTCACACTGAGGGGCGTAGAGAACGGGGAAGATGGTGGCTGTACAGGTGATTCCTGCCAGCAGCATGAGGGCGGAGTTGAGAGGGCGACGCCCCACACGGTCCAACAGCACGATGCAGAGGATGTAGGACACCAGCTCCATCACTCCAGACAGCAGGAAGTTGACGTACACGCTGCCGCTCAGGTTCCCGATGTTCAGGTTCAGGCCGTAGAACGTCAGACTGCTCACGAACCTGAACAAGGAGCAAGCGGTGGCCAAGAAGTTGAGGAAGTACTGTAAACATGGTGCTTAACGTCCACAGAAACCGTACGGATTATTAGGGACGGGGAGAAGGGGGGGGGGGGTATGGAGGTTAAGTAAGTAAACATGGTGCTTAACGTCCACAGAAACCGTACGGCTTTTTAGGGACGGGGAGAAGGGGGTGGGGGGGAGGGAGTATAGAGGTGGGGGGAGAGGGAGATTATTCACCTATCGCTACACTATCACCACCAGGATGACTTATGCATTAAGATGGGCAGCGATGAGAGCCATTTTAAAGTTTCAGAAGGAAGTGATGGACAAAGTCACAGGACAGTGTGCACTAACCACAACCTTTTTGAAGAGAAAGGAGAGCCGAAGCGGCATGGAAGTACTGGTTGATTCTTTGTATTTATAATGCCCAGTCTACCGGTCAGGGCCAACTACGTACAACAAGTCATCGAATCTCAACAACAAAAAGTCCCGCTCACTGTATTTTCATCGTACACTCCACTTTATGCTTCAGAAAGAATGGGGAAAATTGCACTTGCTGTCGAACGCTAAATGATTTGCACGATCGAGCGTGGTCGCCACGGAGACGGATGACCGTTTTACACACACACACACACACACACACACACACACACACACACACACACACACACACACACACACACACACACACACACAACACACACACACACACACACACACACACACCACACACACACACACACACACACCACAACACACACACACACACACACACACACACACATACACACACACACACACACACGTACGCACACACAACACACACATACACACAAACACACACACACACGCACGCACGCACACACACAGCCACACACGCACGCACGCACCGCGCGCGCGCACACCACACACACACACACACACACACACAAGCACGCACGCACGCACGCACGCACAACACACCACACACACACACACACACACACACACACACACACACACACACACACACACACAACACACACACACACACACACACACACACACACACACACACACACACACACGCCCGCCCCGAGATTTGTCCAGAGTCGAAATCCGTGTACTCTGCAAAAGTTCTTCGGATGTGAGCATAAAATAAGGTCCTCCGTGTTCATTCTCACGCAAACTTACCACAGAAATTAAAGCAACTATCTCTTTTGCTGTTGTTTTTGTCGTCTGTGGCGTGCGTGTGTGTGTGTGTGTGTGTGTGTGTGTGTGTGTGTGTGTGTGTGTGTGTGTGTGTGTGTGGTGTGTGTGTGTGTGTGTGTGTCTGTCTTTCTGTCTGTTTATGTATGCATATGTGTGTGACTATGTGTGTCTGCGTGTGTCTGTATGTGTGTTTGTGTGTGTGTGTGTGTGTGTGTGTGTGTGTGTGTGTGTGTGTGTGTGTGTGTGTGTGTGTTGTCCGCACGCGCGCGTGTGCGTGCGTGTGAGTGTGTATGTGTGTGTATGTGCGTGTGTGTGTGTGTGTGTGTGTGTGTGTGTGTGTGTGTGTGTGTGTGTGTCCGTGCTATGTGTGTGTATGTGTGTGTGCGTGCGTGGGAGGGGGGGGGGGCGAGTGTGTGTGCGCGAGCGTGCGTGCGTGTGTGAGTGTGTGCGTTTGTGCGTGCGTGTGCGTGTATGGGGGGGGGGACGTGTTAATACCCACCAGATGTAGACAATAAAGATGTACTTGATCATCAGACGTGGGTGATGACGCAGCATCAGCACAGACTGCCCCTTGTTCTCCTCCAAAACGTGTTCGTCAAACAGCACGGGAGGTAACTTCTCCTCCACGCCGTTGACACGCGCAGCATGACGTAATATAGACTCCGCCTCCATCACGCGCCCCTTTCTCAGCAACCAACGAGGAGATTCCGGTATGAGCCTGCGGTGGAAATCAGGGTCATTGCCTGTGACCTTCCGCATTAATTTTAGTTAAATAGCTCCGCCCACTTAGACACGCGGATGAAACAGCATAACGTGTGTTCCAACTCACACTTCGAACTCCAATGGCCCAATTAAGCCGCTTGATCATTGCTCTCGAAAAACGCTACGGGCTTTGTTTACATTAAAATGGTAGCTGGACAGCCCGCGGGCTTGTCTAAGGAGATGTTTTTGCACACCCGTGCTGCCTGGCTAAAGCTCAGTGCGTGGCGAGAGGCCAGTTGCTACCTTGATCGGCGACTGACGCCTTTATAATTAGGGTCTCTCATCAGGGTAATCTCTCATGATGGTGGCCTCTTATCAGGTTGGTCTCTCATCAGAGTGGTCTGTCATCATGGTGATCTCTCACCATGGTGGTCCCTCATGAAGGTGACTTCTTATCAGGTTGGTCTCTCATCAGAGTGGTCTGTCATCATGGTGATCTCTCACCATGGTGGTCCCTCATGAAGGCGACCTCTTATCAGGTTGGTTTCTCATCAGAGTGGTCTATCATCATGGTGATCTCTCACCGTGGTGGTCCCTCTTAACAGGGTGGTCTTTTTTTCAATGGAGGTCCCTCATCATGATTCTCTCTCATCAGGGAGATCCTTCATGGTGGTCCCTGGTTATGATGGTCCCTCATCACGGTGGTCTCACATTAGTGTGATCCCTTATCAGGTGGTCTGTAATTAGGGTCATCGCTCATCAAGCTGGTCTCTCATCAGAGGGTGTCTGTCAACAGGGGTTCTGTCGGAAAATTTTTGGGGAAATTTAAAATGGGGTTCCCCAATTTGTTCCGGTCCGGTTTGAACCCCAATCGGGGGCAAATCCCCCCGACCCCCCACCCCCCAAACACTCGCCTGTTTGGTCCCACCAGCTCCACGCCTGCACAGACGTCAACAAAAATTGTAACCCGTAAACACTCAAACACTTTTAGTCGACAGTGCACTCGTCATTGCAATCCCAGAATATCAGAACACGTCAGCTATTGGCAACGCTTGGCACTTTGGTCACACAGCTTTAAATCTACACAAAGTCAGCATCACCAACATTAAACACCAGAATGCTGCTAGTCTGGAACACAATCGTCATCGCCATCTCTTAACACCTGAACATAGCTTCGCCATCCCCCGACACCTGAACACACTCAGCAACGCCATCCCCCGACACCAGAACACAGTCAGCAACGCCATCACCAGACACCAGAACACAGTCAGCAACGCCATCACCAGACACAGGAACACAGTCAGCAACGCCATCACCAGACACAGGAACACAGTCAGCAACGCCATCACCAGACACAGGAACACAGTCAGCAACGCCATCACCAGACACAGGAACACAGCAACGCCATCACCAAACACCAGCATACAATCAGCAACGCCATCACCAGACACAGGAACACAGTCAGCAACGCCATCACCAGACACCTGAACACAGTCAGCAACGCCATCAACAGACACCGGAACACAGTCAGCAACGCCATCACCAGACACCTGAACACAGTCAGCAACGCCATCAACAGACACAGGAACACAGTCAGCAACGCCATCACCAGACACCAGAACACAGTCAGCAACGCCATCACCAGACACCAGAACACAGTCAGCAACGCCATCACCAAACACCAGCATACAATCAGCAACGCCATCACCAGACACCAGAACACAGTTAGCAACGCCATCACCAGACCCCGGGAAACCCAAAAAGAAAAGCAAAACCGGCCGTCACCAGACACCAGAACACATTTAGCAACGCCATCACCAGACCCCAGGAACCCCCAAAAGGGTAAACCCCCCAGAACACTGTCAGCGACGCCATCCTAAAGACCAGAACAGAGTCGTCTTTAACATCCCCAAAGAACACAACTCAGCGTCAACATCCGCAAAGAACAGAACTCAGCTTCAACATCCCCAAAGAACACAACTCAGCTTCAACATCCCCAAACAACAGAACTCAGTATCAACATCCCCAAAGGCCAGAACTCTTTTCTTTTTTCTTTTTTTCTCTTTTTTTCATCCCTGGCACAATGTGTGTTTTTTTTTTCCCCCCTTTGGGGCTTTTATTCATTAACATCATCCCCCTTAAAATCAGTTTCTCTCTCTCTCCCCCCCTTTCTCTCTCTCTCTCTCTCTCTCTCTCTCTCTCTCTCTCTCTCTCTCTCTCTCTCTCTCTCTCTCTTTCCCCCTTTCCTTTCCCAAATCCCAAGGGAAAAAGAAAAGAAAAAAAAAAAAAGAAAAAAAAAAAAAACCACACACACACACACACACATACACACACACACACACACACACACACACACCACACACACACACACACACACACACACACACACACACACACACACACACACAAAACACAAAAAAGAAAAAAAAAAAAAAGAAAAAAAAAGGACCATGGCAATAAATACAATTTACAAGATTATTAACGTCATTAACAACCTCGTCTAAATTTGTATCAGCTTTTTGTAATACAACCATTCGGTTGCTATCTTGTCATATGACATCGTTAATATCGCATTATTTTGTCTACATCAAATGTATTTTTTAAATAGTGTTTGAACAGGTGCAGCTGAGGTATGTTCTTGTTGATCTTACAAGTATAAATATAGAACTTTGCACGCAAAATTATCAAATCAAAGGTGCTGTCTGATTTAATTTGGCTGTCATGACCAAAAAGTACAAAATTTTTCGTTAAGCGCTATTGTCCTCGCATTTGAGCTCCCGGTATTAAGTGTAGTCTGGAACTTTTCCCCCAAAAAGACTTTATGTACACACATCCCCAAAAAAATGTGATTGATAGAGTCTTTTTCCCCGTCTACAAAAAGAACAGTTAATGTCATTTTCAATACCCATGTGCATTAAAACAATATTGGTAGCTAATATTCATGTAAAAATCTTATCTGGAACCATTTTAGTTTTATCTCTTGGATGTTTTGCATTTTCTTAAAGGTTCTGCTCCAGTCAATGTCTGTATTCAATCTTGCTTCCCAGTTTTCACAGCACTTGGGTTTATCTTTACCCTGTGTAAGCATTTCATAATACAGGCGTGAACCTTTTTGTTGACTGTAAATAATCTTAAGCATCTTTGTCAAATCGGTTGAACTATTACTCTCAACTGTTAGTCCCGTTTTACATATGTAGCTTTTAATAGCTTGTACACATCCAATATATGTAATGTAATCCGTATTAATTCTGTATATTTCTTTAAACCTTTTAAATAACATAAACGTACCTTTTTTATTCAGAATGTTTTTGATAAAACATACACCTTTGTCTATCCACTTTTTATAAAAAACAGTTTTATTTCCAACCAGAATATTATCGTTGCAGAAAATAGGATCTGCGACTAGTTCTTCTGAGTTCTCTACCTGTATTTGTTTACCAAACTCTCTATATGCTTTAAATACATGAATCCAAAACGTATTAAAATTATGTTCCTGAGTAGGGAGGCTTGATCCCAATTGTTCAAGCAGTAACACTTTCGGGTAAGTTGATGTAATTATACCTTTCCACTTGTGATCACTTGTTTTTAGTTTTCGTATCCAACTTAGCTTCAGTGCATTAATATAATGTCTAATATTTGGTATGCCAAGTCCTCCCTTTGCAATAGTTTTGACGGTTCTTTCCTACTTATCCTGTCTTGTTTTCTATTCCATACGAACTGAAACACGGTCTTCTGAAACGCGTCCACCAGACTGTCTGGTGGATTTGGCAAAAAATCCATAGGTGGATAATTTTAGACAAAATAAGCGACTTCAGAACAGCTACTCTACCGAGTGGTGTTATTTGTCTTTTTAACCATACTTTGTACAATGCTTTTATTTCTAAAAATTTCTCGCGAAAGTTGAGTAGCTCACACTTTTTTAAATTATTAGTAAACCAAATACCAAGTTTTTTAAAATTTGGGGGGGGTTTCCCAAATCCATATGCAAATTTGGCATAATTTAATGGGTGAATTTCTTTTATTACCAAGCCATATAGCACTAGTCTTCCCCGCGTTCAAGAAGAGACCCGACTTGTTTCCAAATGTATTAATAATCTTAACTGTTTCCTCAAATGAGTTCTTGTCACCTTCTAACATAATTTCAGTATCATCAGCATACTGCGAAATTTTGTACCCCAGTTTCTCCTATTAAAATACCTTTAAATTCTTATTTTGCCTAATCATAGTAGCAAGTATTTCTACGCATAAAATAAAAAAAGATATGGTGATATTGGGCCCCCCTGTTTTCATCCCCTCTGAATTGAAAACCATTCTGATAATTGTCCATTAACCGCGACAGATGACTTTATATCTCTATAAAATGTGAATATCCACTGGTTAATATCGGGCCCAAATCCAAACGCATGTAAAACTTTAAACATAAATCTCCAATCCACTGAATCGAAGGCTTTTTCAAAGTCTAAGCACAAGAGTAGCCCAGGCATATTTTTTTTGTTCAGATAACTAATTAAATCGTATATCAGTCGAATATTATCTCCTATATATCTGTTGGCCATAAACCCAGTTTGGTCTTCATTGATCAAAGAAGGCAGGACACGTTTTAAGCGATTGGCAATACAAGTGGATCCTATTTTGTAAACAACATTAAGGAGTGAAATTGGCCTCCAGTTTTTTATTAGGTCTTTTGATTTGTCCCCTTTTGGTATGCATATTATTATTCCTTCTTTCTGTGTTGATGATAATTCACCTTTTCTAAACCCATTATTTAATGATTTAACAACGAATGCACCCAGCTGTCGCCTTTTTTTAAAAAAAAGAATTCAACAGTAAAACCATCAGAGCCTGGGCTTTTATTGTTTTTCATGTTCTTGAGTGCAACGCTTGCTTCATCTAAAGTAATTTCCCCTTCGAGTAAAGGTCTTTTCTTGCACTGTCAAATGTTGGTATATCCTCAACCAAGTCTAATATTTCACAATCTTCTAACTGTCTGTCAGAGTATAATCTTTCATAAAACATTTTGACTTCCTTTATAATGTCCTTAGTTTCATATATTTCCTCACCATTGTTTAAAGTAAGCCTAATCTTTGTTTATTTAAACGTAATTACGTTTTTCAAGTGCACAAAAATATTTTGTTATTTTTTCGCCTTCGGCAACCCATCTTGCTCTCGATCGAAGCAGAACTCCCTCCATCTTTTTCTCTCTAAGTGCAATTAGCTCCTGTTTATACAATTCTAGTTTCCCTTTCTCGTCTTCTGTCAATTTAATTTTAGTTTCTAAGCTCTGAATATTGTTCTGCAAACCCCTTTTCCCTTTTCCTGATCCACACATTTTTTCATTGTAGCATACGAGATTGTCTTTGACCTAATTTTCATAAGTAGTACGTCTAAAAATAGCTGATCGGAAATTACAAATTGAATGTCACATTTTGGGATGAAAGGAAGTTGTTCACGAGAATAGGGTAGAGCTGCATATTCTTCAATCACGGTTCTTATAACATCATTTATTTCGTTTGCAAACAGCTTATCTTTTAATGGGGAATTATTAAATTTCCACAATAGCTTATTTCTGGTTTCTAATTTCCCTAAAGTCAAAGTCAATGTGATCATGGAATGATCTGTCCGATAACCGGGCTTAATGTCTGCTTCTGTCACGTAAGTGGACAGCAAATCTGAAATTAGGAAAAAGTCCATCTACTCTGTTGAAGGGGTGTGTTTCTGCGCCACTATACCGTCTCATTTCAGGATGAATTTCTCCCCAAAAATATCTAATAGGTCAAGGTTTATCATTAAATTTTCGACTTGTTCTTGTGCTTTAGCATTATTAAAGTGTTTATAGTTATAACAATCTAATGTGAAATCCAAGACTAAATTTCAGTCTCCTCCAATAATAAGATTTTCAAAGCCAACTTCGCTGATCGATCACAAAATCTTTATCCATTATTCTGACAGTAACAAATATATAATTTCCAGCAATATCTTTATAAACCTTGTTTACAGAAAATTCGAAATTATTATTAAATAATATTCGACACCCCTCGAACTTGAATTATACGAGGCAAAATAACATTTATAACCCCACTCAGCCCAAAAACAGTTCTCTAGTTTTGGATCAAAGTGGGTATCCTGCAGTAGGTATATGGAATATGACTTATCTCTTAAATAGTGAAAAACATCTCTCCTCTTGCGCGGGTCAGCTAGGCCTTGGCAATTCATTGAGACAACCTTAACTGTATTGGTCATGGTATGCGTGATCTAATCCCACTACAGCCAGGAGACACTATCCAACAAAGCAGAAGCATCATGGAAGGAACCACTTTCACGTGCGAACATAGCTCACAAAAATCCGCCACAAATGTCCATACAAACAGTTCAAAACCTAAGCCAGTATAGGCACTGACGTACATACGCACAGATCACAACACGCTGAACCCAGCGCTGAATATGCACGTACAAACATAATAAATTCAAAGTCCATGGCCAATATAGTACAACCAAAAAACAGGCAAACGGACAAACAATACAACCAACTAACAGGCATAAACAGGTACACAAAAATTCCACACACAAAAAAAATTACAGTATACTAAGTGTAGAAGAAAAGGAAAAGAGTGATTTTCTGGTGAAATCGCTGATCAAGCAGCGCAAAAAGATATCATTCGACTGTCGAGTGCAGATCAGAAGATATGAACTTAAAGAAAAAAAGAAAAAAAAAGTGGAGAGAGAAGAAGAAGAAGAAGAAGAGAAAAGAGAAAGAGAGAGAGAGGATAAACTTTCAAATAAAGAAGAAGAAAAGACAGAGTAGTTCTCCCTTTCCCCCTCCCTCCAAATCTACCTGGGTCACAAAAAGGAATATAAGGTCTACACAGGCAGACGTATCAAACATGTTTGAATACACATGATTTTATCTTGCACTGCAGCACACATCTTTACTTATAAGCATATCGACGGTAGATGTACACCATGTTCTTACGTGAAAAATAAATAGACAAAAATGAAATAACAGCCCACTGACTAGAGTTACAAATTTGATAATACGACTCCATAGTTTTGATTGACATAATAAATTAAAGTGTAAGGTGTACGATGTTGATCAAAACTACTGGTTTATAAAAGTATATACCTGTGTATACAAATGAAGATTATTTTCTAATTTAATGTTGTTTTTCGGGGTTTTTTTTTTTTTGTTTTTTTTTTTTTTGTTTTCTTTGCCCCCTTTTAAAAATTTTTTATTTTTTTAATTTTTAAAAAAGAGTGGGGTGCCCCCCTGGTTTTTTTGGGGGGGTTGGTGGTTTGTGTGTTTGTGGGGGTGGGGGGTGGTTTTTTCGGGTTTTTAAAGTGTGTGTGTGTGTGTGTGGTTTTTTTGTGTGTTGTGTGTGTGTGTGTGTGTGTGTGTGTGTGTGTGTGTGTGTGTGTGTGTGGTGGTGGTGTGTGTGTGGTGTGTGTGCTGGGGGTGTGCTTTTGTGTGTTTAAAGGTTTTTTGGGGTGTTTTGTCTGTGTCTGCGTAGACGCGCACGCGTGCGAGTGTCCCAAAAAGTGCGTGTTTGTGTCGCATTCGATGGGGGAAAAAAAAAAAAAAAAAAACAAAAAAAAAAACAAAAAAAACAACAACAACAAAAACAGAAAAACCCCACAAGTAATTAAAAGTAGCAACAAACTTTACATATACAAAATGCTCGCGTGCAGGATACACACATTTCAGTCGTTCAAAACTCATGTCAACACAATCGATCTACATGCTCATTTTCATAATGCTGCGGTGACAGTCTGCAAACGAGACGGAGAAGGGGTATTGAGGGGGGTGTGGGTTTTGTGTGCGCGCGCGCACACGCGGCCGTGTGTGGACTACTCCTTGTTGTTGTGTTTGCATTGATGAGCGTTTTTAAATGACCACACACACACACACACACACACACACACACACCCCCACACACACACACACACACACACACACAAAATCCTGAAGGGTGCCAAAGGGGACAGCAACAACAGCAGCAAGGAATGGGGGAAAAAAGAGTTAATTTAAACTGGGCAATTACACTGTAATAAGGTAAGATGATCTTCACACACAAAGTTTTATATATACAAACAACAAC
Organism: Alviniconcha marisindica; assembly: GCA_018857735.1. NCBI lineage: Eukaryota > Metazoa > Mollusca > Gastropoda > Provannidae > Alviniconcha > Alviniconcha marisindica. The sequence goes on along the minus strand of JABMCL010003508.1, from coordinate 301,134 downwards.
CCACGCAGATAGGTGCCCGAGTAGTAAATACACCTTGAAAATAACAAGTCGTGCGGGCCAACGGTTTGAACAACTGCGTGCTGCACGCTCCAGTCAAAACAGCCAAAATTCCACAGAACATGTTAGGCACTGTCATTTGTACCCAACCGTAAACTCAAAATACGGGCGTCTTGAATTTCAAAACAAACAGAACTGTCTCAAAACCCACACAAATATACAAATAAAGCATAATTCAAAACTACCACCGTGTCGGTGCAAATAAAACAAATTATTAAAAAAATCAAGTATTCTTGTGATGAGCAAACAGTCTTGCATAACAAAATTCGTTGTTTGTTCATCTGCACCCACAGTTCGGCTCAGTTTGACTTTTAAGTCGTCCCAGTGCTCTACTGAGCTTATCCCCACCCCCAAAACTAGGAGGGGGAAAGGGGGGGGGGCAAAGGGGGGAATGCGACAGGCGGTCAGTCAGACTTCCCCTGACCGTGGTAGCACGCGTGTGGTCTGTGGAACGTAACTGACACTATACAAGTGATAGCGCCTCAGCGCTAGACATGGCACCAGGATGCACTTTTGGAAACAAACAAAAAAAATAAAAAAAAAAAAAAAATCCGGTGTTCATGGAAAATGTGCCATGACACACGTGTAGAATCACGTGTAGAACCATTCTTTAAATGCGTGTGTTCCAAAAGTACGCCAGGGGACACAACAAGTGTACAACATACAACTCAGCTGGGAATAATTATCTACACGTACAACTGAAGCGCGTAAAATTCAAAAACATAATTATATAGTTGATCTGCATTGCAACGACGGCTAACACAAGGAGTACACATACAGTATATTAAAGGCGAAGAAAGAGAGAAAAATATAAGAGAAAAAAAAAAAAATCGGTCCTAATTGCTACCGTAATACTAAAGATAATTAAAGGGGGCAGGGGCGGGGACAAGAAAGGTAACCAGGTAACCAGGAGGAGAAGAAAAGAAAAAAGAAAAAAAAAAGCTGTTCTATAGTATTAAAATACAAATTCAAAGAGAAAGCACTCAGTACATGGTACCTCACGGGCAAGACCGTGTCTTGCTTAGTTGTCTTCATCAGCGCTCATCGCATTTGAATACATAGCTCGTTTGAACGCCTCGTCTAAGTCCGTGTGAATGTTCAGTCTTACAATCCGTCCGTTCTTGACTTTGGCCAAAATTCTCCCGTTGGAACTCCACACTGCCAGGGTTGCCGAATGTTCCATCGCTTTCTTGGACACTTGGTAGTTTGCGTAAGTCAGATCTTCTCCAACAACAAACACTTTCCTTTTAAAATTGCGTCGGTTGCTGAGAACTTTGTCCCTCTTCTTGCGGTCGAAGAATCTGACGATGATGGGTCTGCTCCCGGTGCTGCTCCGCTGTCCCACCCTGTGAGCCACCTCGATGTCAGCAGCGTTGATTGGGACGCCAACTTTGTCGCTGAATATACTCATACCTTCGATACACAGTCGTCTGCAGACTCTGCTTTGTCTTCGGGCACCTTGTATACTCGCAGGTTCCAGCGTCTTGTATACTGCTGCAGGTCGTTTTGCTCCCTTTCCAGCTGCCTCAGTCTCCGCTCCTGCTGCTTCACGGGGTCCGTGAGGATTTCGGTTTTCTTCTTTTCAGCCTTCACTTCTGTTTCAGTTTTGTCCGTTTTTGTTTCAATGTCGAACAATCGACCTTCTAACTTTTCTAACTTCTCAAGGAAGGATTGGGTCAGATTTTTTACCTCCACTTTTATCTGATCAGCGTCTGTTCTGGTGGCTAGGGGGTCCAGGCGCTGGCTGATTTTATCTAGTGCGGCTTGTACTGCCATGTCTGTGTCGTCCTCACTGACTACAGCGTTCAAACGTTTTCTTTCTTGTCTACCCTGGCACTGGCTTCCGAACAAATACTATTGTCACTTTCGTCAGATGTTGATGGGTAATTTCTCTTTGTTCCACACTTACTAAAATACGGACTAACGGCTTCACTCATAACTTCGCTCGACAGTCGAGTCTAGGCTTTTACAGGCAGCGTGCCAATATTTGACGGGTATCTTTTTATAAATGTCTTCAGTCACACAGGCAACGTGCCAATGGTCGCACACCCCTTTTTTTACATTATCTTTCAGCGCTGCTTGTTGCCGATCCAGTGATCAAAACTGATTTTTAAAAAAATATCGGCCGATTCCTTGCACCGAGATCTACGTCCCTGTGTATCCACTTCTTCAATCGCGTCGCTAATTACGCCACTAATTAGCTTTATCTAGTAGACACACTCCGTTGACGATCCGCTGTCTCGGTGAGCGAGAGTTCACCCCCCTTTTGGTGAAATCCAAAACATCCCCAAAGAACCCGAACTCTGCACCAACATCCCCAAAGACCCGAACTCTGCACCCAAATCCCCAAAACCCGAACTTTGCATCAATATCTCCAAACAGCAGAACTTTTCATCAAATCCCCAAACAGCAGTTTGCATCAACATCCCCAAACAGCAGAACTTTGCCCTCCCAAAAACCAAAACCCCAAACCCAAAAACCCGAACTTTGCATCAAATTTCCCCAAAGAAAAAAACCCGAAACTCCTGCAAATTTTAACATCCCCAAACAGCAGAACTTTGCATTAACATCCCCAAAGACCAGAACTCTGCATCAACATCCCCAAACAGCAGAACTTTGCATCAGCATCCCCAAACAGCAGAACTTTGCATCAACATCCCCAAAGACCAGAACTCTGCATCAACATCCCCAAACAGCAGAACTTTGCATCAACATCCCCAAACAGAACTTTGCATCAACATCCCCAAAGACCAGAACTCTGCATCAACATCCCCAAACAGCAGAACTTTGCCCCTCCCCAAAGCCCCTCCCCAAAACCCGCCCGAACCTTTTGCAAACCCAGCCCCTCCCCCAAACCAAGGTCCGCAAACACTGATACACCACAGTCCTGGATAGCACAATGATCCCTTATCCCTAAAAAGAGTGCGTTCGGTGGATTTATCCGATCTAGCTACACTACACTACACTACACTACACTACACTACAGTGAAGCATGATTACTCACCAAAATTACACCAAAACATCACGATCAGTGTCTAGAGTTTCGGAGGTTTCACCTGCATCCAAGCAGCCCGATGCTGGTATCGCTGACGTAGACAGCACTTACCGATGACGTAGGCATTAGTGTAGAGTCCCATGACGGACATTCCGTTCAGCCAACACATGACGCAGAGCAAGGGGAAGTAGGGCACCCATGCGATGGAGAGGGCAGTGACAACATGAAGCAGCACGGCAACCAGCATCACTCTTTTCCTCCCAAACCTAAGGGAACGAGCGTTCTTCTTGTTGTTGCTGCTGTTGTTTTTAATAGCTATTTTAAAACTGACACGTGTCAATTGACGCATCGAAGTCGTAAATGGTCCAAATTGTATTAACCCCTTCACTGCTGAGATATCACTTGAAAACGACCGTTAAAAGTGTGAAATTTCAAACACTAAAGCGTTTTTGTTTTCTTTTTCGCACTGGCATGTGAAAGGATTTTCATCAAAACGCATAGCATTGAAAGTAGATGTTATAGGAGCGGAAAATATACTGCTTGCAGGCGCGTCCGTCCATTTTACAGTCCGGAAATTTTACACGCTGAGGCAGTGAAGGGGTTAAAACTGGAATCAAATATAACGACCAAGGATGATCAGGAGATCTGTTAGCTTGTCTTGTCTGTTCGTCTGCCTGTCGGTCTGCATGTCTGTTTGGTTCTTTGCCATTGCCTGTCTGCCTGTCTGTCTCTGACCGTCCGTCTGTCTTTCTCTAAGTCTATCACATAGCAACGGGTATTCATTGTCACAAAGATGAGCTGGAATGAGGCATATGAAAAGAGCATCTCATGTTGATGTGTGTGCGTGCGTGTGCATGTGTGTGTGTGTATGTGTGTGTGTGTGTGTGTGTGTGTGTGTGTGTGTGTGTGTGTGTGTGTGTGTGTGTGTGTGTGTGTGTGTGTGTGTGTGTGTGTGTGTGTGTGTGTGTGTGTACACGGGTTACCGGATCGAGGCAGAAATAAGACGAGAGTTGGGACAGACAACCTAAAGAGACAGGCAGACGGGCAAACAAACATTACAGACAGAGCGCTCAGTTCCTAACTACAAATGTTTAACATAAGAACACTACATTAATCAAAAATCTACAATCAAGATATCCTAATCAAACAAACAGACAAAGCCCAGTCACAACACAGAATCACATAACACACACACACAACACACACAACACAGACACACAACACACGCACACCACGCACACACACACCACACACACACACACCACACCACGCACACACGCACACACACCACACACACACACACACACACACACACACACTACCACACACCACGCACACACACACACACACACACACACACACACACACACACACACACACACACACACACACACACACACACACACACACACACCACACACACACACACACACACCACACAACACACACACAAACACACACCACACACACACACACACACACACACACACACAACACACACACACACACAAACACACACACACACACACACACACACACACACACACACACACACACACACACACACACACACACACACACACACACATTAACTAGGGGAGCGAACCCAGTGCCCAGCATTGACTTACAAATCGGACGGGACGCTGGAAATGGCGCTCCCACTCAAATAGCCAATCATCGTGGCTGTCTGTGCGTGAGACCGACTCATCTTCTTCTCACATACCAGATCCATCTGCCGCAACAGTCCGGGGTTCGGTGGATGAAGAGGGGTTGATGCAATGAAAACATACCATTAGCACTACATTCAGTAATAGACTAATCGCTCATTAATCTAAGCTTTTGCTATAGTATGCTTGGTTTGAGAATCTGCATAAGCAATGTAATTCTCGCAGGCTCGATCAGTATAGGCTACTGTATCACCATAACAATGAAAATCCCTACGAAACAACAACAACAATCAACAGTTCTGAACAAAGCACACAAACTAGTAAGTGTGTCGTTACACACACTCTCTCTCTCTCTCTCTCTCTCTCTCTCTCTCTCTCTCTCTCTCTCTCTCTCTCTCTCTCTCTCTCTCTCTCTCTCTCTCTCTCTCTCTCTCGTCTCTCCGTGCACTCAGATCCATCGAAATATAGCCCAATTTCTATCTTGTCGTCGTGTGTGTGTGTGTGTGTGTGTGTGTGTGTGTGTGTGTGTGTGTGTGTGTGTGTGTGTGTGTGTGTGTGTGTGTGTGTGTGTGTGTGTGTGTGTGTGTGTGTGTGTGTGTGTGTGTGTGTGTGTGTGCGCGCGTGCGTGTGTGTGTGTGTGTGTGCGTGTGTGTGTCTGTGCGTGTGTATTTTTGTTTGATTGTTTGCTCGTTTTCATATTTTTTTTGTCTTGGATTTGTCTGGGTTTTCTTCTCGGATACTATTGTTGTTGCCGTTTGTTTCTTTTGATTGTTGTTATTCTTTTGGTTTTTGTTTGGTCTTCATTCATTTGTTTGTTGGTTGGTTGGTTTTTGTGTGGACTGTCGTTACCTGAGAGACAACAGTCGTCTTGAACGTGGACGTGTCATACACGTAACGACTGCACTCGGTCACGGGCCGCCTAGTCTTGTCCGTCCCCAACAAGGCCTCTCTGTCCCCAAACCTGTAGCTCTCATGGGGAGACAACTCACCCCCGCCCCACTGCAGCTGGGTGAGGTTATCGAAGTCGTCGTTGCCGTAGATGTCGGTGTAGACGTGGCAAGGGGAGTAGGGTTTGGACTCCCCGGGGGGAATGGAGGCGTTGATGAGCATGGCGTGGTGGACGCTCTGGACCCGCCACGTGTCGTTGTCCAGGCCAGGAATGGCGCACCTGCAGCGACGGGGGAGTAGAGAGAATCAGTTCAGATTTTTCACTTTCCTGCAAACATTAGGGGAATCAACGACTGGGAGTAGAGAGAATCAGTTCAGATTTTTCACTTTCGTGTACACATTAGGGGAATCAACGACTGGGAGCTATCGTCCGCGCTGAATCTGGGAAAGAAACTCGACTACAACAAGCACCAAGTTGGTAGAGAAGAGCAAGCTTTGACAGCAAGCAAGATAGAAAGACAGAAAGAAAAAGAGAAAAAAAGCAAAAAAGGAAAAAAGGAAAGATAGAGAGACAGGCAGAAATAAAAGGGCAGGAAAAAAAATAAAAAGACAAATCAAACAAATAAAACGAAACAAACAAGTACAGAAACCAACAAACAAAAATAACCTGACGGAAAGAAAGAACGAATGAAAGAAAGAGAAGAAGTAGACAACGTTTTGGGCGAATCACATGTCAACAACATCGTGATTTATTTGTCGGATAAATCAGCATTGGGTGTTTGTTTCATATTTCCAACACAGTTATTTTCTTGACGATTTGTGAACACTTTTGACATTTTCTGTGAGAAATAAATAAAATAAATTATCTCTTCTTTCTACCTTTCTATTTCCTCATTTTGTGTTTCTCTTTACGTCTCCCTTCATTGCTTTCCCTCTCTTTGTCTATACATTCCTCTTCAACAGCATGTATATGTGTTGTTGTTGTTGTTGTTTGTTTGTTTGTTTGTTTGTGTGGTGTGTGTGTGTGTGTGTGTGTGTGTGTGTGTGTGTGTGTGTGTGTGTGTGTGTGTGTGTGTGTGTGTGTGTGTGTGTGTGTGTGTGTGTGTGTGTGTGTGTGAGTGTGTGTGTGTCTGTGTGTGTCTGTGTCTGTGTGTCTGTGTGTTTTTTCTTTTTCCTTTTCTCATTCGTTCGTTTCTCTCCTCGCCCTTTCCATCGTTGCCCCGTCCTTTCTCCCTTCATCTCCTTTTCACCTGTGGTCTGGGACCGCCATGGTGAAGACTGACATGAGCAGCTGCATACACCCAGAGAGTGACGTCAGACCCAGCAGGAAGTAGACTCGCTTCTGGTACGGTCCAAAGTCGCCTAATAAGGCCACGGCATCGTCAAACTTCATCCTGAAATTTCAACAACAATATCAATGTTGCTTAGCATTAAAACGTAAGGGCTGTAAAAAACAAAACATGTCAGAGTACTCTTTGTTGTTGTTGTTGTTTGTTGTGTTGTGTTGCTGCTGCTGCTGCTGCTGCTGCTGCTGCTGCTGCTGCTGCTGTTGTTGTTGTTGTTGTTTTTTATTGTGAGCAAGTGCTCTTTGTACGTTTTTACAATAATCCCGCCCCGGTTATTATATCCATGCAATTTCATTACTGTACTGTTAGTAACCCGGGAACCGGAGCAGACGACGCTTTTGTTTTGAAGCGCTGCGTGTTGCGTAACGCCACATGGCCTTCTCACAGCCGACCGGCAATAGCCGCCGGTGCGCGCCATTTTCAAATCTGTTTACTCCCTTAATATTTTGACCGCTTGTTTGTTTACCTACTCTTTGTTTACCTAGTCCTTTTCAAGTATGCACTAAGCCATGTGTAATATAATTTGGCATCTTAGAATGTTTATTTAGATCTTATTTAGACGCAGGATCGAGCTTAATCAGTAGCCGATGCCACTCTAGGTCCATTCTTTTTATAGCCGTCGTCTGCATGGCGCATTTTCTGTGTAGTACTAGTGAATAGTAGTGAATCGTTGTTTTGACTCGATGAAAGTAATTCTGTGTCGATCAGTGCTTTGTCGTATAGTATTTTGCTTAGCTGACTTCATGATTAGTGTTTATTTTGGGTTAAAATTAACTTATTGAGTATTGTGTACTGTAGAAGCTAAGTTATATTCATAGACTACTTGATATCACTATCAGCGCTGTTGCGACTAAGATAACGCGCCCCAGGCGAAAGTTCGCACCGATTGTTTTAGTGCTAGTCTTTGAGTGTGTCTTGCTTCTCTTACAGAGCGTTGTATTGTAATTGTTATGTAACATTTTAACCGTGGTAGCGTGTTCTTTATTCTGATGTAAGTTTTATTGACAGTTATATTTTGTACATTGTGTTAGTTATGATTTAGTTGTACGAATCTGCTTATAGATAGGTGCAAGCCACGCTTCCCACTCTTGTTGTAAATTAAATAAGTCATGTGTGTACATTTTGTTTATACGGTTTAAAAGGTTGTAACTGTAGCTTTTATTTGATGTATTTCATGTTTTAATTAGTTTAGTTATTGTTGAGGAAACTGTATTTGTGCGGGCCAAGAAACACAATAGTCAGCCATTTTGTGGTCCAGAGGGCTGATTTCATTGTAGCGATAGCGTGTGTTCTTTGCGGCCCGCGCAGTTTTCTTATCTATTGCGTGCGCGTGAGGATTTTGGGGTGCTGAGAAAGTTGTTGCTGCTGTAGAATAAAGCCTGTTTGCCGTCGCCGCCTGCTGTGGTCTCCATTTTGACTGACTCCGCTGCCTGTGTCCTGTCCTTCTACCACTCCACTCCATTACATTATTATTAATTTTTTATAGCTTATTCACTCATTTACTTTAATCAAGAAAAATATTTTGTCCTATATATATATAATTATAGTACGTTAGACACGCCCTTGGACAGCTCTTGTCTACGTCTCTTTCCTTTTCATTGCTCTGGGCAGTGGCGTGATTTGCACGGATACATCGTTAGATCTATGCACTAGCGCTCGCTTTCCTCGCAAAATCAAGCAAACTTTGGTGTCAGATACAGGCTCTGCTTTAGCTTGATTCAGCTCCTGTCTCTTTGATAAAACTCAAACAGTAATAATATTAAAGTCGTCCTCAAGGCAAGGCGTAAGATGGTATGAGAACGTAAAAGAATCAGCTGTGTTGTTTTGAGCGGGATAGCTCAGTGGTTAGAGCGCCGGGCTCGTGATTGAAAGGTCGTGAGTTCGAATCCCTGCAGGAGCGATGGGAGAATTTTCTTCTCCAGGGTCAACTTTCTGTGCTGACTCTTATTTCGGTGATCCGTTCCAGCGCGTAAATGATCCCGGTCATTCTGCCAAAAGTGCAGGTGGCAGGTTACAGCTAAACACGCATACACCTTACGTATGTGGCTTGTATGAAGTGACATGGTGTATGGTTGTATGGTGTATACAGAACTTGCGCCGAGACGGCTGCAGTTTCATGTGGCACCAGCCATGTCAGCGCTGTAAGTACACCACTTCGGTGGATATTCAAAAAATGCGCTATAAAAAGCTAGTCACTCATGTAGAATCACATGCCAGCGCAGTGAGTCTGCTCGAGAGCGGAGAATAGCGCTATATAAAAGCAATCATCATCATCATCATCATCATCATTTGCTAGCAGGCTTTGTGTGGTTGATCTGTCAATAATATTGCAACAGGAAGGAGTACGTTTTTCGTTTCGAATTTGACCTCCACAGGGCGCAACCATGTTGATTTGTTCTCAGCAACAAAAAGCAGAAAAGTGTTGGCACGTGACGTAATGTACACTTCTGCCACAAGTCATGAAGTAACAGATTTGACCAAAATGGCAGTGCTCACGGCCGTATTTTCGCGACTTTAAAATGTCGACGTCCTAACAAACTAGACCGTAAACCTACTGGAGAGGGAAAAAAAGCGAGTCTTTTTAGGTTTTCTTTTCTTTCTTTTTCTTTCCGTTTTTTCCACCCCCACCTTTTTTTCTTTCTTTCTTTTCTTCTTTTTCTTTTTTCTTTCTTTCTTTTCTTCTTTTTTCTTTTCTTATTCTTTCTTTTTTCTCCATTCCTTTCAATAGGACCCGTCACGCCACTTCGCTTGGGATTGCCTATACCAACTTGATGACACCCACGGTTATAAGCTGTGTTGAGGCATTTCGTCTAATCTGTTTGTTAGATATACATGTATACAAAGCAGCACAAAACAATAATGACAACATGCTGCAATATGAGGCAGGGAAAAACAAAGACAAAAGAATAAATACATATGCATATGAATACATCCACTGAGTTTTTCAAACACACACACGTACACACACACGCTCACACACACACACACACACACACACACACACACACACACACACACACACACACACACACACACACACGACACGCACGCACGCACGCACGCACGCACGCACGCACGCACACACGCACGCACGCACGCACGCACGCACACACAGACACACAGCCATTCTGCGTCTTCAGCATCATTTCAGTAGGTTCCTTTTCAGTCTGTATCTGCAGTTATGACATCCGTGTCTGTGTGTTAATTACATGATCACGTTGCTATGTCTGGAATCGCGGCTGTACTGCTGTATTGTTTGACCACCCCCCCCCCCCCCCCCCCCCCCCGCCACCCCCATTCTGAATGTTTTGTTGAGTGCCGAGGATCATCAGAAATTTCCACTTTTTGTAATAACATACCTTGTAATCTCCCCTTGTCACCTTTATAAAGAGGTTATGCAACTGCCTTGAGTAAATTATTTAAAACGTAACTCGAAACACTAGATGGGCAAGTTGCCGTGCAGACTGTTTCCCATTTCTCAGTAATCCAGGACAAGAGAGTTGGGGGTGGGGTGGTAAAAAGAGACAGACAGAGACAGACACACATAGAAAAACACAGAGAGAAACAGACAAATAGACGTGCAGACAGACAGAAACAGAGAGGGGGCTGAGAAACAGAGAGAGACATAGCGAGAGACAGACGGAGGGAGAGACAGAGACAAAGAGGGGGTCAAAAAGAATTGGGACAGAGATCGACAGCGACAACACAAAAGAACTTTGTTGTTCATAATAAATACATAAAATAAATTTACCTTTGAGGGTCACTCGAATTCCACACAAAAAGGACAGCTCACCATCACAAAGGTAAAAGTATAAAGCAGAACCGAGGAGAGCGTAGTAAAACCACGCTTCTCAGGTCGATTAGGTGCACAGTCATTACTCACATTCCTTTTCTCCGCCGTCTCTCCATTTAAAGCCAGAACAACGCCCACCCCTCCAACAAACATAGTCACACCTACACCCTTATTAAAAAAAATATCACATCGCCCCGCCTACACCCACTCACACACACCCACACACACCCACACACACACACACACACACACACACACACACCCCACACACACACACATATGAAACCATAATAATCCATATCACAATATTAATACCATCAGCCTACAACCATAGCAATCGTCATATAAATATGATTATTACAATTAAAGCCAACCACGCAACAGTCCCAACATAGACACACACAAGCACATGCCCACACACATACACAGGCCCACCTACACCCACATATCATATACTTTAGTCACGATACAAATTATACAATCCATGCACACTATCACTTCTTCTGTTATTCTTTTTTTTTTAATCAGACTAAAATTTCCACCTACAAAACCTTTCTTCTTTTTGTTCAGCTACAGCAAATGCATACTATAAACACACACCATCTGCCCATACACGTGTAGAAGAAAAAAGCAAGAAGAAGAAAACAAAGAAGGGGGAAAAGACAGTGATACTACACATACAATATAATAGTAATATGGACAGACAGAAACAGAAACAGAGAGAGACATTATACGTGCTGATTGCATGTATTTGCCTCTACATACGAAGCCGTTTGGAAATGTATCAAAAGCAAACTTCTGTCCGCCATCTTTTGAGAGTACTCTTTCACTCTGCATTCGTTGACCACAGCATGACGCTCTGTTCGCTCCTACCTTAGCTTCAGGTCCTGGGCACTCGCACATCCACTGGTCGAAGCGAATTCCAATGGCGAAATGGCAAACCAGAGTACGGTGATCACAACTCTCGTGTTTTAGTCGATTCCAGACTTGCTGACAGCGTATGAACAAGAAGCGCTGGCAGCTAGAAGCACTTGCACTTCACAATGTTGCATACGCATGCAATTACCGCGTGTGAATTGTATATAACGTTCCTTGAGACTAGCCAGATGAAAACCACCAATGGCGTAAACCCCGTATGGAATGGTGACTTTTCTTCATTATTTGCTGTGATGCGGTAGTTGTTCGCCCTAGAACTACAGCATGTCGTCGTACAGCATGGTAATTACTTTAGCTTTGTGCCTGTTGGTGAAGCGTTGCTTAATGTCCTCAGATGTCAGTTGACATATTAGGGACAAGTTGTGACCAATGCCGAAGCACGGTTCAATAATTCTTTACGTCCACGGAAACCAGAAGGCTCGTTAGGACGGACAGCTCAGGACGGCCACCTCGACTCTCACACAGCTCCTGAACTATGAGCGATTGTGCCTGTTTGCAACGCCGGAGCACAAGTACTGACGCCGGAGCACTAAAGTGCTGAGTCAGCGTTAGTAGCGAAAGCCAACCCATGAGCTGGTCAGTGAATTTTCTGATAACGGGCAAGCGGTTCTCACTGGTCATGCAGTGTCATATATTGACCATGTCCAGCTTTAAGGCCAGTCGGACCAGATAAGTGCAAAGCGCAGGCGCTTCACATCTTTCAAATTTCACTAGCCATGAGGATACAATTTTGAAAAGAAAAGTGGGGGGGTTGGGAGCAACTTTGCACATCCACATTCCAAGTACAAGGTACTCGACACATGCAGATTCTTTATGTCCCCGTTTTCGCACATACGCAGTACGTAACTCAAAGTGCCCTGAACATACATGTTAATGCAAACAAAGTACCCTTTACATACACAGCAGAAAAGCAAACTATCCCAGATATATGCAACACAGTAAACAAAATACTGTAACCATACGCAGTAAAGCGTCATATAAGATTTATGCACCAGACGGTTTGTTGTCGTTTTATTTGTTTGTTTGCTTGTTTGTTTTTACTTCGAAATCTCTCTTTACAAAAGACGTTGCGTACTTTTTTTGCCACTCAGGCCGACGTTTATACATCAGAATTGCCGATCATGTTCATGACGTCACATACTTAGACTGTCAGACATAAAATGGCAGCGCTCATCGCATTGTTTTCGGGATTCTCTAGCGTCGATTTTTAACAAATTAGATAAATGTGTCTGACGTAGCCTACCCGAATGAAAAACTGCGGAGTCATTACAACAACAAAAATCAAAAAAATCATATCAATTGGGCTCGTGACGCTTTCTCGCTCTGTGACTCCTTAGAGTGAAATTGATATTACATGATCTAACAGTAGCAGGGGGAGGGTTGACGGTTAAGTGGATCTGGCACTCCTTTCAAGGAAGGAAATTTCTGTGTGTATAATCTGTAATCCGAAATATTTTTGTTGTTTTGTTTTGTTTTGTTTTAGTTTTTTTCCATGGGAAATGCGGCCGGTACAGTAGCTATTATTATATAGCAGGGGGGAAATGATTTTCGGATTTTGATACCTTTCTAAGCGTTGTTTTTTTACAAGTTGTGTGATTCCAGTAATTTTCTACCGAATGCTAAATGACCACAGGTAACCGTGTAACGTCATGATGTTGTTGCTTTCTGTTGTTTTTTCGGTTTTTTTTTTAAAATACGGGCGTGGTCACATAAGTACAGAACTGGTGCATTTCTGAAGTCAATAAAGTATATGAATCCTTTAATTTTGGGAAAGGTATCAATAACGGAACAATCTGCCCCAGTCTGTAACTGGCGACTGAGAAAGATTCGCTTTCCAAGGAATTAAGGTCAGCTGCGACAGTCGAACCACCGTGCTTGGAGGAGTACTGAATCGCAGGCAGTCTGAGTACGAAGGTGACGGGAGTGTCAACATCCCCTGTTTGCAGGAGTATTTCTTTGTCGCGTGCAGTCTTAGCCGAGAATGAAAGACTGTTGCATTTTGGCGTAGCTTATCGGTAGGGCAGTGACCGAAGTTACCCTCTCCTTGTAGAGTATTCCTGTGTCACGTACCACTTCATTTTAGAATGATGGCTTGTCTGACGTACTGGTCGGAAATGTCCATAACAGTCCTCTAACTGAGCTCGCGTCGCGGTACCTCATGTGCAGAAATTCAGGTCGGCTCCGCTGAGAACCCAAAGCTGTCGAGCGTTTAGTTTCCATTCGGGATGTATGTAGGCCAGAATGCTGCCATACACCATTCAACTACTAGCATGCAGGAAGTCCCACCCGCCTTTCTGATTTCTCCACTTCCAGTTCATCTGACTTCATGTGTTCCCATTCCTCTTTAAAGGTGTAATAAATGGCCCGTAGTGACCTTAACAGTTAGTCAGACTGTTTTTTGTGATTCGATTACTTTTGTTACGTCCTCACATGAAGGTCGCGGTTCACATGGCTTTTTCTGTTTCTTCTTCGTCATAATCATCATCATCATTATCTTATACTTCTCATTCTTCTTATCCCCCCCTCTCTGTCTCTGTCTGTCTCTGTCTGTCTGTCTGTCTGTCTGTCTGTCTCTCTCTCTCTCTCTCTCTCTCTCTCTCTCTCTCTCTCTCTCTCTCCTCTCTCTCCTCTCTCTCTCTCTCTCTCTCTCGTCCTCAGGTGACCATTTACGGTTGACAGGATGATAAAATCCAGTTACCACCACTCCCTATCTCTCTTTCATCATCATCTTCTTCTTCTTCGTGTGTGTGCGTGCGTGTGTGTGTGTGTTTGTGTGTGTGTGTGTGTGTGTGTGTGTGTGTGTGTGTGTGTGTGTGTGTGTGTGTGTGTGTGTGTGTGTGTGTGTGTGTGTGTGTGTGTGTGTGCGTGTGTGTGTGTGGTGTGTGTGTGTGTGTGTGTGTGTGTGTGTGTGTGTGTGTATTGTCTTTAAAGTTAGTCCATCATGGGCGTGGGCTGGGTGTAAAAAGACCCTTATCTAATCCACTACCCTCGTAAAATAAAGTGTATTCATTTATTTGTGTGTGTGTGTGTGTGTGTGTGTGTGTGTGTGTGTGTGTGTGTGTGTGTGTGTGTGTGTGTGTGTGTGTGAGTGTTTGTGCGTGTGTGTGTGCGTGCGTGTGTGTGTGCGTCCCGAATCTTACTTTATGCATGTCGCAATAGATGAGCGAAAGAAAACCTTAAATCCAGATCTGACTGGCAGCCTCAAGGCAGTGTCATGCATGGATAAACTCGCCGGCTTTTACAAAGCCTACTCGGACTTCAAATGATGAGTGGGGCTTTAAGGCACTAAACAGAATGCCCGCAGTGCCTATACGAACATGGTTTAAACATGTTTTTACGTCCTCGAAGTTTTTGTTCTCACCAAAAAAATCTGCAAGTCACAGGTCTTGTGCATTTTCGTGCTGGTGCGGAACGTGTTCTCAAAAGCTGCGTCGAGCACGATGGGTAATAGAGTGCGTAAACTGACAACGCCCCGGTGCTTGTGTAATCCGTCGCCCTGACACAACCGTCGTGGTTGACTAGGCTCTAAAAACCAGTGACTTATTTATCTGTGTGAAGCGAGTCATAAAGACGGTGCATTTATTCTCTACTTTGCAAACATACAAAGAATCCCATTATAATATGCATACAGAGACTCTGGCTTTACGAGTGACATTTCTCCAAACAGCATATTCTTACGCAGATCAGCACGTTTGACATCACAAAATGTGCACATTTTCAGACTTAGGTTGCACGTACTATTCACACACACACACACACACACACACACACACACACACACACACACACACACACACACACACACACACACACACACACACACACACACACACACACACAGGCACGCACGTACACACGCATGCCACCATACGTACATATATTAATTTGATTGATTTTAGAGATTCTGAAGACACTACGAAACAGACCATCAGAAGCCAACGCTTTAATGCTAAGAAGACAAAACATTCGCAAGACATCACCATAATTATCAGGATATTTCAAACAGAAACTCAAAACTGTCACTGAATCGCAGGAACCGCGCGGATAATTTTTCTTTTCTTTTTTTGCAGGTATCAAACAGAAGAGTAAGCAATCAAGTAAACTAGCTACAAAAATGAAATAGCAAGAAACAAATGATCAGAAGAAAAAGAAAAAAATCTTACTACACAAGCAGACACCAAGAATAAACACACCTAAAATAGTTTTTGACAATAGTTTTGTCGTAAGCACTCGAAAAGAAAAAAGGTATGAAAACAACAACACGCATTATACTGAAATACAGGGAAGTAAACGAATAAAGTGTGTGGACGTACACGTGAATATTTAATGTTTATGTTTCAGCAGCAGGAGTTTCTTCAAAAAGAACAAAGCACGAGGACAGAATCCCGAGAAAACAAGACGCAGACGCGAAATAAATGGGGCTTCCCGAATATCCGGTGACGTCCATAAGTGGGCCCATAACGAGGCTGACCAGGAAGTAGCTGGCTGGAATCATGACCGTAACGGATGCCATGGCAACCCCACTGTAAGAATTGCTGCGTCCCAGTTTGCTCTCGTCTTTGGCTTCGGTTGCTTCTTGCTTGGCGTAGTTGTTGGACAGCATAAAGGGAATGGTGTAGACGGCAGACCGGAACACCGACAGGGCCACAGAGCTGGCGAAAAAGACGACGATGTTGTCGGTCAAAGCGAGAATCAGCAGAAGCACCGAGCAACCGATACTAGCTCCCAGATACTCGGCTCTCAAGCCGATCTTGTTAAGAATCTTCTTCTGGATCAGACTGAACGCGACGAACATACAGTAGAAAACCAACATTCCTAACGACGCAACGTGCACGCCTTCTACGTAATTTTCATATTCGTCACTTCCGGGCTCACCGCCAGGGTCGCCTTTGTAGATCACCTCTGCCACGTAGTTGGTGACGTAGATAAAATATGCGTAGTTCGTACACAAACCAAAGAAAGTCATGACACACAGGAAAAGTCTCTTTTTCCAAAGACGTGTCGTCTTGCTCTTCGAGCCGAAAAGCTGCTGCTGCGATGTGTTATGTTGCGAGTCGCGGGTACTATCTATTACATTACCATCTAAACTCTTGTACCCATTTTGCGCAGAAGTATCGTGAATTTCTCTGTCCGGTTCAGCGGTGGATTCGTACGTCGAGAGCGAAGAGCGAGCGTCTTCGAGTTGACGATTTTCCGACCCAGTGGTCAAGGAGCAAGCGCCGAGCACAACCAGTGCGACCCAAAGAATTACTGCTTGCGCGAGACACTGAGCGACCCCTCTGTCCAGCACGCCTGGGCCTCGTGGAAAGACAAACGTCAGGTCAACAAAGCCCAGCAGAGAAGAGATGCAACCGCCGATGGCTCCGACCAGCGTTGCCAAGACGAACATGTCGTCATGCTGCGAGGACGGCGTCACCGCCATCATGTAAGCTTTGAACGTGAGAATGCTGGAGTCGTAGCCGTGCTCTGTGAGGGCGAAGCTTAGAATGCCGAGCAACCCCAGAGGAGACAAGTAAGAGAAACCTGCAGGTTCAGAGTTCCAGTCCATGCCGCTGCTGCTGTTTATCTGTCTGGTGGAATTGATCACATTCTCCGGATGGCCATAGAGCGAGACTACGTCGACGCCGATCAGGATGGATACCCCTACAATACAGAGGGCCAGGGTCAAGATGGCGTAAGGTCGTTTTTGTCTGCAGCACGTGCTGTACGTGAACCGGTCACTGGTCCAGCCCAGCAAGGGAATGACGAGGACGCCGACGACACTGGAGATGATTCCTGGGAGGGAGACGAGGGCGGTGGGTACGCTGACTCGCTGGAGCAACACCAGCATAAAGATCTCTTCGAAGCTGATGAACAACTCCAACGCCAGCATGACTATGCACAGCAGAACGCGTTGCCCTAGCGAGAAGTGTAAAGGGGCCATCTTCTGCCCTTGTTTCGGGCCTTCCTTCCTTCCTTCCTGTTTTCTGTCTTTCCTATCTTCGTTCCCTTCCTCCAGACTCTTTTTCGACGAGCCCATGTTGAGGGTCAGTAATTCGGTGGTCGTGAATCCCCTGTGTGAACGACGTGACAGTATTAGACGGCCGGGGAGACAGACAGACAGACAGACTACTTTTTCTGCGTTCAAAAATCTCACCTGATATTATTTCTCTTTAAACAATATGTGTTAAAAGACCTCTTCCCTCCCATGACGCTTCTGCCTGGCGATCATAATTGTCAACTACTTTTGCGTGTGTATTTGTAGCCTTTTTCTTTTGCATTTCTGGTTGTCTATAGTTTATGTTTATGTCTGTTGTGGAATGAAGGATTGTTGGATTGGATTCTTCTGTTGTGGTTGTCTTGTTTTGTTGCTGTTGTTGTTGTTGTTGTTGTTGTTTGTTGTTTGTTGTTGTAGTGTTTGTTTCTTTGTTTGTTTGCTTTGTTTTTGGTTTCTTATTGGGTCAGCGGTGTACCTCTGAACCTCTGCTTGTCCTGAAGAGGATGTGTGCTACATCAAATATTTTTAATTAAACAAAAAATGTACTGGAAAACCCAGCGTTAGATTAACAGGTTGTAATTGTCTGTGTGTACCTGTGGGTGGTAAATATATGGAAATCTCTGCGAGCGTATCTGTCAGGATGGCAAACAAACAAACATACAACCGCAAGCCGCACAACAAGTGTGAATAAGGGAGAGGAATGCGAGTGAGTTTCTTATTTGTATTCATAATAAAAGCTGGATGACCTACCACATATTAGTACATACTATAATTATGGTTATGAACAAGAAAAGCAACGAGCTAACGACTATCTGCTTGAAAAGTCTAACGCTAGTCTCAACATGGGAATGCCGTTCTTGCCATCCACAAGTAATTATCTTAGACGAAAAACAAGTGGAAACTGGTTCATTTGATCTACACCGTGGTTCAACCAGGCATAACCAAATCCATATTGCTACAACTTACAACGAACATTTGAGGCCCAATTTCTTTTACCTCGTGCATCTAACAATAACATCCTATAAGCTTTGCTTTGTAAACTGGACGCCTCCATTCTTGTCAGTTTTAACCAGTAACGTATGCATCTCAGAATCAGAATCAGAATATGTATTGTCCCAGTACAAGTTTACAAGGAAATTTGTCTTACGGTGCACAGTAGGAGATAGATAAATCTTACTGCAGAATTCACAAATAATGGATGCCTATTTGTTTCACCATAGACACGGTCATTTGGCGTTCGGATCTCAACTCCTAAAAACGTTTTCATTGCAAATAAGTGTACTTTTTTTCGCAATGGACAGCTTCTGTATCCAGACCGCATAGCTCAGAACCATAGAGCGATGGGCTGCACTAGAGAATCAAACAATTTCAAAAACAATTCAAAACTGAGAGAGAATCAAGCAGTTTCAGAAACAATTCAAGTAAGAGAGAGAGAGAGGGGGGGGGGGGAGAAAATGACCATGTATAATTGATTCAAAATTTAAGAGAGCGCAACAACAGACAGGCAATATTGATATCATAAACATTAGACAGAATAATATTGCCTACAGAAATGCGCTGTAAAATAAACAGTATAACACCCACTAAAATGATAATCTGAAACAGAATGACTGCTAGCGTTCTAAAACAAGATCCAAACACAAAAAGGTACAAACGAACGCTTATTTACTTTAACACGGACACACAGTACGCAGTTTTCGGGGAAATCCCCTTTATCAAGCCACAAAACGACACTTAAGCAACAGATTAACGGTTAAAAACGATGAAACATGAAAGAAAAAGACTTATCTTGATTTGGTTGAGTTTTTGCTGCTTGTTCGGTGCTTGGAAGAATGTTGGCATGCACCGAACAAGCTACAAAAAAACTCAACCAAAACAAGATAAGATCCAAACACAAAAAGGTTCAAACGAACGCTTATTTATTTTAACATGGACACACAGTATGCAAATTTTCGGGGAAATCTCCTTTATCAAGCCACAAAACGACACTTAAACAACAGATAAACGGTCAAAACCAATGAAAAATGAAAGAAAAAGACATATCTTGTTTTGGTTTAGTTTTTACAGCTTGTTCGGTGCTTGGGACCTCTATAAGTCTTTTTCTTTTCTTTTTCATCGTTTTTAACCGTTTATCTGTTGTTTAAGTGTAGTTTTGTGGCTTGATAAAGTGGATTTCCCCGAAAATGTGCATACTGTGTGTCCGTGTTAAAACAAATAAGCGTTCGTTTGAACCTTTTTGTGTTTGAACCCATTAAAATGATTAACAGGCTATATACTCGGCACAAGTATTATCACTATTCTCATCTTGTCCGCCTTCACACCCACACCCATACACCATATCACCGCCTCCAACGCACACATACATACACCCACCCTGATATCTCAGTCTTTCTCACACTGGCACACAAACGCGCGCCACAGGGGGAGAGAGAGAGAGAGAGAGAGAGAGAGAGAGAGAGAGAGAGAGAGAGAGAGAGAGAGAGAGAGAGAACTCGAAAACTTTAATACTCAAGGATAGTAGCGTTAGGTCCATTTGGACCTATCTAACAGCAGTCTTGCTAAACTAAAAACACAAATAAGCACGACTATACTGCAAACTACAGATATTATAAGCATGAATAAGCAACCGATTAACGCAATTACTGACACAGTGTTCCTACAAATGTGCAGAGACATCGGAATTTAAAAAACAAACATGAACGTACATGCATGTCAGCAACACTCTATTTTTAGGCAAACATGTGATCGAAACAACCGTCCAGCTTTGACGAAGAGAGAGAGAGAGAGAGAGAGAGAGAGAGAGAGAGAGAGAGGGGGAGAGAGAGAGAGAGAGAGAGAGAGAGAGAGGAGAGAGAGGAGAGAACTCGAAAACTTTAATACTCAAGGATAGTAGCGTTAGGTCCATTTGGACCTATCTAACAGTCAGTTCTTGCTAAACTAAAAACACAAATAAGCACGACTATACTGCAAACTACAGATATTATAAGCATGAATAAGCAACCGATTAACGCAATTACTGACACAGTGTTCCTACAAATGTGCAGAGACATCGGAATTTAAAAAAAACATGGACGTACATGCATGTCAGCAACACTCATATTTTTAGGCAAACATGTGATCGAAACAAATCCGTCCAAGTGAGAAGAGAGAGAGAGAGAGAGAGAGAGAGAGAGAGAGAGAGAGAGAGAGAGAGAGAGAGAGAGAGAGAGAGAGAGAGAGAGAGAGAGAGAGAGACTGACATTTAATTGAATAGGCCAACAGCTCCTTTCAATGGAGGAACAAGAGACTCACAGAACCCAAAATATACATTCAATGACATCTTCAGCCAAATCTCTTAACCAATAATTACATATTCATTACAATGTGCACATAAGCACACATCTTTGTAAAGCGGCTCTACGGACATCAAAATAGGGTGATACTCATGTATTCGCATCCAAGTTAGATGATCTTAGATTAAATGCACACACTAGGAATTTTCCAACAGTCAGAATTGTCTCCGGAGAGTTACTGTTCATGAGGATGATGAGATGTTTTCTGGGGTCGCGTGCATTAATTATGTCAGACAGGTACTTGGTTCTTAATTGATTATACACTGGATATTGGAATACAAAATGCATTTTAGTTTCTTGTTTGTTGGCACAAAATGGACACGTTGTATTATCTGTTGTCGTTGAAAACCGGTGTCTATGGAGATGAGAGAGAGGGATGGAGAGAAGGGCTGTTTCAAAGAATTACACGGGAATAA
Source organism: Alviniconcha marisindica (assembly GCA_018857735.1). Lineage (NCBI taxonomy): Eukaryota > Metazoa > Mollusca > Gastropoda > Provannidae > Alviniconcha > Alviniconcha marisindica. Next base: position 279,727 of record JABMCL010003508.1, on the reverse strand, counting down.
TGATGTTTCTGATAATGTAAAAGCTCCCTAAAAACAAAACAAAAAAGCTTACGCTTAATCTCTGTTCCCTGTTCCCTCCTCCTCTGGGTTCCTCCAACAAACTCGTATTTCGCTCACACATAGATGGATTGACACAATAATAGCAGCGCTCACAGATGTGTTTTCGTGACTTCTAACAATGAAGACCGTAAATCGACTACAACAATATTTTGAAGTGTCAATGCTATTGACCGAGTTTGTGATGCTTCCTCGCTAGGTGTCCCCTTTAAAACAAATGTTCAGTTGTTGGTTTCTTTGTTTTTTGTTTTGTTTTTTACTGTTTGTTTGTTTGGTGTGTGCATGCGTGTGTGCGTATATGTGTGCGTGCGTGCGTGCGTGTGTGCGAGTGTGTGGGTGCGTGCGTGCGTGCGTGCGTGCGTCTGTGTGTGTGTGTGTGTGTGTGTGTGTGTGTGTGTGTGTGTGTGTGTGTGTGTGTGTGTGTGTGTGTGTGTGTGTGTGTGTGTGTGAGTGTGATTTTCAGTTTTTCTTTTGTAAACAAGTTAGTTTGATTCCGATTATTGTCCTACTATATGCCGACTGACTACATGCCTGTTATGTGCTTTCGTGTCAGGGTGTTTTCTTTCTCATCAGACGTAATGGGCGTGATCTCTTAAATTATGTTTTGAATATACATGCATACATACGTACGTTCGTACGTACATGCATACACACACACACACACACACACACACACACACACACACACACACACACACACATACGAGCATACCTAAGTACATACATTCTTCAATGATTGCATCTATACGTACGTACGCATTTCTTCAAAACGGAACAAAACAGGTGGAACGGATAACGAGAACACAAAGCGCTGACGCGGAATAAACGGGGCCTCGTGAATATCCCGTGACGTCCGTAAGCGGGCCCAGAACGAGGCTGACCATACAGTAAATCCAAACACATAAAAGGTTGAAAAGAACGCTGTTTATTAGGGCAAAACACAACGGGAGCGGGGATAGCTCAGTGGTTAGAGAGCCGGACTCGTGATTGAAATGTCGCGGGTTCGAATCCCTGCAGCAGCGGCGGGAAAATTTTCTTTTACGGGGACAGCTTTCTGTGTTGACTCTTATTTCGGTATCCGTTCCACCCCCGTGTTACCGCAGTAGCGCGTAAAAGATTCCGGTCATTCTTCCAAAAGTGCAGATGGCAGGTTACAGCTAAACACCTTTCGTATGTGGCTTTGCATGAAGTGACATGGTGCATGGCTGTATGGTGTACAAAGAACGAGCCGAGACGACAGCAGTTTCATGTGGCACCAGCCATGTCAGCGCTGTAAGTACACCACTTCGGTGGATATTCAAAACGCGCTGTAAAAGCTATTCACTCATGCAAAATCACATGCGAGCGCGGTGAGTCTGCTCGAAAGCGGAGAATAGCGCTATATAAAAGCGATCAACAACAACAGCATACGAATTTTCGGGGTAAACGACATCTAAACAATCGACAGATACTCACTCTCAAGCCGATCTTATTAGGAATCTTCTTTTGGATCAGACTGAACGCGACGAACAGCCAGTAGAAAGCCAACACTTCTAAAAATGCAACGTACACACCTTCCACTTCCGGGCTCACCGCCAGGGTCGCCGTTGTAAATCACTTCTGCCGCGTAGTTGGTGACGTGAACAAAAACCCAAGAAAGTCTTGCTACCTTTCAGTGAATCGGTTTGGCCCTGTGGTAAGGCGTTAGGCTGATAAGCAGAGGGACCTCGGTTCGAATCCGCTTCGGCTCTCTTTTCTCTTCAAAAAGGTTGTGGTTTGTGGACACTGTCTTGTGACCTTGTCCCTCGCAATTTATGAAACATTAAAATGGCTCTAATCGCTGCTCATCTGAATGCAGGAGTCATTATGGTGGTGACAGAATAGCGATAGGTATTTAACCCCCCCTCCCCCCTCCCCGTTCCTAATAAGCCATATGGTTTCTGTGGACGTTAAGCCCCATGTTTACTTACTTTGCTACCTTTCTTTTTTACATCATGATGAAGTTGGCCTGTGGGGCTTATGGTGAGTTTGACAGTTTGACGTTGTTTCCTACCCATGTAATAGTTTCAGTCTGATTCTAATTCTGGTTCTGACACACACACACATAATACACACTCTCACACACACACACACACACACACACACACACACACACACACACACACACACACACACACACACACACACACACACACACTCACTCACACACACACCACACACACACACACACACACACACACACACACACACACACACACACACACACACAAACACACACACACACACACACACACACACACACACACACACACACACACACACACACACACACACACACATATCAAATCGAACAGGGCTGAGTTAGTCTGAATGATACAGGCCGAAGAAATGTGTCTTCAGTGCGGATTTGAAAGTAGTGATTGTTGCAGCATTTCTAATGTGGCAATGAGTTCCAGACAAAAGGGCCAAAATGAGATAATTAAGCACGATCACCTTTCGTCCTGTGTTTACATAGTGGAAGTTTTAGGAGACGGGTGTCAGCACTGGAACGAAGAGGTCGAGCAGGAGGATAGGGATGAAGGATATCAGAGAGATAAGAGGGAGTAGAGGAGTTAATGGAACTGAAACAGAGGCAGGCAATTTTGCAGGCAGGTATATAGTGTGAAAATAATTTGTTGCCCAAAAAGCATTTTACCTTCAGTAGGGCGGCAACGTCAAGGCAGGTAGGAGAGGTTTCGAGGTTGAGCGTCAGAACAGCTGTTGTAAAGTGTTGTTAACTCGTGTGTGGAATCTGCAACTGTGCGCACCAGACAGCACATTGTTCTAGATTGACACTCGATCCAGATATTTCTGTGGTATATGCACGTGCTGGACAACCACACCTCTGCGCGGCGTCTAAAATAATTATGGTATACAATCGACAATGCAGTTTGACCGTCATGGTGTATTTACTGCGTGTTTGCGCTACACTCCTAATGGTCAATAATAATAATGATGATGATAATATATCTGTTTTGATTTATCTTTTAGCAATAGCGCCCTGAGCGCTAACATCATACATATACACGGCTGTGCCAGCCTGAACTTTTTGTTGCTGCTGAGCCAGCTGCCGTGGGGGAGTGTACCAGTGAAATGTGGGTTAGTAAGTAAGTAAGTAAGTAAGTAAACATGGTGCTTAACGTCCACAGAAACCATAAGGCTTATTAGGGACGGGGAGAATGGGGGCAAGGGGGTAGGGAGGTGGGGGAAGAGGGAGAGTATATACCTATCGCTACACTGTCACCACCAGAACGACCTGCATTAAGGTGGGCAGCGATCAGAGCCATTTTAATGTTTCATTAATTGCGAGGGACAAAGTCACAAGACCGTGTCCACAAACCACAACCTTTTTGAAGAGAAAGGAGAGCCGAAGCGGTATCGAACCGAGGTCCTTCCGCTTACCAGCCTAACGCCTTACCGCTAAGCCAAACATACTGCACTGCTGGCTGGAAGTAGAGTGTGATTAAAAAGCCTAAAATGGTGTTCATCGCTTAGCTTCAAACCTTTTAATAATGCCAAGCTGCTGTTGATAAGAGAACAAGCTTTACACAGACACCAAACATGCCACAAATCTTCAGCAAAATCAGTAAGTAGTAAGCTTGTAAACTACATGCTTATTTTAAAATGCCAGTGAAGCTTCGGGTAGCTAACATTATTTTCTTGAAACTTAATCGGTCACTACTCATACTGTTAAGTTTTCCCCAAACTCATGCTTCAACACCAGTTAGTACATTGCATGCTCTTCTTTTATCACTTACCAGCATCTTGATTCACTGCCCTGCGGGGAGCTGGCAGGGGCTCAAATTACTCAAATGGGACCACTGGCTGGGAATGTTTATGCACAGCGGGCATCGTTGCACCTCACAGCACTCCATTAGGTGGAGGGCCAGGGTCATTAGTACCGACACCAGACACTGCCACAGCTTATCTGCTGTTACTTGTCAGTAAAATTTACTGCCCACACAGCTTTATCTGCACTGGCACACAAACACTGTCCAGTCTGCTACAATGAGTATGCTTGAGTGCATAATAAAGTTACAGTTTTCCTCAGTCAGAACACTCTTCTTTTGTCAAAAGCAAAATCACATTGTTGACTGAATGAATGGAAGATTTTTCAAATGGAGAAGTCGCACTGTCGACAAATGTTTTAGTGCGAGGAGGTGTGCTTTGGTCAAAGATAGTGTTCTGCTGTTTTATCGGTGATGTTTGTGCTTGTGGTGAAACAAATGCCGTGACTGCAGACGTATGTGCACAGAACCTTTTTGGAGTTGACGTACTTGGACCCTGCATGGCTAAAGTAGAATCTGTGCTAATGTGATGTTCAACTAATGTACTTCTGTCAGCGTCACAGTCTGCTTCTGAAACCGTTGCACTTCTTCCCCTCCCCTCCCCCCCCCCCCCCCCCCCCCCCCCCCCCCCCCCCCCCCCCCCACCCCTAGTTTTGGTTTTGTGGGTCGTCCACCCTTTGTTTGGTTAAAAAATTGGGCACACACAGAGCACTGATCTGCAGATATGAGAGAACTAAATTCACTCCAAATGCCGGACGATTTATCTATGTCCTCTTTTGTTGCTTGCAGTGTAAAGTCTGATGGAACTTTGGAGCGTTTTAAGCTCATCAAACGCATGTAACAAGACCTACATAATGTTTCTGAATGTTTGGATGCTGTGTCAGATGAAGTATCAATTTGATGAAAAGCAGAAAGTTCTGTGGCATATGTCTTGCACAATATAATCTTTCGATCATCAAAAGCCTTATTTGATCTTCTTCCACAAAGTCTACACAAAGCATTGAGTCTCTGCAAATGCAGTTCTTCAGAGTGGTCAGTTCCATCCATTTTAGTACTTTATCACATAATACACAAACCTGCAAACGATCTTGAGTCTCATTCCTGTGGCCACAATACACACAAATGTCAAAGAAACAAAAAAAGTATCACATAGTGCTGTTGCAGAAACAAAACACAATCCACTCACATGAATAGCTTGTTCAGGAAAACTTTGTATCAAGAAATACAACACTGTAAAGTTAGGAGCAGAACACACATGTTACTATGTTGCACACAGGGGAATGCCTGAGTGCCAGAGAGGCAGGGAAAGGAATGTTTATAGCAGCTGACCGGCAGCAGGGGTATCAGGTATCCCACTGCTGCTGACTAAAGAGCAGGAAACAGACCAACTGGCACAGCCGTGACATATTAACCCGAAGATATTACAAAACAATTTACGTAAAGTATTAACTGGAGCAGATTATTCAATGAGTGCAAACCATAAATACATACATGCACTGACCCGTACACCCCCCCCCCCCCCCCCCCACCGCCACACACACACACACACACACACACACACACACACAGAGGCACGCACGCACGCACGCATACACGCACGCACGCACACATTTCGCACACACATGAGTGTAGCGAAAACTGGGTATTAATATTAAAAGAAAGAAAAAGGTTTTCAATTTCGTTTTAAAAGATGTAGAGATGAGCAGTGCCTAAGGTCTTGTGGGAGTGAATTCCAAATGAGGGGTCCACAATGAGAGAAAGTGTGAACGCCATGAGTCTCGCCTTTGTATTGTTGGATATTGAGCATGCGGATGCCAGAAGAAAAGCCCTGAGTTAGAGACAGAGTGCAGACATGTAGCAATTCAGAGAGGTAAGCACACACACACACACACACACACACACACACACACACACACACACACACACACACACACACACACACACACACAGTTTAAAGTTTAAAGCACAGTTTAAAGCACTAAAGCACATACGAACGACTTCCTTCTTAATACGCTTGAAACGGGAACCAGTGAGAAGTGTAGAGTGGTGTGACGGGGTGCCAAGAGAATAGGTCTTGCGGCAAGGTTTTGAATCTTCCGGAGAGGTTCGAGGACAGAATTGCGTGTGCCCATAAGGAGGCAGTTGCAGTAGTAAAGACAATATATGACAAGATTTAGGAAATAACAAGTGTTTCTGCTGCGTCTTCAGTGAGAAACCAACGATTAAACTATTGCGTTTGTGTTCTATGTAAGCAGTTTGACAGATATTTATGACGAGCTTCAGTCTGGAAAGGTTTGAGCTGAAAATGACTGAATCTAAGATTCCTGGCAGAATACAGAGAAAGGAATACTGTTAGAGCCAAGAGTGATCGAGTCGGGGAGGGAACTGGTGGAATGTTTCCTGAAGAAGAAGAAGACGAAAAACGAAGAGCATGGTCGTCGTTATGGTTGACCTGATTTTCGGTCATCCGTTTATGTTGTCTGTGCGTGCATTAAGTTCTTTGGTGATATTGGTCACTTTGCTGAGAGTAGCGGAGTTTCTGGAGCTGTGAGTCATCTGCGAAAACCTTATGATTGACAGAGTGATTATAGCAATATCGGAGAGGGAGATGTAGTGTACTGGATGAAGAGAACACGCCGCAGTTACTCAGCCCTGATGCACACCGTAGCTGAGCTGCGGTGGTGACGAAGCCGAGTTACTGAGTGAAATGGACTGATTTATATCCGAGAGAGATATGACTGAAACCACTGGAGTGCAGCAGATTGAATGCCAAAAGCCTAGTCTAGACGGGAGAGGAGAATGTTGTGATCAATAACATCAAAGGCTGCAGAAAGTCTAACAAGTGTCTGTTGTGTGTCCTGTAAGATAGGCTGAGTGAAAGGGATTTTTTTCCCATAAGGATTTTGGGTAAAGATGGAGCATTAGAGATGAAGCGGTAGTTTTTATAAGATTGTTGTCAGGTGATGCCAGCCTTTTGAACGGATTTTGACGATAGCAGTCTTTAGATCACGTTGCATAATGCCAGTAGTGATAGATATATTGACGATGTTTGTGATGCTCGACAAGGGGACGTCATGTTTTTCACAAAGAATTGTGATGTGAATGAGATCGAGTTCACAAGTCTTGTGGGATGTATTCATGATTACTTTAAAGACAAATTCGTCCGTGACAAGTTCAAAGATTAGTAAGGGGTTTCCATAGAGGAGTGTGTTCGTGTCATTGACAAGTGTGCCTGCAACGCCAAAGGGGTCGTTTGGAACATATTTTGGAGAGAACATAGAAGTCCGACTATCTGACCTACAAACATGTGTAAACTGAAGATAATGTGCACCAAATGTGAAGTAATTCGCTGAAAACTTATAGAAGCTATTAGCATTTTTGTGGGTGGCATTTCTTTCTTCTTCTTCTTTTTTTTTGGGGGGGGGGGGGGGGGGACCCTGTACTTCCGGCAGAAGCTGTCAGTAATCCAAGATATCTGTCAATACAGACATTCCATTTTTCATTCTATGCGAGTGAGAGAGAAAAAAAGCGAGTGAAAAAATTTCGGATATATAATTGTGTGTGTGTATGTGTGTGTGTGTGTGTGTGTGTGTGTGTGTGTGTGTGTGTGTGTGTGTGTGTGTGTGTGTGTGTGTGTGTGTGTGTGTGTGTTTCATTTGTTCTCCATATCATTTCTTCTACAACTGATAAGCGTAAATATATGATTTTGCCCCATTATTAAATCGTATAATATGAATATGTGAACGGATATTCAGTGATGTTGTATACATACATATAAACTCAATTATTATTATTCAGTTTTTTTAATGTTTAAAAAAACTATTATAGCACTGGATTCCCAACAGAGAATACCTTCGTTTTGTATCCGTGCTGTTAAAGGGTGCTAAATCCCCGTGCTAGTTCTCCCGTTTGGGTTTGGTTTGCTCTTGGTAAAGAATACCTTCGGTCAAACCAGCAGGTGGTAACCGACAGCTGGTTTTTGTTGTTGTTAGGCAGCTGTGACAGCAACAACGTCATCACATTGTCATTTTCACAAAAATAGTTTTAGTTTTTTTGTGGTTATCCTAGCTCGAGCATCAGCCGTAACGAATCACGATACTCGATCGATAATGGCTAATTCAGTGCTCACCAGCGATTCTTGTATCACAGTGGTTTTGGTATATGTACAGTGGAACCTTTGCCTAAAAGAAGCTATCAAATGAGTGTGATCTTAAAAGAAGGGCATTATTTGTCAGGGGTTCATTAACATGGAAGCATGAAGTGAGAGGCTTAATGAAAACGGTCTGAAAAGAGGGGCAGTCTATACATATTATATATATCACCTTACAAATACATGATGTGTGGAGAACATTCTACTTATAAATATACCCAAAAAAATCCCCGAAACAGCCACACAAAGAAATTATCAAACACTCTCTTTATGTAACCAGTTATAAGTTAGCAAAGATATATTAGTCTTTGCAGTTAGCCCCAGAGCCAGCTATTAAAGGGTGCTAAATCCCCGAGCCAGTTCTCTCGTTTGGGTTTAGATTGCTCCTGGTAAAGAATACCTTTGGTCAAACCAACCATACATCTATGTTTGAGAAGTTGGCTTGACAAATGAGAAAGGATTATAAGGCTGTCTATCTCTCTGTTGCACACACGCCAGGTGATCTGATGTGTTCATTATGTAACACGGCGTACGAAGATGAAATGCATACCTTATTTTATTGCAAATTTCTTGACGACCTGAGACAAAAATATATTCCCAGAAAATATACTGTGCAACCTTCTTATGTTACTCTTAGACGAATGATGCAAGATAAAAGTTGTCTTCACGACATAGGTAGATTCATCTACCACTCAAATAAACGCCGCGAGGTATGACCAGGTCCACAGCAAGCTTCTTTTCCTGGAACCAAAGTTTAAACCTTGAATGTGATTTCAAGAATGTGTGTTATCTCCATTGTGTATTCTCTCCCCTTGTTTTGATGCCTACTTAGGAGCAAAGATGGAGGTGAAAGGGATTCCTCCCCCCCCCCCCCCCCTCCCCCAATAGTACCTATTCAAACACAGATGTGGCTGTGCTTAGATTTGATGTATCACTGTATGTTGTCCACATCGAGGATACTTTCTGCTTTTTTTCTTGCTTTTTCTTTTTTTGCGGGGGGTGGGGTTGCTGGTTTTGTTTTTGTTTTGTTTTCTTTTGTTCGTGTTTGTTTCTTTTTCTATTTCTTTTTGTCTTGTCTGTTTGTTTAGTGTTGTTTGTCAACTGTTTTGTATAGGTGGTATGTGCATGTTTATAATAATACCATTTGTAATGGGTCAAGTGGCTTCTACAATAAAACATTCTGAGTCTGAGTTCTCTCTCTCTCTCTCTCTCTCTCTCTCTCTCTCTCTCTCTCTCTCTCTCTCTCTCTCTCTCTTGACAAATGAGAAAGGATTATAAGGCTGGCTGGTTAAGTTTAGTTAAGTTGAATTGCCCTGTGAGGGATAATTGAAGTGTTTTTTTACTTGACTTGCCTCTCTCTCTCTCTCTCTCTCTCTCTCTCTCTCTCTCTCTCTCTCTCTCTGGATGGACAGATTCAAACAAGCCTTATGCCGATGTCCCAAACCCCTCCGACCGATAAAAGTACAACATCCCTTCGCTCCACCATCACTGAAACGACCACTGACTCTTCCACCATCAACTCGGAACAATCAAAGCAGCTGTCTACAAACAAAACAGCGGCTGATAGCTCTGCCGACAGCGCCATACTTGACATCCGAGTGAACAGATCCAGACAGGTTCCTCCTTCATTGCGACTCCCTAAGGAAGGCAGCCTAGCTGCCCTCCTGATTGGTGACTCCAATCTGCGCCATGTGGACAGACGAAGGCTGGACCAAAACGGTAAAATTGATGTCAGGACGGTTGGGGGAGCTACGGCCGGTGATTTCCCAGCCCGAGAGGACACTAGTCATGTTATTGTCCACATTGGCACCAGCGACTGCTCGGACACTAACTATGACAAGCAGCTGGTCACTGTCAGCTTCCGGGCGCTAGCCAAGCAACTGGTGAGGGTCTTCCCCAAAGCTGCCATAGCCTTCACCTCCATTATCCCTCTAAACAGTGGATATACACAAGCCATAGAAGACACCAACCAAATGCTAAGCAGCATGTGCTCTTCCTATGGCTTTGTATATCTGCTGGAGCCCACTTTCAGCGTGAAGCAACCCCGACATAAGCTGAAGCAGCTCTTCGCCGATGTGATACATCTAAACCAAAGAGGACTGGCGATCCTTCTGAGGAGAATAATTTCCTTCCTTCCTCGTAGCCAGAGGCAACTGCCACACACAAAGCTAACACGCCAGCAACGACCTGGGGGAGATAACGTTAAAAGTGCTTGTGATGCTGCTCTCCGAAAACTGGAGTCGGCCTCACGACGAACGCAAGATCCCCACAAGGACAGCCACAAAGTCAACCACAAAGATGGCCACCAGTCACATCAGCCTCACTACCGTGTCGATACCAACCGCACGAAATCGTCCACTGGCACCGCTGCTTCCACCGGCGACACCCAGGCGGCCCATCATTGCCGGACGGTGGTGCTGTTGTGACCCGCGGTTCTCATGACGGTTCACGCCTCGAGCCACCATACAGTGGCCCCCCAACTGCCCAGTGGCCTCCCCTTGCTGGAGGCCCGCCGCCACATGAGCCACCACCCAGTGGCTGCCCACAGGACCGATGGTCACGGCACCCTGCTAGCGGCATGTCCATGCGAACAGGGGAGAACCAGCAGAACCGGTGGTCGCAGCTGCGCCATCATGGCCTTTATGACGGTCCTCACTGCTCGACGCCGCCCAGAGGCCCCCCACCATTCCAGTGGCACCACTCCGGTGGCCCGCCCATGCCTCCCTTCCCCTGGCACTTCAACCCCTACAACAAATGGCCTCCGCATCATAGCTATGTCCAGCAGCCCCGATCCCAGTCTCAGTAAATGATGATCTTTGTAGCGTAGCGTCCTCCAGGCTTATTTGAAGCTCATTGTTCCCCTTCTGAAAAGGTATAAAAGTGTTACTGTTCCCGTTCTAACAAGGTATACAAGCGTAACTGCGACGTCCAGCATTTATTACAATACTAGTTTACTGCGTAATAATAACGGATCTAGTCAGCTGGACCTTTTTATTTGTGTAAATTAGCGTGGAAGTTCATTTTACGAACGTGTTTGTTCTTTTGTCTTTTTGCTGGCCCTTTGCGTGCTTTGTTTTCGTTAATTTTACGATTCTGTTGAATTTTGGTTTTGCGCTCTCTTTGTGTAAACGTACTTTTTTCGAGTGTTATTGTTTCTTTTCTTTTTCCGGTTTGCTCTTTTTTCATAATTCCATCGGTTTATTACAATGTTGCGCGTTGGTCATCAGAATGTGTACCATTTGTATAACAAGGTTCCTGATCTGTTGTATTCCTTAGCCAGTCAACGCCTAACTATAACATTTTTGGTATCACACAGTCACGACTAGACTCCAGAATTTCTGACCATGATAATAACATTCCAAATTATTGAATTTCGAGAAAACATTCAATTGCTATTGGACAGACTGGTATTGCAGTATACATACACAACTCTATTGCTGACATTACACACAGGCGTCAAGACCTTGAAAGTGACCTTGTCGAATGCATTTGGCTTGAACTTGAAACCAAGTACGAACGCTCCTAATAGTTTTGTGTGTTTTTTTAAACAGAAACCCTTCTGCTTCTTATGAATGGTTTGACAACTTTGTACAAATGATAGATAACATCCATACTGTTAAACCCCATGCTGATATTCTTGTACTAGGAGATTTTAATATTGATTTACTAAAGCCACACTCTTCCTGGGACTCTACTATTACACTGCTAGGCTTAACCCAACTTGTGAAATCACCTACTAGAATTACACAGACGTCTGCCACTCTTATTGACCATATATATGCAAACAACCCAGACGTAATCACCGAGGTCAGTGTACCTGACCTGAGCATAAGTGACCATTGTCCCATCTCCTGTTCAAGATCGATTAAGCTTCCAAAATGTGAGCCCAAAACCCATTCATATATATCATTTCGATCTTTCAAACATTTTAATAAGGCTGCCTTTTTCAATGACCTGCACTGGGCCCCGTTCACTGAAGTCCTGAATTGTACTGATCCCGATAAAGCCTGGCGACATGGTATAATGTCTATCTCACTGTTGTCAATAGACATGCACCTTTAAAGCGCAAGCGGGTAAAACATCCAAAGTTACCACCATGGCTTAAAACAGACATCAGAACAATGGCAGAGAGAGACAAACAAAAGAGAGAAAAATGTTTCCCTGAATACAAGAAATTAAGAAATAAAGTAAAAATTTGTGAGAAAAGCCAAAAAAGAATACTTCCAAAAGCTCATAGAGCGTGATAACAATATAGCATCTGTGTGGCGTGCTCTAATGTGTTTACGAAAGGACATCGTTCTACTTCTGCCGACATCCCGAAGAATCTAACTGCAAATGTTTTCAATAATAATTTCCTGTCTGTGTCAGAATCATTAATAGAACCAAGAACAAAGTATATGAGTGCTCAAATCCTCTACATGATTTCTGCAAACAAAAAACTAAGCGGGCAAGACCATTTGTCATCCCATATCTCTCCGTTTCGGAACTAGGCAAATACATATCGAGGCTGGAAAAAAAAATCGTCTGGTCTGGATGGTATAAGCAACCAGCTACTAAAATTGTCATTGCCATACATAATAGACTCGCTTACATATGTTTTTAACATATGCATTGAGAAAAACGTTTTCCGTCTGAGCTTAAAAATGCCAAAGTGGTTCCGCTTCCAAAATCTACGGATAAAACAAATCCAACCAATTACAGACCAATATCACTTCTGTCTGTTTTGTCAAAGCTTCTCGAAAAGCATGTGCACATTTATTTAAATGATTACTTAGAAACGCGGCAACTCCTTCACCCTTTCAGTCTGGATTTAGACGTAAATACTCCTGCAACACTGCATTAACACGTCTCACAAATACTTGGCTAACAGCATGAATAAATCTGAGGTGTCTGGAGTAGTATTCTAGACCTAAAGAAGGCCTTCGACCTGGTTGATCACGATATTCTATTGAAGAAGCTTGCCATTTATCTTAAAAACTCAAGTTCTCTACCATTTTTTAAATTATATCTTCATAATAGAACGCAATGCGTCTTACTCCATGGCTCTTACTCCTCCAAAGAATCAGTAAAGTATGGTGTACCACAAGGTTCTGTTTTGGGACCTATTCTTTTTAGTCTCTTTATCAATGACCTTCCATTACACGTGAAAATATATCTGTTGATTGTGACATTCTGGCAGATGACACAACACTGCACACATCTGGAAAAGATATTAGGCAAATCAGAAGCAATATGCAAGACAGCTTAGATCAGGTATCCAATTGGTGTGATAATAATCATATGGTCATCAATCCGATCAAGACCAAGTCATGACAATCGCTACCAGACAGAAACACCAGTTGTCACCCTACCACTCGATCTCGTTCTAAACGGGCGAAAATTGATCAAGTGTCAGAACACCGTCTTTTAGGTATAACCATAGACAATAAACTTCGCTGGGACTCACATATTAATAATGTGTGTAAAACAGTTTCAAGACGAGTCTTCCTTCTGTCGAAATTAAGGTACATCGTAGACATCGACACCAGAAAACTGTTCTTCAATGCCCACATTAAACCTCACATTGATTATGCGTCAGTCGTGTGGGACGGATGTAGTGATGTTCTCAAAAAGAGATTAAATTCTCTGCACAGAAGATCTGTAAAGTTAATCCTTCCAGATACAACTCTAACTACTGACCAGAAATTAAGGAGATGAGAATAATGAACCTACAAAAACAACTTAATATAACAAAGGTTTGTTCATGTACAGGGTCCTTAGCAATGAGGCTCCAGGGTACATATCCCCTCACGCTATTCCAACTCTAGGAACTATCACCTTAGTTGCCTAGGCCATGGATAGACATATCAAAACAATTATATCCTTCACTGGTGTTTATCTATGGAACACCTACCTCTGACATCAGATCTTGTCAGTCACTCAGCTCTTCAAGCGTAAACTTCGTGCACACCTTGAAGTAGTTACATAGGATGGACTGTGACATAATACTCCGCTCCGAGCATCCTTCCGACTGCTTGGAGTGCTCCCCCCCCCCCCCCCCCCCCCCCCCCCTTTTTTTACTGTTCTTTATAAGAAAAGCATTGACTGCTTCTGTTTTCTTTTCCGATACAGTCATATGAACTGATCAGATTTTCTGCTGCTTCATTTGCTCATAATATGCTCACCGTATGTTCATAATATGTAACTGAATGATGTATGGCATGTGTTCATCTGGCGCTGTGAGCACGCTGTGTTTTGTGTGGAAATTCTCACGTATAAACGTTTCAATCACTCATCATGCCTATATGTTATATAAATAATGCCTGTAATTGATATCTTCATCAGTAGCTAGCAAGGACTAGTTGTTAACAGGTTTTGAATGAACCTAAACTACAATCCTTGTTAAAATAAAGTTTTCGAGTTCGAGTTCTCTCTCTCTCTCTCTCTCTCTCTCTCTCTCTCTCTCTCTCTCTCTCTCTCTCTCTCTCTCTCTCTCTCTCTCTCTCTCTCTCTCTGTCTCTCTCTGTTTCTCTCCAGTTCTGAGCATTCTCCAGAAAGAGCTTCACCTTGGGAAGCTGGCCGCAGAATGGGCATACCATAAGCTGACCTACGAACAATAACGTCCACAGGTAATTGTTGCACGTGGCTTAATTACCCAGCCGTTTTGAGCCGGATGGAGCCAAACGTATAACGGATGGCACCATAGGAGATGAGACAGGGGCACCATGCATTCTACGGCATCACCAGCATACGCAGGAACAAAAAAAGGTCACGTCCAAACGACATGCGACTGATGTCTTTTTGCTCTCTTAAAAACAAATTAGCTGGGATGAAGTTTTCTCGTGTCCAAAGTGGTGAACTGACAGCTCAAAATAAATCTACAAAGAAGAATACCAGAAGGCACTGATCAGGTGGCTCGTGCGCTTGCATTAATTTTTGTCCTCCTTTCTAGGCGCTTGCAACACTGCATCACTGTCGAAGGATAGTGCTTTGAAGGAATACTGTAATCTGAAACAGATGTGTCCAAAACTGCTTTACAGACACTGCTTTAAAAAAAATGACAGTAAATATGATTCTCTCAGCCACTGAGTTTAGGTCCTACATATACATCATATTGCACGTCATTTTCGGACCGCCGCGACAGAAATTATCTCTGAGCAGTAACGAGGGATATCTGCAAAAACAAACAGCTGGTTGTAGAGGCGAAGGCAGTGATGGCTGGGGATAGCCAAGGCTCTGCTGAATATGGCATCGAGGAGTGCATCCATCATGTTTTCTATGAAGATGTTTGTTAATTTTCGTATGTTTTGTAGGTCATACTATTGATTTGTATAGTTATGAGTATTTGTGCATTGTATGCTTTTTCTTTAAGTTGTAAAGCGCTTTGAGATTCCGAAAGCGCTCTATAAGTTCCCTACTACTACTACTATTATTATTATTAATATTATTATACTCCAGATCAGGCTCGGCTAACTTAAAGTTTGCACGAGATGCATACTCCATATTTTGACGCCCCAGAAGAAAAGAGATAGGGCAGCATAATCAACCGCGATTTTCAAAACGTATCAAAACTGAGACCCAAAAGTCTCGGTGAACTGATAGTATGGTATTAGCGAGACAGTTTTGATCCATACACATAAAAGGTTCAAAAGAACGCTATTTATTCAGACAAGACAAAACCAGCAAATTTTCGGTTAATCCTCTTTCATTGTCATGTCAACATTCTTCCGGCAAGCACTGAACACTACAACAACAACAAAAGATAAGTTACTTCACCTTTCATATTATTTTTCATTGTCTTTAACCGTTTCAATGCTGTTTAAGTGTTGTTTTGTGGCCTGAAGAAGGGGACTTCCCTGAAAATTTGCATTGTGTCGTCTATGTCATAATAAATAAGCGTTCTTTTGGATCTTTTTTGTGTTGTAATCCTCTTTGTTTTTGGTTTTATCCTGTCTTAATAAAGAGGTTTCTTTTGAACCGTTTATGTGTTTGGATCTTGTTTTAGAACGTTAGCAGTCATTCTTGTTTCAGATTATTTTTTTCTCCAGATTATTTTGAACCTTCGCGAAAAGAAACGAACAAAGCATGGATATATACAGAAAGGTGGGAACATGCCCCAAATCGCAAGGCAATGCCGCTCCGGAAAGAAAGTGATTTACACAAGATATTTCGCTCAAAGGGGATTCGGGGGGGGGGGGGGGGGGGGGGGTGTGACGGGGCGCGGGGGGGAGGGGGGGGGGTGAATGGGTTGCGCATTGTGTCCTCTTTACGCGGAACCTCACCTCTATCATGCTACACAAGACAGGAAAGAGCATCACGGGGGAGCATTAAAGGGAGTATTGTTTCGGAACTAAACAAATACTACAAACAAATATAAATGCTCATCCAACCTCAGCCATTCGTGTAATTGAACTTAATAATAATAATATAAAATTATAATAATAGATAGTTCTTATAAAGCGTCATCTTCCGTTCAACCCTCGGATGCACTGTTTTCAACTGAAACCAAAAATTTGAAACAACAATGACTGCTAGCGTTCTAAAACAAGATCCAAACACATAAAACAAACATATTTCAAACAAAAACGGATAAGTGGCTTAGCTCTCCATCTCATTTGTTATTGTTGTTGTTTATTTGTTTTCCTTTTTTTTTTTAATTATCGTTTTTTAATTATTATTTTTTTATTTTTGTTTGTTTGTTTGTTTGTTGTTGTTTGTTGGGAGGGGGGGGGGGTTAACTGTTGTTTAAGTGTTGGGTCGTTTTGTAGCTTGATAAAGGGGATTACCCCGAAAATTCGCATGGTGTTTTGTCCTAATAAACAGCGTTCTTTTGAACCTTTTATGTTTTTGGATACTGTTTCCAGTGTCCGGACCACACCACAAAAGAGGACAATAAACGTGAGTTTCAACAATGGATACAAAGATAAAACAAGCGTTTCTCTGCTCAGGAAGCTTGTTTTGTAAAGATGCAGGCAAAAGAATATGTTGACAGTCATCGAAAGATACTTTCAGTAGATGGTTTCATTTGTTTTTGAAACATCCTCGTATTCCGTTTGATCAACGGTTATGGATCACACCTCGCAGAATTGATTGGTCGTTTTGATATAACGCTATTCTCTGTTTCCTAGCAGATTCACAGCGCTCTAGTCGTGTGCGACTGTGTGTGAGTGATTGTAGCTTCAAACAGCGCGATTTTTTTGTTTTGTTTACAGAATTACCGAAATGACAGGTGTGACAACAATGCTACGGCAACACATGACCAATCCCCATCTCCAATCTCACTTCCACCCACAATTGTTTTTCCTGATTGGCATGTATGCGACAGATGATGAGTGTGCGCGTGTGTGTATATGTGCGTGTTTGCATGCGTGAGTGCGTGCGTGCATGCACATGTGTGTGCGTGCACATGTGAGTGCGTGCGTGTGTGCGTGAGTGCGCGCGTGTGTGCCATGTAGTCCAATACTTGTGTGATAGCATGCATACGTGATGGTGAGTGTGTACATCAGTGTGTGTTTATATATGTGTGCTTTGTGTGTGGTATGTGCTGCGTGACGTCACGTGTGATTTCATGCGTGTGTATGGGTAGGAGGGGGGCGAAAGAGAGGGGGGGGGGGGAATGGAGGTCTTCATTTTGACAATTGATGGCGAGGGTCAGACATTCGGTGGATGCGATCTCCCTGTGTGGACGGCGCGAAGGTATGGGTAATAAAGAGAGACAGACATTTACTCTCTCTGATATCAAAACTCTCATTCTAAATCCCCTTTCTTTCAAAAACCCTTTAGCGTCAAAAGCCCTGGCTTTCACGTCCCCTGACATTTTTGCCGATCTTAATAATTATATTCAACTGCTTTTCTGTATTCAAATTTTGGTTGACCTTTTACCCTTACAGTTCTCCTTTTCTATATTGTCATGTGTTTACGATTGTTGTGGAATGAACTGATGCTGGGGTCAGCATTTGTCGTTTTTAATGAATATTGTAGTCTTTTGTTGTTGCATTTTTTAAAGCTTTTACTGCTTTGCGCTTCACAAAACTTAGTTCAGGAGCTGTGTGAGAGTCGAGGTGGCCGTCCTGAGCTGTCCGTCCTAACGAGCCTTCTGGTTTCCGTGGACGTAAAGACTTATTGAACCATGCTTCGGCATTGGTCACAACTTGTCCCTAATATGTCACCTGACATCTGAGGACATTAAGCACCACTTCATCATCATACTGACTAGCATAGTTCAGGAGCTGTGTGAGAGTCGAGGTGGCCGTCCTGGGCTGTCTGTCCTAACGAGCCTTCTGGTTTCCGTGGACGTAAAGCTATATTGAACCATGCTTCGGCATTGGTCACAACTTGTCCCTAATATGTCAGCTGACATCTGAGGACATTAAGCAACACTACCTACCTATTGACTAGCGTGAGCCGGTTTGGCCTAGCGGTAAGGCGTTAGGCTGGTAAGCGGAAGGACCTCGGTTCGATACTGCTTCGGCTCTCCTTTCTCTTCAAAAAGGTTGTGGTTTGTGGACACTGTCTCGTGACTTTGTCCATCACTTCTTCCTGAAACATTAAAATGGCTCTCATCGCTGCCCATCTCAATGCAGGAATCATTCTGGTGGTGTCAGTGTAGCGATAGGTATATAATCTCCCTCTTACCCCACCTCCATACCCCCTTCCCCCCTTCCCTAATAAACCTTGTGGTTTCTGTGGACGTTAAGCACCATGTTTACTTATTGACTAGCAGAGCATATCTGTGAACAACGTCAAGGGTCTTACTGACGCGGGTAGCGTATCAAGAATCTAAGCTGTTGATCTGGTTGCTCGGTTAGTGAACAGAAACAAAGACCTAATTGCCACTACAGACGCGCATCACCGGCCAGTTCGGGTACACGCAAAAAGACCCGGAAAGGGTTTACAAGCTAAGCAGAGTGAAAGTCTGCGCGCCCAAGACATACAAAAGCTGGATCAAAACAGAAATGACATGTCTCACAGTTTATACAATCATCCCTCGGCACTAAACCATGAGAGCCGGTAAGCCGGTAAGGCGGTAGGCTGGTAAGGGGAAGGACCTCGGTTCGATACCGCTTCGGCTCTCCTTTCTCTTCAGAAATGTTGTGGTTTATGGACACTGACTTGTGACTTGTGACTTTGTCCATCATTTCCTACTGAAACATTAAAATGGCTCTCATCGCTACCCGTCTTAATGCAGGAATCATTCTGGTGGTGACACTGTAGCGATAGGTATATAATCTCTCTCTCCCCTCACCTCCATACCCCCTCCCACCGCCTTCTCCCCGTCCCTAATAAGTCTCATGGTTTCTATGGACGTTAAGCACCATGTTTACTAAACCATATTCAACTAGTAAAACGAACATTCGACAATTATGAAGTCAACATCTTCAAAGTGTTAGCCATAATATATCACCGATTTCATGCAGAAACATAGATCGGTAGAAACAAATAAGTTGTGCCGCCCAGAGATATGCACGGCCTCACTGACAGAGGACCCATACTTTAGAGGAATAACTTTGCATCGGCAAAGCATCACTCAAACTGAACATCCCAACAATGGCAACATAACATACTAGCTACATATCAGCTAACCAAGGTTAGCTGCATACATGTTGGAAACACTGGTCATCTTGTGGCATAAAAGCTTAAAATTTGAACACGCACACAATGTACACTGACGCCACGGCGGCTGCAACCAGGCGGCAATCTGACGCCGAAATTACCCACGTGTTCAAGAACCAAAATCAAGGCACGTTGTGAACATGGTAACATACATCATTTACATCAATGAGAAACAACAGAACAACAAGCCATAGAAAAATAACTACTTACAGGCTCCCCTGAGATGAATACATGAACATAGGCCGCAACAGCAAACAAAAAACCTGCTTCTGCAGGGACACTGGGGGGGGAAAGAGACGCTCCTGGGCCAGCGCACAAGTTTTAACACTTTAGATAATAGACCCCTTTCACTTAGATTTTCGCGCATGCGCAATGGACTGGCGTGTGAAATCTGCCGGAAGTAGTGGGGAACACGTCAGCTGGGTTGCTGGCCGAGCGCATAGCTGTATTTCCCTAGTACTAGTAGTAGTGAAAACCTCGCATTTCACGGCTACAAGATGGGCGCAAAAGATCACTGCCGTGTAATACACTGTACCACTGTTCGAATAAAAGCCAGGAATCCCGCGAAACGTCTGTCATTTAGTTTCAGCAGAAAGGCAAAGTATAGTGTTCCGCGGCGCTGACACGAGAATGATCCCCGGCCCAGTCTGTTGAGAATGAAGTTTTTTTTTACAATAAAAAGTCCCCTTTTTTATTGATTTTTCTCCATCTTATTGAAGTGTACCGGCTGTGCACTTGATTACTACAGTATATACCATTGTTGTAACGAGAGAATGTAGGAAGGCGGGGGGAGTAACTGCGGCATTAACTGACATTGATAGGGCTGTTTTGCCGACAGGACGTGTCACTAGTGTCGTGTGTATGTGAGGGTGAATGTGTTGCTGTGTTAAAACCTTTAATTTTTGATCGCTTACCTTACATTTTACTATAATTATGTACAATCCTTTAGGCTAATTTTCTCTGTCTGTCTGTCTGTCTGTCTGTCTGTCTGTCTGTCTGTCTGTCTGTCTGTCTGTCTCTCTCTCTCTCTCTCTCTCTCTCTCTCTCTCTCCTCCTCTCTCTCTCTCTCTCTCTCTCTCTCTCCTCTCTCTCTCTCTCGAAGTCTTAAAATAGCATGCTCAGTGAGCACATTCAAATCTAAAGCTCTTCAACATTTTCGTACTGAATGTAACATATAAGTTTTCAGTCTTGAACCGTACAGTATTTAGTTTCCTAATGTTTGATACACCTGGCATTTTATGTGTTTATGTATAAGTGTGTGCGCACGCCCAGGCGTGTGCATGCAATTATGTTTTAAATATATGGATATATTTTCCTTGGATGGTGAAAAAAGGCTATAGACAAATACAGCATCAATAAAAATAAAAACAATTAATCAAATAATAATAATAATAACAACACATAGAGAGAGAGAGAGAGGGCGATGATGATGATTATGATGATGATGATGGTGATGATGATGATGGTGGTGATGATGATATATTATTACACAAGGATAAAGATGTAAGCACATCAGGGCTTTTTCTTCTCAAAAACATGTGCCCGATGACAAACAGGTCGGTCGGTCGGTGGGGACCATAGCAGATGGAGGAAGGCCACGTTGATGGAACTGCTTTGGTGATTTATGTCAACACAGTGAAATTGAAAAGAATAATAATACGCATTCCGACTAGACAAAGCGCGTGGTAAAGCTTTGGATGCTATGACTTCCCACAAGAAGTGAGCTCAACCCTGATTCCCTGATTGGCTCGTTACTATAGGAACACCTCCAGGTCTTCAATGACTTAAGGGTGGCGAAATTGTATAAATAGTGTGAGCCGGTTTGGGCTAGAGGTAAGGCGTTAGGCTGGTAAGCAGAGGGACATCGGTTCGAATCCGCTTCGGCTCTCCTTTCTCCTCAAAAGTTGTGGTCTGTGGACACTGTCTTGTGACTCTGTCCCTCACAATTAATTTAAAAAACAACAACATGGCTCACATCGCTGCCCATCTTAATGCATGAGTCATTCCGGTGGTGACAGTGTATAGCGATAGATATATATTCTCCCTCTTTCCCTACCTCCACACTCCCTTTCCCGCTTCTCCCCGTCCCTAATAAACCTTATGGTTTATGTGGACGTTAAGCACC
Source organism: Alviniconcha marisindica (assembly GCA_018857735.1). Classification (NCBI taxonomy): domain Eukaryota; kingdom Metazoa; phylum Mollusca; class Gastropoda; family Provannidae; genus Alviniconcha; species Alviniconcha marisindica. The sequence continues at coordinate 257,997 of JABMCL010003508.1, read as the reverse complement.
ATGTTTACTTACTTACTTATAAATAGTGCGGTAGGTTTGAGGGAAAGGCCTTCCTCCATCTGCTATGGTCCCCACAAGAAATGCTTTGTAAAACTGTAATGATGTAAAGGAGTGTGAAAGAGAGTGAAAGGTATATTGTAAGGATGGATGCATGTTTCTGAATAAAAGCCCCACAAAAATGTGCTTGGCAAAAATATAAAATAATAATAATAGTCTAGAATCGGAAGAAGAAGAAAAAAACGAAAAAAAAACACACGTTAGGATTGATCCCCTCCCCTCCCCCTCCCATGCCGCCCGACCCCCACCCCCCACCCCCTTTTTTTCTTTTTTTCTTTTCTTTTCTTTTTCTTCTTCTTCTCTGTTTGCTCAGTTCTATGCAGTTGAGGCTTAGTCTGCGGTTGTCCGCATTCCTTATTTGCTGCAGCCTATAGTCTTTTAGACTGTTGTGGTTTCAGTGGTGGTGCCTTTACTATTAGGTTTGTAGGTAGTCCGCCGTTTTGATTTGCCAGGTCAAGCCAAATACTTCTTTATTCTGTCGAAACTGAAGGACAGACGTAGCTATGTTGTTTTCGTGTCCAACGTTTTCGTTTTGTTGTAGTTGTTGTTGACTGGACACGAAAACAACATAGCTCAACCAAACCCAGATAAGTGTCTTAGTTCTCCATCTCATTTGTCATCAGTTTTTACTGTTTAACTGTTGTTGAAGTGTCGTTTTATAGCTTGATAAAGGGGATTACCACGAAAATTCGCATGTTGTGTTTTGTCCTAATAAATAGCGTTCTTTTAAACCATTTGTGTGCTTGGATCTTGTGTTAAAAATACTGTTTCTGCGTTTGATGCTTGTTTTATTTATCCGTACTTTATTGTATTTGTTGAATGTTTTCTTTAGTATTTAGTAAATGATTTAGGTAATTGACGAAGACAAATTTATGTGCACAAACAGACGACAGAGTTGTGTTGTATTGGAACTGAATTTCGTGTATTTCGCTTCCTGAGTGCGCAAGGAGTGTACAGAGTAATACAATGTTTGATCTTTCCCTTTTGGGGATAGAGCTTCTTTTTTTTCTTTTCTTTCTCTCTCTCTTTGTTTGTACACCTTGACGCCGGAGGAATGCCTGTATGCTTGTGTGTCTGCACTAGAGGTTGTAACATTAACAGTCTCGTGCCTTTTCAGCCTCGGACCTGTTTGCTCTGCGGTCATGTGACTTGATACATGGTTAGGTCATTTCACTTTCCTTTGCTTGTCGATATTTTGTAAATATTCTAACACTATCAGACTTGATACATAATTGTGAGAGAATGTGTCTTTCAGGAGGCCGAACGGCAATTTTTCAGGTCAATAATTATATTTCTATCTCCCACGGTTTGGACTCTTCTCCCTAAAAATTTACCAAATTTCCTGTTTTGATGTCTTTTTGGTATACTTCCATGGGCCTCAGAGACATTACAGAGAGAGAGACAGAGACAGAGACAGACAGAAATAATTTAAAAGGGAAGAAAAAAGAAGCAAAAAACCCAACAATGGCCTGAACCTGTTTGATTAAAATCACACTCCGTCAGCCAGTGACAGTGACCAGTGACAACAAGTGATTCACATGCATGCATTAGACAGGTGAGACATGGTGGAGCAGGTACAAAACCTATGCCACATCATATGAGGTTTCGTTGGATTACTGTGGAGAGAGAAGGCACAAAAAAGGCAATTAAAAAGGCAAGTATTAAAAGGCAATTCGTTTACGAAAAAGGGCCATTCTGCCTCTTGAAAAAAGTTCCCGCTGCAGTGTTAGGTGTGTGCCTGTAGTATCGAAAAATTCGTTGAACAAAAGAAAGTGAAATTACCCACACATTGTCAGCGTATCACGTTCTCCAGATATTCGACCCGCTGCGTCTCTTCATTCACTTCCCCTGCACCTGATCGTAAGACCGGGTGGTGTCACCATCCCACTGCGAGTTCTTCAGTCATTACTCCACACAGTCCTCACAGCAAACGACACTCTCATTCGCCGCAAGTGAATGACATTAGCGGTGAATCGACGAAGTTCACTTTCTTGGTTTTATGGACTGGATCTGGGCAGGCGTCCTTTACATACGTTCTGGGCTGGTCGTTCCATTCTGTTCCTCGATGTCTTCGCTAACACGACTCTTTCGGGCATAGTCGTGATCCCCTTCGGTGTGGTTGCTGTCTTCTTCGGTGACCTCGTGGTTTTCTTTTGCGTCCACATGGACGTCCTTGACGTTCTCTAGCACTTCTTTGTCGTTCGCGAGCACTGGTGTCGTTCCTGAGCGTTCTCTCGTGTCACTGGGGTGCAAGAGGACGTCAGTGGACTGGAAGGTCTTCATTTCCACCTGGACGTCACCAATGCTGAACACATCGACCACCTTCGATGGGTCCTTGCGTTCATCTTTGTCGGGGTTTCTAGGCGGAAAACAGCAGAGAAACAGCAAAGAAACCACTGGCATTTTCTTAAATTCACTAGCGAAGTACAAGCGCCAGTCGAGTGTCTGTATGTGAGGGTTCGCGCGGGTGTGTGTGTGTGTGTGTGTGTGTGTGTGTGTGTGTGTGTGTGTGTGTGTGTGTGTGTGTGTGTGTGTGTGCGGTGTGTGCGTGTGTGTGTGTGTGTGTGTGTGTGTGTGTGTGTGTGTGTGGTGTGTGTGTATTGTGTGTGTGTGTGTGTGTGTGTGTGTGTGTGTGTGTGTGTGTGTGTGTGTGTGTGTGTGTGTGGTGTGGTGTGTGTGTGTGTGGTGTGTGTGTGTGTGTGTGTGTGTGTGTGTGTGTTGTGTGTGTGTGTGTGTGTGTGTGTGTGTGTGTGTGTGTGTGTGTGTGTGTGTGTGTGTGTGTGTGGTGTGTGTGTGTGTGTGTTTTAGTGTGTTGTGTGTGTGTGGGGTGTGTGTTGTGTGTTGTGTGTGTGTTGTGTGGTGTGTGTGTGTGTGTGTGTATATGTGTGATGTGTGTGTGTGTGTGTGTGTGTGTGTGTGTGTGTGTGTGTGTGTGTGTGT